>JAJAGP010000245.1:45938-557745 GCA_025084515.1 Ancistrus triradiatus | reverse complement strand
GTAAATTTTTCAGGAGTTTAAAAAAAGGTTTTATCTAAAATCCTAAGTAACAGTGTTTTTCTATGGCTTTCAAATAACACAAATCATTGTTTATTTTTTCTGTAATCCCACTGGAAAGCAGTGTCCCCAAAAGTAGTAGTTATGTCATATGTCCCCATTTTCCTTCTATGCGGGTATGTGTGTGTGTGTGTGTGTGTATTATTTGCTTGTGTTTTTGTAAGAAATGGTTATTGCTTCTTGGCTTTTCTCTGGAGTCAGCATAATTTATTTATGATATATTAACCAATGTGAAACAACAGTAGTGTGTATGTTTATTCCCTGTACTGATCATCAAGATATCTGATTCTTGCTATGCTAGAGGTAATCATTTTTGATCACGATTATGTTTGGTTTCCTCAGTGAATAAAACAATCAATAGCAAATTGTGCTGAAGTTAACATTAGATCATATTTATTAGCATTAGTGCATTAATAAGACTGACTATTCATATGTTTTAAGTATCTGACCAGCCACAGCATGCTCAGAGAATATGCTCACTCCTGCTTTCCAAACATGCTGAGACTGCAGACAAGGAAATTTTGACTAGCTATCACAATCTGCAAGGTTGACCTACGACGACTGGCATACTTTGTTTTTATATTTAGCTTTTAAAAATATTGCAGCATAGAAGAAGGAGCAGGAATGTTACTCCTAATGAAGCTTTTTAGCAAAACCCAAAAGCTGTAAACATTGCCTAGGTTAGGTATGGTGGGTTGTAGGAGGTAACTACACCAAATTGCATATCCTTGATATTAAATAAATGCTGTAAACTCACTTGAACTGCGAAAGCAAATAAAACATCATTAAAGAAGTTTGTCTAACTACTACAACTATAAAACACAGTAAGAACATACAATTAGCCAGCATAACTGGAAAATAAACAGGCATGCTAGACCAGCAGTGCATGCTGGGAGTCATCTGTAACCCAATGCCCACCTAATTGCTGACCAGGTAGGCTGTCGTCACCACACAGCATCCTGTCCAAGAGTCCCATGTCCCAGTCCATCGCTTTGCTGATGGAGTGGTAACGGATTCATGTCCACAGAGGCCCCACTCACCGTTCTTTTTTCTTGACCAGCTGGCCAGTGTTGTCTACTGACTGCTGGGTGATTCAGTAACACCTGCAGTCACTATCTCTTTGATCTTTTCAGTGTCTATCTGCTGTTTGGCCCAGGGCAGGCAGTGCGGATGCAGGCAGATTCCCGCACATCCGCGAGTGTAATCCAGGGTTGTTTTGATCACCCCTCCGATTCATCCCAGTTCTGACACCAATATAGGAAAGAGGCAGGACAACCAGGAACGTTGCTCAGCGTGAGCTTAGACTAGCATTGTACTACACCGAGCCCTTTTAAGGGCTATCTGTTGTGTGGCCCCTAAAGGCTTCAGATGTTCAGCCATGTCCCTAGTTGCCTTGCTTCATTCCTAGTGAATGCTACAATATAATGATGGAACATGTACAACAGAAGGTGCAATAAAATTATTTTTTTTCCAAGTTGATAGTATATAGTCAAACCATGTTATTTGAAAATACCTTTTTTTTGACAAATGGAAAACAGAAGCCCAATATCCATTATTTCATATGGAGAAATCACTACCTGTTTTCTGAATAAAGTGGTACCTCAGTTCTCAACCACCTCGGAACTCTTCGAATTTGGTCTCAACACATTTTGATCAGAAATATTTGTCTCGGTTCTCGTTGTTTGATCGATATTCGGTGCACTTGCTTAAACTTTCGAGTTTCTGCCAAAACTCTATTCACGATTCATGATTCACCATTCAGTACAGAGTGATTCAGTGATTCAGATTTACAGTAGCCCTTGCTCAAAGAATATCTCCGCTATTTACATCTACAGTACTGTATACTTAGTGCAAATAAGTCTCTGTGGGTCCTAAAAAAGGTTGTATTGACTGCCACCCGAAAGGGAAACATGGACTTAATGCTCCAGAACACAAGCTGCAGTTAGCATTAGCAGCTATACTAGCACCCTGACTTCACCAATACAGTAAGTGTGCTTTTACTTTTAACTTTCAATACATTACTCACTAAATTACATGAGACTTTTCAACACTTTATTATAAAATAGCTTTGTGTTAATGGTTTTGGCCAACTAGCTTAATGAAAGTGTTTGAAACATTAACAAACTTATCATTACTTATCATAGTATCTGCTATATAAAATATAGACCACTCTACCAAACACTCGATAAACCCATTGGTTCATGATACATTTAACTTATGATGGATTTGTAGGAACAACATCCACGTCGTAAATCAGGGAGAACCTGTACAATATATCTCCATTAATGCATTTAATCGCTTATACAATGTGGATTTTCTGGGGGTCTGGAACAGATTAATTCAAGTTACATTATTCCTTACAGGAAAAAAAAATTCAGTACTCATTGTTTTCGGTTCTTGACAAGCCTTCTGGAATGAATTAACGACAAGAACCGAGATACCAGTGTATTCAAAACTCCACCTCCTTTTTTCTTTCTTCTCCCAATTTTCTCACAATTTAGACATGTCTAATTCCTAAGCATTCTGGCATCACCAAGGTGTGAGAATGGAATCGTGCAGTAGTAGGATAGCGTATTAGCCTCTTTCAATGAAGTCTATGGAACATAAGGCAACAGGACACTTTCTGATTGGTCTTCCTGCCTGTTGGTTATCCGCAGATTGATATGAACAGTTTCTCATTTATGACGTATCCCATCTTGCATGTTCTCTACTGGGTTGGGAATGTCTAGGCACCACAAAGTTTCATTCGAATTATAATTCAGAGGGCTGGGCTGTGATTATAAAACGATTATCGATGCATCTTGATGCATCTTCCCTTCTGTACAGGATTTTATTTCACAGTGATTCCACGACTTCGGTTTTGGTGTCATTGTAGATTGTGGGGATCAGTATGTGACCAAGTGACTTTTCAAGCAATTTGACTGTTGCAGAAGTTTCCAAGGTCGGAATAAAACCATGAGAGTCTTGCCAGAGTTGTGTGGTGCTTGCATCATCTCAGTTGTTTGGTGTAAGGTGGTCAGGATAGCTGTCTTAAAGTCTTTTTCTAGTCTTTACATTACGGTAAAATCCACCTTGTTTAAAAATATGGTTTTGGTTCACGAAAACTGTGATGTGAACATTATTGATAACCGCTATGTGAGCTTTCTCCAGCACCAAATGAGAAATGACTTGTGTACCTGGATAGTACAGGTAATGGTGATTTTTACAGTTCAGTAGGTGTAGGCTTTAATGGACATTTTATTGTGCTACATTTATTTCTAAATGTATTTGGACTATTTGCTATTTTGTGTATTTCATTGCAAATTTCTGCACTCTGAAGTGTAAGGGAAATGACAAAAATGTAAATTCAAGTGTTTAAATAACCTAGAAATGTAATACTGTATATAAAGTCACAGTATATGGTGTTGTCATTGAATCTTAATATACTGTTGCTGTACATAAGAAGCCACTTTGTTTATTTTATAGCTTGTGTGGCTGACTATGCTTTTGTGTTTACTGTTTGATTATTTTTAGGTGTGTTTTCAAATATTAAAATAATCTCGAAAGGAAACTAGTTGGAGTCTTGCAAATGGGGACCATGCAAGATCCCCAGCGTTTGCAAATTTATGGTCTGTGACTACAAACTCTAGTCAAGTCAAGTCAGATCTATTTATATAGCGCTTTTTACAATGGAGCATTGTCTCAAAGCAACTTTACAAATTTAGATTATCTCCTAATAACTACGTCCAATCCCAAATTGAGCAAGCCTAGGGCGACAGTGGCAAGGAAAAACTCCCTGAGTGTTATAGGAAGAAACCTTGGGAGGACCAAGACTCAAAAAAGGGACCCAACCTCCTGGGTGGCGTAGTAGATGATAAATCTAAGAGCGAAACTAAAGTCATGGAGTCAAAAGTTCGAAATAAAAATGTGAAGTATGCACATCGGCATTAAGTGGCCAGGGTATGATGGGGCTGGAGCTGATGGACGGAAGCAGCTTGAGTGGAGCGGCTACAGCAGATGAAACATCATGTGTGGAGCGGAAACTGGTACCGGAACACAGCTCGGAGAGAAGAAAACAGAAAATGTAATTAGTTATTGATTAGAGCACAGTGTCTATTAACAATCACTGATGCCATGTGTAGCATGAGACCCCGGCAGCATTAGCTATAGCAGTATAGCTAGAAAGAGGAGAACTGGTAGGAAAACACAGCCAAGAGGGATCACATGAGACATTGGCAACCCCACGGGAGGCAGAAGACAGCAACCCAACAAACTCTCTGACTTGTCTTTTGATGTGAGAGAATTTCAGACTTTAAAGTATTTTAGTAAGTAAGGTCTTTTCAGAGTCTTTTCCAATTGTTCTAGTGTATGGTTAGCATGTACTATCTTTGAGACGGGACACTGAATCTAGGCTCCAAAGTGCATAACATAGCGCGAAAGCCCTGATACGCAACGACTGAATACGAACACAAATCCCTGGCAGTAAAAGTTGTGATCAAGTTTGTATTTCACGTTGATCTTTCTGAGTTGGATGGAAGTTTTGACATTACCTGTTCGTCTCTGTTGGGTCTCTGCTATGTGCACACAGACTGTCCAGGCTCTGCACTTCCACACTTCCGAGTTCCTCCTTTTCCGTTCTGTGAACATGATGTTATCAATGAACATTTAAAAATAGATTTTTGACATTTGTGGTCCAATTCAGAATCATCCACATCCGCATCGCAATGCATCTAAGAATCTAAGAACCCTTATTCTTTACAGCTGCTTCTATAGTGCTAAACACTCCAAAATAAACAACCTTTACCATATAATACAATTTTAGTAAAACAAACTTGGAAGATGTAGGTAGAGGTAAGAATTCATTTGCATTGGGGGTGGGCGATATGGACTAATCCATATTAGTCATTTTCACGATACACAATATTTATCATGATACATATGATCACAGACAAAATGTATTAGTAGCAACAGATTCTTAAAAACTACTATTAAAAAATTATTCCATACTAAATGAAGTGATTTTTATGCAAAATTTGCTGCAGTTCTTCCAATTAAACAAGACTACTTACACTTTTTGTAATGAAACATGCAGTTGTTCAGTGTTCTTTAGGCATTGATGATATCCTTGATATGCTCAGATGAGCATGTCGTCTATCACAATAACAAAATTTATCACGATATGATAAAATATCGTCCTATTACTGCATTGGTGATTATGTTTCAGCTGTGAGTAGTTTCTCATTTGTTAAACAACCATGTCGAAAGACAAATCCTGTGGTCATGGAAAAAACCTGTTTGAGAAAGGTCAAATTGTGAATTGAGTGGTTCCGGGAGCATGACACATCATTTTCACACATGGATTGGCCACCACAGAGTCCAGACCTGAACCCCATTGAGAATCTTTGCGACGTGCTGGAGAAGATTTTGTGCAGTGGTCCAAATCTCCCATCATCAATACAAGATCTTGGGGGAAAAATGCATGCAACTCTGGACAGAAATAAATGTTGAGACATTGCAGAAGCTTGTGGAAACGATGTCACAGCGAATGCGTGCCATAATCAAAGCTAAAGGTGGTCCAACGAAATATTAGAGTGGGTGACCTTTTTGTTGGCCAGGCAGAGTATAATTGATATTAAGCCACATAATAAACACGCGCATTGTAGTCATTGGGCAGCCCTGTTTCTAGGGACGTAAATGAATAAAATTAGTGGGGACTGTGGCTTACAGTCATTCTTACAGAGTAATTGGCTAAACATATTAACTGCACTTTTCCTCATTCATTCTGACTGATTATGCCCATTGGCCTGCATTAATTCCCCATATGCATACATCGTTGATCAGCGCTGGCTGTAATTAAATTACAGCGATTCTTTTTAGTTATTTTTCATTCCATCATTATGCAACTCATTAAATAAATCTTATGCCTGGATTGTGGAGAAGAATGGTCCTCGTGGCTATGATATGAAAGTGTGTTTGTGTGAGAAGGCTTAGTGTCTGACTAGGCCTGCAGGAAGGAGTGTTTAGGTGTGACTGAGGCGTGAGTCAAACAGTCCTGGCTGTCTATAGCCAAAACACACCTCATGGCTGGCATATTACCAGGAAAGAAGATCAAGAACCACAAAGGCTTCCGAGGTGCAAGGCTGGTCACAAGAGCCTGAAAACAAAAGTCATCGTTCTGTTGATGCTACGTCATTTGATATACAATATACAAATGTCAGACATGTTTTTATTAATGGCAGCGATTGGGCGTTATAATTGACCATATGAATCAGCATGGTGCAAAAATACAGTTCATTTCTTTTCATTATGTTTGGGTCTCTAGTCTGACTGGATATGTATCATGGACATGGCATACTCTATCCATTGCTCACTCTTGCTGTCTGTAAACACAAATAACTCTAGTAGCCGGCCCGACAAGCAGCCTAGTCATTATTTTCCCTACTCATGTCAGGCCAAGAAAGGGCAGACAGACCTGACCCAGGTTTTTTGTGCATAAGCAATGATGGGTTGTTAATGGATGCCCTGGGTTGTATTTGCCTCCAGTGTCACAACTGCTGTAGCTGGCACGTTCGTGGAAGTAGAGCAGCTGAAGGCCCCACAGGGATGAGTTTGTGGTGCGTGACGGTTCTATAACTAGAGGATTTGAGTGAGGCCTGCAGTGTGCTCTGTGTAGTAATGAGTGCTTGTAAACACACATGAATTAGAAGAATATGCATTGATGTGAAACCACTTTGCCTCCTAAAAGTTGCCTTTTTGTAAAAGGCATGACCGCTTTGATACGGGTTAATGATGTTCTCCTTTGGTTGGATTTCCATTGTATAGAGCAGTTTAATTTAAACCTAGAAGAGCATTTTAAAATGCAATGTTCTTAGCTAGAAGAAGAAGGGAAATGCTGAATTCTTGTTGTCCTTGTTTATCTGCCAGAGCATATTACACAGAATATTTCACATGAGCATTCTCAATTGTCTAGCATGTCTGAGTAAGCGTCTGTTCGGCTACGTAAACAAGAAAATTGAGATTGCCCTGATAAGACCTGCGTTTCACTCCTTTATTTTACATTGGTTAGTGCTCATGTGTGTTAGCGCTTATCATGTTCGTGTTTATTGTTCATCCCAAAATGCTGGAAGCATGTGAAGTAATGAGATTAATCTGGGACATGTTTACAGTCTTGCGTCGACATTTCAGATCTGCTTCTGATATGCATTCTCTGTGCCACCCTAAAGGCAAAACCTTAAAAAAAGCTAGACAGGACTCATTAATAACCACGAATAAACTTTATACTTTGTTTATGCATAGCTACACTTTATATGGGCCAGGGAGAGACAGTTCAGAAAAGACCTCCACAACTAAAGCATCAAAATCTCTGCTCACGTCCTCACGACTGGCCAGTAAAGATTGGTGAACAGTGGTAGACAAAGTCTTATTAAAATCTCTCTATAATTATAATATATCTCACATACATTCATTCAATAAAATAAAAGTTTAGGTTAATCGCTTATATGAAGGATGTGGAGGGTAAGATTGGGCTGGCTGGTAGCGACGGGTGGCGCCATGAATTCGTCATCAGTTGTGAGTGGTGGAGATGTAGATGTTTTGCCCAAGTAAGTAATGTTGCACTGACTTAACAGGTCTCTGACAGTTTCCAGCTAGTGGTGAATACTGGGAATAGGGTACTAAATAAGTAGTACATTGCAGAAAGTATTAAATTGCAGGTTAGAACTCTAAAATGTTAGTTTGTAGTATCCGGTTTGGGACACTGCCTCTGGTTTGAGCCAAGGTTGTTATTATTAAAGCATATTTTTTTCTTGGATTATCCCCACTTTATCCTGTTATGGGTCATGCGAGTAGTGTGGAAATCTAGCTGCAGGGAAATGTGTACCAGGGAAGGGAAGACAGTCCATTACTCCAGCCACTGTTGCAGTGCTGGGGGACACTTCCTTGTCCAGTCTCTCTCCCTTAGATATGACCAGTTGTGTGTGTTCAGTGCCCAACCCGACTGGAAGGCAGGACCCGGCTGTGCCACTACACCACCTAAGCACCTACATCAACATTATAATTAATAATTTTCATACCCATTTAATTCAATTCTGAAACAAATTCAAAGTCAGAGTTATTTCTATAGTGGTTTTTACAATGGAGCATTGTGTCATAGCAGCTTTACAGTTTTAGACAGTGGTACCTCGGTTCTTGACCACCTTGAAACTCGTCGAATTAGGTTCTCGGCGCATTTTGATTACAAAAATTTGTCGCCGCACTCGCTTAAACTTGTATGAGTTGAGCCGTGCGACTCATTTCGTTTGAAACTCGATTCAGGATTCAGTACACAGTGATTAGTGATTCAGATTCACAACAGCCCTCGATCAGTGACGAGTTCCACTATGTTTAGCAACTATGTTTTTCTTTATTTGTACATCTATAGTACTGTGTTCTTAGAGCAAATAAATCTCCATGGGTCCTAAAAATGTTAGCGATAAGAGCCAACCGAAAGGAAATCAGGAACAGAAACCTCAAGAACACAGGCTGCTGTTAGCTTAGCAGCTATGCTAGTGCTCTGAGTTCACCAATACAGTAAGTGTTTTGCTTTTACTTTTCACTTTCACTTCATTACTCACTAAATTACATGAGATTTTTCAACACTTTATTATAAAATAAGGTTTGTGTTAATGATTTTGGCCAATTGTAGGTTAATGTAAGTGTTAATGTAAGTATGACAGAATATAGACTATATTAAACTCATCCGTTCATGATGCATTTAACTTCTGATTGATTTGTTGGAACATATCCCCATCATAAATCAGGGAGCACGTGTACAATACAACTCCATTAATGCATATAATGTCTTATACAGTGTGGATGTTCTGTGGGTTTGGAATGGATTCATTCAATTTACATTATTCCTTGTGGGAAAAATTTGGAAGCATGCCTAGACAAGGTGGCAAGTCCTCGCAGGGCATATACATACACAGTCATTCACATTGGACCAGTTTAGAGACCTAACCAGCTGACCTAGCACATATCTTTGGAATGTGGAAGGAAACTTGAGTACTTGGTGGAAATCCACACATACATGG
Organism: Ancistrus triradiatus; assembly: GCA_025084515.1. Lineage (NCBI taxonomy): Eukaryota > Metazoa > Chordata > Actinopteri > Siluriformes > Loricariidae > Ancistrus > Ancistrus triradiatus. The sequence continues at coordinate 548,638 of JAJAGP010000245.1, read as the reverse complement.
AGAGAGCATGCAAACTCCACACAGGCAGTTATACACTTGCTGCACACACAAATATTACATTTCTTGATAATGAGATGATAGCATTGTAGCCTTAATGAGGGTAAGGGTAAAATATTCTATATCTCTAACATCATTTCATAACATGTGTTTGAGCCACTGATTGCCTTTTTGTTTTAAGTTAATTCAGTGGGATTGTTTCTAGTCGAACCAATATTTAGGGAAAGTTTTCTATAAAAAAGCTTTAGTCAGCTAAATTTTTTGTGCTCGGCAATGATGAGGTAGTTTGATTACATTTCACACAGAAATGGTAACATCTGGTCTCTGTCAAAGTATGCTGCCATTTTGTTTCAACAGACATCGCATGCTTTCACCTATTTCCACTTCCTGTTTATGCCCAGTCCTGCTTGCTAAGAAGCCAAAAGCCTTCTATTGTTATGATGAATGACCTCAAAGTATTAAGTGACTCTCTGAGTGATTTCTGATATAACATAAGCTATTTTTTATATATGTTTTATGTCTGTCTCTGTGTTCACTGCAGCAGGTCACACATGCTACTGGAGAGGTGCTGTTAGCTATCGTGTGAGGCGTCGCAGATAGGGTGATCCCGGACTACCAGAGCACTTAGGGCCGTGCTGTTAATTATCTGTCGTTTAAGTGGTGCACTTGGGAGAATTCATTACACATGGCTCATCTGCATGCACTCCTGCTGGATCAGTGCTAAGCCTCTTTATTGACGGCATGGCGGGAAGGTTTCATGCTTCCTAATGACCTGGGTGCTCCTTGTTGGTCTGTGGATGACATTTGAGGTCTTTGGATGAGGTCTCTATTGATTTGGCCCTAAGAAGATTTGCCTCCGTAGAGAGTCACTTAATCAGAAGTGACACAAGCACCGCTGCTATTTGTCACTCCAGTGCACTTTCAGTCTGACCGGTAGCCACTCCAGTGGCATACATTAACATTTAATCCTCTCGAATTTATGTAAGAGCATTTGGAACAATTGCATTTCTCACAGTCAGAAACAATAGGAAGACTTGTAGCAAATCTGTTTAACATGTTTAAATGAATAATATACCCTTGAGAAAAGATTGAAATTTGAATATAAAGTTAAACGATTAGTCGGTTCAAGCCGGTGTGCAGGACTGATCAACAGCTACAGGAAACATTTAGTTGCAGTTATTGCTGCACAGGGGGGTCACACCTGATACTGAAAGCAAAGGTTCACATACTTTTGCCACTCACTAATATGTAATATTGGATCATTTTCCGCGATAAATAAATGACCAAGTATAATATTTTTGTCTCATTTGTTTAACTGGGTTCTCTTTATGTACTTTTAGGACTTGTGTGAAAATCGGATGTTTTAGGTCATATTTATGCAGAAATATAGACAATTCTAACGGGTTCACAAACTTTCAAGCACCACTGTATGTTGGCTTTGTCAGAACATATCCCCATCGTAAATCAGGCAGCAGCTGTACAATACAGCTCCATTAATGCTTTATAATGCCTTATACAGTGTGGATTTTCTGCGGGTCTAGAACGGATTCATTTAATTTTCATTATTCCTTATGGGAAGAATTTGCTTGCCACTCAACAAGCCTTCTGGAATGAATTAAGAAGATGCAGACCCCAGGTTAGGAACCATGGGGCTAGTGAATTGCTGCTCCACCACTCTAGTGCCCAATTGATTTTTAATAAAATAATTAAATTTGCAGAAGTTTTCTTTACCAAAGGCTTTAAGTGACAGTGACCTCCACTGCTTGTAAGTTCTAGCACAAAACATAGAAACCAAAAATTCATACTTTTTGGTGAACATTTATCTGTTTAGTAAAACCTTTGCCTGAAGCAGCAGAGGTTGCTAAACAACCTGTGTGTTTTTTGTATACTGGCAAGGCATTTTACAGCCTGAGCTCACCTGATCTGAGTACAAGTAAAACAGTATGTGGGCAAGAGCAGCATTCTGACTGTTATATATTTAAACTACAGGTGTTACAGTTTAATTGTCTGAGTAAGCTGAAGGCAATACTGCTCACGTAATCAGCCAGACCACATAAAGCTCCAAACTTTTGCCTAGCACACATCTCACACACAGCCCACACAAAGAATGCATTTAGTTGGACTTGTTTCTTATAACAGAGGCACAGTCCAGACCCGTATGCAGAATTTTTTAACACTTTTTCCACATTGTGAAAAAAGAGGCACAAAGGTGCTGTTGTTTTCTGCCAGAAGTATGTTTCTTTGACCTGTAAATGATGCATTGTTAACAAACGATCTATAGGGATTCTGCAATTTCCCACCTCAGCGATCACTAATGAGAGTAGGTCGTGTAAAAGCACAGCCCTTATTTTCTATTTAGGCATCGTTAATTTGTTGCTTTGTGACTCCCACATCTATCTACCACAGTGTGCTGTTGTGTAAATTGCTTTTAAAAGAAAAGTGATGGTGCCATTAGGCATATTAATTAAGATCTCCTGCTCATTTGTCTCAGACGTGGGCTCTGTTTGTGGACTCGTGCAGTCCACTGAATGAATTACCTAATAAAAGACCAGGGTCCATTATTACCTTCTTTCCACACACAAGAATGAGTGATTCATTGTTCATCTTTTCAGCAGAAGTAAGATTAGGGTGTTAAATTTATGAATGCTTACAGGTTGATCCTTACAGGTGTCCTCAGGTTTTTATATTATTGAGGTAACCCAGAATATGTGTAATATACTCATATTTTTCTTTTACTATTGTTTTTTTTCTTCATTTACTAGGTTTCTAGGTTTCTGTGGTAGCCTAGTGGTTAAGGTACTGGACTATGGACCACAAGGTCCAGGGTTCAAATCCCACTTCTGCCAAGCTGCCACTGTTGGGTCCTTGAGCAAGGCCCTTAACCCACAATTGCTTGGATTGTAAGATTGTATCAGTTGTAAGTCGCTCTGGATAAGGACGTCTGCTAAATGCTGTAAATGTAAATGTAGGTTTCTGGTGGAGTGATACAGAACATAATTCCAGAATCTTTACAATGTTATTAGTGATTATATTCATTTTCAGTATGATATTGATATCAAATATCAAATATTAACTCAGACCAATACTTATACAATCTTGACAGCAATCATGTTTCCATATCATATGTAACAACTAGGGGTGGACAATATGGTAAAAATATTATTTCAAAATATGTAAAGATATTTAGCATGTAAACGTACTCAGTATTAGATTTTTAAAATCTGATTTCTTAGTCCAATCTGAGAAATTAGAGTATGTAGTGTATATGACCACTAGAATAATCATATAACTTGAGAAAATCAGATTTTGTCAATAATCAGATAATGGGGAACCTCTGGGTTACTCAGACAGTAATCAGATTTCTACATTGCATCCAGCCAAGCCAATAATCTCCTTGAAATATGTGACATAAACTTCAAACTTTAATATTAAAATTCAAATTATTCATTTTCTTGATTATATACTGCATTTCAGAGTCTCCTCAATGTGTTAGTTGTTTCCCTGCCTTAAATTTCATGGTGCGTTTAATTCCAGGGTTACCAGCTCCAACGAGAAAAAAACAGCTAAAGTCAATGGAAAAATAGGCCAGATAAAGCCAAGTGTTTAGAATACATGGACCTGGCAACCGTGAGGGAAGGTTCACGCACATTGAAAACACAGATTATAATCGGGTAACTGGTATACATGCTATGAGTAATATGATTACAGGAGTAAAATCCATCTCTCTTTATCGGTTTACATAATCTGATTTCTACAATGGAGTATGCTGAGTACATGACCACTTGAATAATCAGATAACTGCAGAAATCTGACTATGATCGGATTATTAAGTGGATGTAAACACACTCTCTGTTACACAGCTGGGGATTGAGTTCTAAAGGAGTTGTGGAGCAAACAAGTGATCTGAGCTCTGATCTGTCCTAAAAAAGAGGACAGAAAAGAGAACTGTGTCCTCTTTAAAGTATGAATACAATGTGAAATCAAAAAGAACTGAAGCCAGCTGCAGCTGATTCACTTTTAGGTTCACTGTTAAACTCCACAAGAACCACCTTGGGGGGTGGTCTATGTTCAGTTAGTTTGTGAGTCTGTTTAGAGGGGTCTGAGCTTGTTTGAGATGTTCACATATGCCCAAGAAACCATGACTCAGTAAACTGAGACCACTTGAAATGCTGTTCATGTTAACTGAGCAGCTGTTACTGGGAAAAATGACTTACCTAGAGATCAGGCCTATCATGGACTCCATGTTAGCTCAGCAGAAGGGATGATACCCTGAACGAGTGGCTAAACTAGAGATCAGGCCTATCCTAGGATTCTATTTTTGTTAACTTATAAGATTCTGTTATCAGTGAGGCCTGAGATCAGGCCTATCATTTTCCATTCATTTACTTAACAACACATACTGTTATCAGTGACTTAACTAAAGATAAGGCTTGTCACGGACCCTCTATTATCTCCTTCCTGTTAGCTCTGCAATAGATTCTGTGAGCAGTGATGTACTGTATATAAAGGTGGGTGTTCTAATAGACTATCTATTAACTCAACTGTGAGCAGGGAAATAACTCAAGATCAGGCTTATGATGGGACCTTCATTAACTCAGCAACACATTTTGGACAGTGTCATAATAACAGAAGGGGCCTCTCATTAAATCTTTATTAACTCAATTACAGATAGTGAGTGTGTTTACATGCACTTAATAATTCAATCATAGTCGGATTTCGTATATATAGTATACACTGATCTAGAAATCAGATTAAGTAGTCTGATAAAGAGCTGTATTTTACCCCTGTAACTGTATTACTCATAGCATGTATATCAGTTACCAGATTACAATCAGTGTTTTCAGTCTGTGCATGTATGCGAACCTTCTCCAACAGTTGCCAGGTCCGCATATTGTAAAGACTTGACTTTGGTGGGGGGTTTTTCTTGTTGGATCTGGCAACCCCCGGAATTAAACGCACCACAGAATTAAAGGCAGTGACACAGCTATCGAACACTTTGTGGAGACTCTGAAACGTAGTATATACTCGAGAAAATGAATCATTTGATTACTTCATATTAAAGTTTGAAGCTTATGTGACATATTTCCGTGAGATTATCGACTAGTTGCAAAGTTGAAATCCGATTACTTCGATTACAGACTCATTTAAACCCGGAAGTTTCCCATGTAAATGCAGTCACTGTTAGAAGTGTCTGAAGTAGAGACCTAGCATGGACCTATTCCTGTTAACTCGGTGGCAGATGCTGCAAATAGTCACATAACCACATATCAGGCATATCATGTTTCATTTATTAACTTGAGATCAAAAATAAATGAGGTCTTTTCTTGGTTTAGGGTAATTCAATGAGAGCTAGGGGTGTGGATAGAGCCACAGAACCATAGAGCCACAGTGGTGTTTGAAAGCTTGTAAATACTTTAGAATTGTCTATATTTCTGCCTCTTTACTGTCCTAAAAGTAGATTAAGAAAGCCCAAGTAATTAAATGAGACAAAATTAGTAGACTTGTCAGTTATTTATTGAGGAAAATGATCCAATATTCCATATCTATGAGTGGCAAAAGTATGTGAACCTGCTTTCAATATCTGGTATGTGGTAAGTGCCAGTAAGCTCAGTAAAAGGAAGCAGTCTGAAAGAGTGCGCTTTGAAAAGATAAGAGTGAAAGCAAGCAGAGAATGAGTAGTTTCACAGCTGAACATATGTATGAGAGGACAAGCAGGAATAAATAGAGAAATCAGATTAAATATGTAAGGAGCTGCAGAGATACTGACAGCATGAAAAAAGCAGACCCAAAAGAGGTCTAGTGAAAATGTGTTATTTTGGGAGTTTGATATCAAACCTAATAAGCAAGCGAACTGAAACTGATGAGTCACGGAAGAGCAGTAGTGATTCAGAAGCATGGGCAAACGAGCGTTAAACAGAGTTTATATGAACCGAACTGAGCAGAAAAGTGATTTCAACTGTTAAATGGCCTGATTGGCATTTAAAGGGAGTTTGAGATAATAGAGATTCCTTTAAGTTTTAGATGGATAAGACAAAAGGGAATATAAGCAAACACTGTGCAGGGACACTAATATGGAGTTGAGTTTCTGAGACCTTGATAGACCTCAGCCTTAGTCAATTGGTTTATTTCATTTTTTCATAGTTTCTGTAACTGCAAACTTTATAATCAGTGTTTTTTGTTAGTTGTTGACATTTCAGACGCCAGTCATTGTGATCTATCCTGCCATTACTATCACTCCAGTGTCTAGGGGTCACCTGCCTCACTGTTCAAAGTCCTCAAGTGTCGCGTTGAATGAGCCAGAGTGCACAGGACACAGTAATATATGACTATTATACATACGACTCCACACATTAGATTTGCCACAAGTTTTATTCTGATGCACGTCCTGATGCACCGGTCCCATTGCTATGTAATGGTGCTGGTACCAGTCATTATGCAAATGTGCTGTATATAAGATTGGGGAAGTTTTCCAACTAGCTGAGACTGATGAAGTCACTTAGATGAGTGATGAAACATTTCTCTGACAAAACCTTATGTCCAGATGCACAGATTCAACTTTCAATTTTCTTTCCTGGAATATTGAGCATGCATCCAGACGTCCTGATGCTACCCTCCCTATATACAGTGGTGCTTAAGTTTGTGAAACCTTTAGAATTTTTTATATTTCTGCATAAATATGACCTAAAACATCATCAGATTTTCCTACAAGTCCTGAAAGTACATAAAGAGAACCCAGTTAAACAAGTGAGACAAAAGTATTATTCTTGGTCATTTATTTATTGAGGAAAATGATCCAATATTACATATTAGTGAGTGGCAAAAGTATGTGAACCTCTAGGATTAGCAGCTAATTTGAAGGTGAAATTAGAGTCAGGTGTTTTCAATCAATGGGATGACAATCAGGTGTGAGTGGGCACCCTGTTTTATTTAAAGAACAGGGATCTATCAAAGTCTGCTCTTCATAACACGTTTGTGGAACTGTATCATGGCACGAACAATGGAGATTTCTGAGGACCTCAGAAAAAGAGTTGTTGATGCTCATCAGGCTGGAAAAGGTTACAAAACCATCTCTAAAGAGTTTAGACTCCCATCAATCCACAGTCAGACAGACTGTGTACAAATGGAGGAAATTCAAGACCATTGTTACCCTCCCCAGGAGTGGTCGACCAATAAAGATCACTCCAAGAGCAAGGCGTGTAATAGTTGGCGAGGTCACAAAGGACCCCAGGGTAACTTCTAATCAACTGAAGGCCTCTCTCACATTGGATAATGTTAATGTTCATGAGACCACCATCAGAAGAACACTGTACAACAATAGTGTGCATGGCAGGGTTGCAAGGAGAAAGCCACTGCTCTCCAAAAAGAACATTGCTGCTCATCTGCAGTTTGCTAAAGATCACATGGACAAGCCAGAACGTTATTGCAAGAATGTTTTGTGGCCAGGTGACACCAAAATCTAACTTTTTGGTTTAAAAGAAAAGTGTTATATTTGGAGAAAGGAAAAAACTGCATTCCAGAATAAGAACCTTATCCCATCTGTGAAACGTAGTGATGGTAGTATCATGGTTTGGGCCTGTTTTGCTGCATCTGGGCCAGAACTGCTTGCCATCATTGATGGAACAATGAATTCTGAATTATATCAGAGAATTCTACAGGAAGATGTCAGGACATCTGTCCATGAACTGAATGTCAAGAGAAGGTGGGTCATGCAGCAAGACAATGACTCTAACTACAAAAGTCGTTCTACCAAAGAATGGTTAAAGAAGAATAATGTTAATGTTTTGGAATGGCCAAGTCCTGACCTTAATCCAATTGAAATGTTGTGGAAGGACCTGAAGTGAGCAGTTAATATGAGGAAACCCACCAAAATCCCAGAGTTGAAGCTGTTCTGTACGGAGGAATGGGCTAAAATTCCTCCAAGCCGGTGTGCAGGACTGATCAACAGTTGCAGGAAACGTTTAATTTTGCACAGGGGGGTCACACCAGATACTGAAAGGAAAGGTTCACATACTTTTGCCACTCACTAACATGTAATATTGGATCATTTTCCTCAATAAATAAATGACCAATTATAATATTTTCGTTTCATTTGTTTAACTGAGTTCTATTTATCTACTCTTAGACGATGAAGAAAATCTGATGATGTTTTAGGTCATTTATGGAGAAATATGGAAAATTCTAAAGGGTTCCCAAACTTTCAAGCACTACTGTAAGTATACTAAACTATAAATGTGTCATATTGAGAATCACTGCCACTGTTTTTCTATGGAAAATCCATAAATGTCCACTTTATATTATCAATATGTTACAATTGAGTGTTGCAGAAATAGCAGAGCTTTTGGCTATATAGGGTATGTACAGTACTGCACTATGTAGACACTGAAAGTTCTAAATTGTGTGCATAGCATACACTGAAAGCCTACCTGATATGTTTCTGCTGCGTTGGGTAGTGCTATATTTTCACTGGCCGTGCTGACGTAGTCTGCATGGCAAACAGAGCGGCACCCATCACACACACTCAGCACACTCGCGCACTTCCATCTTAGATCCTCATGCTGATGTGTTGATGATCTGTTATATAAGCAGCATACATGCATGTCAGGCCTTCTCTCTGCTGCTGCGGAAAGAATGTTACATCTCATGTGGCCACTGTGCTGATTGTCAGCACGAATTTTACCCTCATTCTGTCACTCGGCTCTTTGTGTCTCGGACCGGTAATCGGTGACTAGATATTTGTCAATCTGATGCAAAAAGGGCCTGAAATACCGTGCATTCTTCAGAATGAGGACATACACGATAAGTAACGGTGTGTTTAAATGGAATCAATAAGTTCATAGAAGAAGGCGGCAAAGCTGAAAATATGACGCTCTAACAAAAGAATTTAGTTCGCTCTCAGTTTGAAAGGCTTAAAGTGTGTCTCTTCCTGACGATGTCTTCCTGTTTCATCAGCTGCCATTTGTTGCCGGCTTTCATGTCTTTCAAGTAGTGTGGTTGAAAGTGTTGTGTCCACTCTGAGAAGAGTAAGTCTAGCGAGTCTGACAGGTTTGACTTTTGTGGTGGGTGTGGTTCGACGTTAAACGGTGCTGTAATTACATATCAGAACTACTTATTTAAGAACATTGTTGTTTTCACTCAGATTCCTGTCTGATTTGACAGTGCCTCTCTGGTTCATATAACCTAGTTCTGGGCTAGTTGAAGAGGTTAGGACTGGCATTGTAGATGGCGTTTGCAGACTTCCCTCTCTGCACTGATGTGTGTACTAATATGCTTTGACTTTGATAAATGTCTCTGCCAGAGGGTCAGTTGTAATTCTCAGGGCCGAGTCCCCATGAGCTCAGAACACCGGCGTTAGATTGATATTGGTATTGCAATAATAAAAAAAGTTTGATTTATTATTTGTTACATGTACTGTTTTGCATGAAATATATATAGTTTTTCATCTCCTGCAGCATCTGCTACATGACTGTGCAGACTGTTCAGTGCCATGCTTCTGGAAATGGTACACTTACAGATTTGTCTCTCTGTCATTGTGGGGACTTACATAATATTACTGTGGCTAATTAATGCTACACATTATCCTAACCCTAAGCTTATCCAGCAAAAGCACATTGTTTTGGCTCTGTTGGTGTTTCAAAAGAAAGTTGCTATGTTTGTTTAAAAAAAAAGCTATGTTCCTTGTGGGGACACAGTAAAACTCCCGGCAAGGTAAAAAGTCAGATATTTCTATACTTGAGGGGACATTTGGTCTTCCACTGATATATAAACTACACACACACACACACATAAATGCACGCACACACACTGACCTTCTCATGAGCAGAATGATTTTCTGATGGAGTTTCACAGCGGGAGACTATTGACGGTTTGGGAACATAAACATCTACATAACCATATATAGAGTGTGCTATTGTTGTCTTTATTTCCACCGTTTGACCTGGGATGGGAAAGGAAGCAGGAAATCAATTGTAAATGGAACACTGGAAATAACTGTAGATACAGGCAAGAGTGGATCCTACCACATATCAAGAGACCATGGTAGGCGATATTCCAGAGTCAGTAAAGACACCTAGACTGGAAATAATGGATATTACAACAAGACAATGATCCAAACATCTAACAATCAACCTTGAAGATGTCAAGATGTCTGGATCAATTCCATCCATTCCATCAAAAAAAAGCACAGAAGTGGATGTACAATCACTGACAAAACATTTGAGTTGTTGGCATCGAATGAAACTTAAACTCTATCTGTCTATCTATCTATATGTTAGAGCAAAAAGTTACATTTATTGGGGAAAACTGCAAAATTTACCGTTAGGCCATCTCTAGCCTGGATACAAGATGAGATATGGTTGGGCATTGGAAGCAAACAGGTTCTGTATGGTATCCTGTGACACATTTGCTCACAGATGTTGCAACTGGGTCTGAGGATCCTCATCTAATCACACTAGAAACTGGGGCAGTGTGTCGCTCCACAGCAAAGGCAGGATTGAAGCGCTCACCACGAGTTCTCCATACTCGAAACTGTCCATCTGTTCCGAAACAGAACATAGCTTCGGCGTTTCCATTGGTCTACCTTTTTGTGGTGGACAGCATGGTAGACTTCATGGTTGTACTTACTTTATGGCTGTTTGGAGTTGTTTTGGATATGCTGACACATAGCCCTCTCATATGCCTTATAGTTTATTGATTATGCAAGAGTGATTTTTGGCTACTCATACTGTATGTACAGTGGGGCAAAAAAAAGTATTTAGTCAGCCACTGATTGTGCAAGTTCTCCTACTTAGAAAGATGAGAGAGGTCTGTAATTTTCATCATAGGTACACTTCAGCTATGAGAGACAAAATGAGAAAAAAAATCCAGGAAATCACATTGTAGGAGTTTGAAATAATTTAATTGTAAATTATGGTGGAAAGTAAGTATTTGGTCAATAACAAAAGTTCAACTCAATACTTTGTAACATAAGCTTTGTTGGCAAGGACAGAGGTCAAACGTTTCCTGTAAGTCTTCGCCAGGTTTGCACAAACTGTAGCTGGTATTTTGGCCCATTCCTCCATGCAGATCTCCTGTAGAGCAGTGATGTTTTGGGGCTGTCGCTGGGCAACACGGACTTTCAACTCACTCCACAAATTTTCTATGGGGTTGAGGTCTGGAGACTGGCTATTCCACTCCAGGACCTTGAAATGCTTTTTATGGAGCCACTCATTCGTTGCCCGAGCGGTGTGCTTGGGATCTTTGTCATGCTGGAAGACCCAGCCCCGTTCCATCTTCAATTCTCTCACTGATGGAAGGAAGTTTTGGCTTAAAATCTCACGATACATGGCACTGTTCATTCTTCCCTTAAAACCGGATCAGTCATCCTTGTTCCCTTTGCAGAAAAACAGCCCCAAAGCATGATGTTTCCACCCCCATGCTTCACAGTAGGTATGGTGTTCTTGGGATGTTCTTCTTCCTCCAAACATGACAAGTTGAGTTTTTATGCAAAAGTTCTATTTTGGTTTCATCTGACCACATGATATTCTCCCAATCCTCTTCTGGATCATCCATATGCTCTCTGACAAACTTCAGACGGGTCTGGACATGTACTGGCAGGGGGACACGCCTGGCACTGCAGGATCTGTGTTCGTCTCGGTGTAGTGTGTTACTGATGGTAGCCTTTGTTACTTTGGTCCCAGCTCTCTGCAGGTCATTCACCAGGTCCCTCCGTGTAGTTCTGGGTTTTTTGCTCACCGTTCTCATGATCATTATGACCTTATGGGATGAGATCTTGCATGGGGCCCCAGATTGAGGGAGATTAGCAATGGTTTTATATGTCTTTCATTTTCTAAACAATTGCTCCCACAGTTGATTTATTCACACCAACCTGCTTGCCAAGTTGTAGATTCACTCTTCCCAGCCTGGTGCAGGTCTACAATTTTCTTCCTGGTGTCCTTCGACAGCACTTTGGTCTTGGCCATGGTTGAGTTTGGAGTCTGACTGTTTGAGACTGTGGACAGGTTTTTTTATACAGATAACGATGTCAAACAGGTGCTATTAATACAGGTAACGAGTGGAGGACAGAAGAGCTTCTTAAAGAAGTTGTTACAGGTCTGTGAGAGCCAGAAATCTTGCTTTTTTGTGGGTGACCAAATACTTATTTTCCACCTTGATTTACAATTACATTCTTTAAAAATCCTACAATGTGATTTCCTGGATTTTTTTTCCTCATTTTGTCTCTCATAGTTGATGATGAAAATTACAGACCTCTCTCATCTTTCTAATTAGAAGAACTTGCACAATCAGTGCCTTACTAAATACTTTTTTGCCCCACTGTATATTTTTACGGAGACAAAAATATACAATCTGGCCTGACACAGTTAGCATATCGCACTTTGGGGGTCAGACGTGCTCAGGCATGGTACAGATGGTAGACGGTACACGTGTGAGTACACCCTTAATTACAGCACCTATGTGTGAAGCATTCCATGGTGGCATGTAATCCTGTGAGTCCCTGGTTTCAACACCACTGTGATAAGTCAACTTTGAGGGTTCACAGGACGAGACAGGAGTCGAGGTAAATACGTTTTATTCCCAAATAAAGTGTTCCTGGCGCCTTGACAGCGAGGCTCAGTCATGGCGTCTGTGTCCGTGTGCTCTGTGGCCCGCAGTCTCTCTATCTCACTGCATACAGAGAACAGGTTGAAATAGATGGTCTCATTATACACATGGTGCAACCAATTCCTTACCCGCTCCCCGCATCTGCCACTTTCCACCTGCAGCCAGTGCCCAACCACGCCCTCCGACACCACAATATTATAGACAAGTGTGTGGCTGCAGGTTTTGTTTCCACAGTAACTTATTAATTCAAACATGACATGAGGGGGCTATTTTGAGGGGTCTCAAAGAAAGTAACTACCGTAGTTGGATTGTGTGTGTGTGTTCGTGTTCGAATGTGTACTCGAACAGGCAGAGTTGTGAGTGTGTGAGAGAGAGAGCGAGAGAGAGAGTTTGTGTGTGTGTGTGTGTGTGTGTAGGTGTTGCTCTCTCTGTGCGTGTGGGTGGAGTCTGTTTCCTGTCATTGTGTTGCTCTGCTCTGCTCTGCGCTCGCGCTGCTCCGCTGTAGCTTCGGCTTTCTGGAGCGCAGAAGAGCGGACCTTCACCTTCTCCCAGTCCCTCTAACAATCTTTAACAGACCGCCTCATAGACCCCCTATCTCTCCTCTAACCCTCAACATTTCTCTCCTCGATTTGGGGCTTCTTTCAAGATGACAGAGACAAAGAATGGTCGACATGGAAAGCTGGTACGTTCAGTCTTTCTTTAGCGTTTTCTCTGGCGATTCTTTATAGGAAAACTGCTTGCGCTACTGATTAACGCTTTCCTTCATTGTTATTGGCTAGATATGTGTGCGTTTGTATGGGTCGTGTGGCATTAAGTTTTCATTCTGCAGTTTAACATCAATCTATTTAAACCATATTTAGACAGACTGGCTGTCATTTGATCAGAAACTAATAGAAACTGCACACTTGTGACAGCGTCAGATTGTTACCTCACGTTACCTCAGCAGGCACGCTCTGGGTGAACTCGTTTTCCACACCGTTATAGATATTTTACTTGTATGGCAAAAAAGGGGGATTCATTCCAGTTAAATCATTCCTAAAATTGGTTTTGTGAGGTAATAGTAATAAAGCATTCGTATTGACGTTTGGTATGGTGTTGCTGTGTAAACGCGAGGAACGATTCAGAATAAAACTCATTTCTGAGCTCGTATGAAGCTAATCTGAATATTAAAGAAATTCTAATCCATGTACTTGTGGCTGTGGTATATACGTGGATATTTGTATGTTTAAAGGTTAAAACTAGTATGCCATATAGTAGTTTATGTGTAATATTGTAATATTGTTCTCAGCTCCAATTAAGTACGTTTGAACCCTTCATAGGCTGTTAAGCAAACACTCTAAGAAGAGTCCAATCCTGCACGTGAAGTTAGTCAGTTTGGTCTTCTGTGGTGACTCTAAAGGTAGAGATCTTTATTGAGAACCATTTCAGAAAACTCGTCAAAAACAGTAGAGGCTTCCAAAAGTGTGAGAACTTAAGACGAACCCTTCAGAAATTTTGAGAACCGTTTTGATCTGCAAAAAACCTTTATAGCTTTCATAAGGTTAAGACTGATGCTCTGAACCAACTTGTTTTTGACCCAGTTACAAATGGCTGATATGCCTAGCAAAGAAATGGAATAAACTAAGCTGTGTTTAATTTCTAATGCAGTGAGTCAGTGTGAATAATGATTTTTGGATGTCAGGGACACAGCTTTTGTACTGACATTGAGCATGGTATTGGGCATTGCACCATCATGTCAGCTTCTTTAAATGCAAAGCAGAGCGTTTTACCGCTGCTTATTCAGGTCAGGATTCTGGGGGTTTTGGAACCTGTCCCGAAATTGACTGGGCGTAGGCAGAGGTACACCCTGGATAGGATGCCAGTTCATCACAGGGCATGTCCAGTCTCGGGTTCAGAGTAAAATAAATTCTGTGCTGATCTGAATATGTTTTATTTTCAAAGCATATTAAATCCCTGTAACTGTGCTCATGCAATAAAAGTGAGGATTAGTGAAACAGGTGTTTAATATTGAAAGCACTTATGTCATAGCCACTTGGTGTCCTGATACGCGTTCTAGCACTTTAATAGATGTTTTATTTTGGTCCTCTCTAGTATCCGACACAGGGTTCCATGAAGAACCATTTCAGGAACTGTTTCAGAACAGTTCACAAAATTCAACAAGTACCCTTTAGGAATTTGAAGATTCATTTCAAGAATAAAATCTTTGGAGTGGGTGGCACGGTGGTGCACTGGTTAGCACTGTTGCCTCACATCTCCGAGATCCCCACTTCGATCCTGACCCTGGACTCCGCCTGTGAGGAGTTTGCATGTTCTTCCCGTGTTTGTGTGGGTTTCCTTTGGGTACTCTGGTTTCCTCCCAGTCTAAAGACATGTGTATTAGGTTAATTGGTGTTTCTAAAGTGCCCGTTAGTGTGTGTGTATGTGTCTATGATGGATTGGTGCCCTGTCTAGGGTTGTTCCTGCCTTGCGCCCTGTGTCGCCGTCTAGGCACCGGCATTCCCGCGACCCTGTCTAGGATAAGTGAATAAGAAAGTGAATGAATGAAGTGAATTCTTTGGAGTAGAAAGAACCTTTATGTTTTAAGAGGGTTCTTTGCCCAGGATGGTTCCATCCAGAACTGTGAAGCATGCAGAGAGCCCTCATAACAAAAGCCCTATTAGGATTGGATTAGTTTATCAGGGGGTGTCTGTAATTGAATTTTAACTCATCTGCTCAGTGATGAAACTTGAATCTGGGTGGTTATAAAATTCCAGCAGTTTTTACCAGTTGTATTCTCTATGAATATGGATGTTTATGTAATACTCAACTGACTGGGAGAACCTAATGTGTCATTAATGTTTTTGATTGTCATGATTAAATATGACATTTGACACTGACATTTATGACATTTACAGCATTTAGCAGACGCCCTTATCCAGAGCGACTTACAGTTGATACAATCCTACAATCCAAGCAATTGTGGGTTAAGGGCCTTGCTCAAGGACCCAACAGTGGCAGCTTGGCAGCGGTGGGATTTGAACCCTGGACCTTCTGGTCCATAGTCCTGTACCTTACACACTAGGCTACCACAGTCCCACGATATCGCGATTTTACCTTGATTATGGTTAATGAACAATTTTTTCATTGTTGTTTTTCTGACCTCATAGTTCACTACTATTATTATTAAAACTGGGAAATCATTGTGATTTTTAAAATGAACGAAACACACAGATTAACTTTCTATCTTTTTTTTTTGAATATTTCAACCAGTTGAAATCATCCTTTGTGATGTAGTAGGATATGGCTTTAGTTATTTGTCCATCTTCATGAATCCTTTTCATGTTGTGTAGCATTTGTAATTGTTTGTGTTATTGATAGCTGCTTTGTGGAGGCACTTGTTGCTGGTGCAGTCTCTCTTTTTTGGGCCATGCATTGTTCATATTCGTTAAAGTGATTGTGCTCCAAGGTTTGAAAGAGATATTAACTTTTGTCGCTGAAACCGTTTTTCCACGGTGTTTACATCTTGTGACTTGGTTTTGTTCAGTGTTGTCTTCTCTAAAGCCAAAACATGTCCAAATGATGGATACGGCATTTTTCTTTGGTTTCAGCTGCTCTGTATTTGAGTTCTCCTCCATGTTGCTTCCATGTTGCTGACTGGACGAGTCATGAGACTACACACGGGGTAGGATGTTTTTAAGGGGACAGAACATGAACACAGTGGGGAATGTATTAAGTTAATTTTTTAAAGTGTTAACAAAATAACAAAATTAAAATAATCGACATGGTCAAGATTATATCAGGTAATGGTTTCGATTCATTTTTGATTAATTGCCCAGCCCTAGTAAATCTGGACTCTGACCAGGCCAACACGTGAGCCTGATGGACTGTGGCAGATAATCAACTAACACCTAATCTTTTAAGAAATAAAAAAAAACCCGACAATATTTAGAAGATTTTCAACACCCAGTCATGTGTTAGTTCGCATTTTATGTCAAATATTGAAATCTTTTCATGATTTTATCTTTTCTGAAGTTATAGAAGTCTATGTGAGTAAATTTCTGTGTTGCCAGCATTTCCCTCAACAGTTCACTGTAGCAATAAGCAGCAATGGGCAAGTGGTGGCACAGGTCTCAGGAGTGCATTTTCTTACTTCTTGTTAATTTTCAGACCAATGATTTGTTGTTAGGACCATTAAAAGCTCAATTGTTTGCAGTTTTAGGTTTGGTACGGTTTCTTAAACCCCAGGAGTGTATGTTGTGCATATTTAATTATAAAGTAATGCTTTATACCTGTAGATGCCATTAAAATGACCCTTTTATAAGCATTTTTATGAAGTATAAAGTATTAAGGTATACTCAGAGTGGTATGAGACTAGAGATCTACCAACATTCAGTCCAAATAAATAGTGCAGTTACTTTTTAATGACTTCAGTTG
The DNA here is from genome assembly GCA_025084515.1 of Ancistrus triradiatus. NCBI lineage: Eukaryota > Metazoa > Chordata > Actinopteri > Siluriformes > Loricariidae > Ancistrus > Ancistrus triradiatus. The sequence goes on along the minus strand of JAJAGP010000245.1, from coordinate 531,631 downwards.
TAGGCTGAGGAATGTCTCTGATTGACTGTCTTTCACGCAGTAGAAGACCTACTAATAGCAGCACTCAAAACCTTTTTTTCAACGCAAGGCATCATCTGCCTTAAGTCATGGAAATGTGCACCCGGATGGGACTAAAATGATCAGAGCAGTGCTGAACTGGGTGAAAAACTGTAGGTAATCCGGCCTGTAATTTTCTCAGGGGAGGAAAAAAACAGACATGGCAGATCTGGACAGAAATAAAATCACCTAGTTGCTCCAAGTAGAGGAAATTACCCCAGAACCTCATGTAATTTTAGTCTCGTCTTTGTTGCGCCCACAAAGTCAGTGTGACAGGCGTGCTTTTTCAAGTTTTATCTAGCCTTGTTTTGTCATGCTTTGTCGGGTTGTTGATGTTGGTGAAGGAAATGCAAGCCACCCTTGGGCTTGTGATATTTATCAGCGTGGTTCATTTCTAAACAGTTCGAGTGTGTTACTCATTGAAAGCCATTGTTCATCGTGTCCATTTTTACCCTTTGCTTTTACATGACTAGAAAGGAGACTTACAAGATACCATGTTTATCTTCTTGTTTTGGCTCAGTGTGGCAGCCCTGTGCTTTGATGCCATGAATCCATTAGCATTACCTTCAGCCCACAGCATCCATTATCCTGACGCAAGTATTGATTTGAAAGGCTCGGTCCGTATGTCTGCTTTAATCATGAAACAGTTATTGACATTTTGATATATTTGAAGTCTTTTGTTACCTCACCATCCATCATGAAACTATTTAAATACAGCTCTGGAAAAAAATTAAGAGGCATTTTGTGTGTTTGAGTGAAATTGAACATTTTTGTTTTATTCTGTAGGCCTAAATTACAGACACATTCTAAGTAAAAATATTTAAAGAATAAAGAAGATGCAGTGTTTTGATACCTTGATTAATAATACAAAGAACACAAGTTTATATTCATTTAAAAAAACACTATGAAACCACCACAAAAATGTAATAATCGATATTTAAATCACAGCGTTCGTGTGTCTTGTACTTTCCCTCAATAAATAGCATTTGGTTCAGGTGATCACCTAGTCAGTACCTCATTAAGTACAATCAGGGGTGTCTGTGTTCTAATTCATCAGGTGCTGGAATGGAATTGCTTCCATATGTGTAGATATGTTGATTTTAAAAAAATTGGAGTGGTCTCAATTTTTTTCCAGAGCTTCAGAGCTCCTTCACCCAAAGTGGTTGGGCCCCTTTTTGAGTCTTGGTTCTCCCAAAATTTTTCCTAATAATGTTTAGGGATTTTTCCTTGGCACTGTAGCCCTAGGCTTGTGGCTTGCTCAATTTGGGATTGGCCCTAGATATTAGAAGATCATCTAAAATTGTAAAGCTGCTTTGAGACAATGCTCCATTGTAAGAAGTGCTACATAAACACATCTGACTTGATTTGACTTGACTGTATATCGACATGGTTCTTGTATGGGAAGCTGGTTTGGTGCTTGATAATTGGGTTGTTTTCTTGGCACATCCAGAATACCCTGCTCCCATCGGCACTGTTTTGAAGGTCAGAAAATTGTCATTTAGCAGCTGTCACTTTCACTACAGGATTGCTCTCCAAAGGTTCCTTTGGTTCTTGGTCACATCCGTGAGACTTGTCCATTCTTATAAGTAACAGTTCTGATCACTTTTGTATTTTTGGCTGGAAGCAATGGACAGCTTTTGAGAGACACAAGAGCACAGTGGGCATAAGATCCTCTCATTCGATGTCAGTACTCTCATGCCCCTGCATATTTATTTTCAATTCAGCCAGGCACTCAGCTAAATGTTAATTTTTTAGATTAAAACATTTTATTATGCTCTTCTAGCACCCACCAGAAAGCACCAAATAAGAGGAAAGGGGCACAACCTTGGTACGTTCTATTTTTGCATTCTTTTCACTCTTTTTACGATGAGACAAGTTCTCTGGACCGTCAGACGTGAGCACTAACTGGCTTACACAACCAAATAAAGAAATGATTAGGTAGTGCATGACAAAAAGCCAGACCAGACTGGCCCATATTCTTTTATTACACTGTCTGCTGTTTTTTGTTTTGTGATATGGGTAAGGCATCATGTGTAATTTTTTGTGCTTACTGGGAAACCCCAGTGCTGTTAAGCCGGAGAATGAGACCAGCAGAGTAGTGAGGTTTTGATTCATGTCATTGATTCATGTATGTTCTCACATGCTTTCCAGAGTGCAATCCGATACCTAGTACTCCCAGTAGTCCTAGTAATTAGGGTCATTGTAATAACAAACAGGAATTTCATGAAAACTGCCATTCTTCAGGGCGTTTCTGTGCCAATTAGATGGGATATGTTGGGATACAGGTGTTTAGTCTGGAAAATAAGATCTGTTATACAGTGAGGTGATGACAGAATGGTATGTTTCCATTACTCATCATCGTACTATACCACATGTCTATTTAAAGACTTTGAATCATCAAGTTGTCCTGCATTATAGTCTGGATAAAACAAATTCCCTTGCCAAAGAGATTTATCTCTAATACATGGCTTTTCTTCCTCGCCCACACACCAGGTGTGATCATTTCTTTTATTTGCCTGAACTTTTGCCAACCGATCTTGAGGAGTTATCTGAAATCACAGCCCAAACGATCATGTAATGGTTCAGTCACAGGTCAGTTCTCATCATGTCTGTAAATCAGTGACGGGCTAATATAGGTTTTCAGTTCCAGTCCAATTCCAATACAGTACTGCAGATACCTACACAGATTCTAATACAAGGGCTATTATTACTTTAATATTATTGTTGGTATGATGTTTAAGGTTACATCATGTAGCTTAAATAGATCATTTACGTTTACAGCATTTAGCAGACGCCCTTATCCAGAGCGACTTACTATTGATACATTCTTACAATCCAAGCAATTGTGAGTTAAGGGTCTTGCTCAAGGACCCAATAGTGGCAGCTTGGCAGAGGTGGGATTTGAACCCTGGACCTTCTGGTCCATAGACCAGTACCTTAACCGCTAGGCTACCACATGTCATTTCTTTTTAGAAGGGCAAGAAATACACACAAATACCCATTTTTTGTACCTGGGCTCTAAGTGCTCCAACAGGCTGCGAAGTCTGACATTTTCCACTACTCATAGTGGTAGGTAATTGAGTATAACAACTTCTCTGTAATCCCTTTAGCCTTTGGGTGGTCTGCTGTAAGTTTATCAGGTTTCTGGAATGTCTTTCTTTCATGTACCGTATTTTTCGGGCTATAAAGCGCAATATCAACGATCGGCTGCTAACGGGTATATTTTCATACATAAAGCGCACCGGGTTATAAGACGCATTAAATGAAACAAAACTCTTAAGTTCCGTCGGAAGCTCAGTTTGGTCTTTACCTGGCGCCAGGGCGTCTTCTTCCTTCCTCCACTTTCCGTACCATTGATTCGTTAATGTTGAATTTCTCTCGCAGCTGCTCTATGTTCCATGTTGTACTGCGTGACTGAATCGCGTGAGTTTGAAATCCGCTTTCGAAAATGTATGAATGAATGAATGCACATACCTAATGCGAAGCACATACCGTATTACTCCGCGATGCTGCGCACTATACGGTGGCCGTGAGCTTTCGTAAATTACCAAGACGTTGCTGCTAAAACATTTTGACAGATTTATGAGCGCCGTGTACCATCTACAATCGGTTCTAGTTCAGAAAGCACAACCAGAATTAATTCATACATTAGACGCACCGCATTTTAAGGCGCACTGTCGATTTTTGAGAAAGTTAAAGGATTTTAAGTGCGCCTTATGGTCCGAACAATATGGTAGCTAGCATGGATTCCTGGTACAATTTCACTTGAAATCTCTGCAGGTGCTTGATTAAATTGGTTGTATTGTATGACAGAACTGTACTTCCTCCTCTCAGCAGGCCTTCTTTACACATATTACAAGGTAGCTGTCTTGCTTTTCTGTCTTTCCAGAAGTTCATGTTAAGATGTGAAATGGAATGTGGATCAGTGACGTGTCTCATGTTTCGTTATATTATATTAGTGGATCAGCCTTGTCCGTCCGATATCCGATGAGTGAATGGCATCAGTATTGAACATATAGGATTGGATCAGAACCATCTCTACTGTAAAGCATGATTTGGAGATATTGACCATAAACCAGTTTTGATGTGTGCACAACCAGCTGTTTCAAATAACCATGCTCACCTTAGGTAGCTGTCCTTGAGTCTCTGGTTTATTGACTAATGCTAGAGACTAGAGATGCACTGATTGCAATTTTCTTGGCCGGTACCAATTTCCAATTTTTTAAATATATGACTGGCCGATTCCGGTTTGCTCGATTCTAATTTTTTTTTGTCCAAGCATACAAATTATTTTTGTTCAACTTTTCTTTTAATGGAAACTTCTTCCATTAAAAAGAAACATAGCAGCTGCTGCTTGCTTGTGTCTGGCTCTGCACTATCAGCAGAGTTAGATTTATCTTTGTCAAATTCCACATATTCAGCTAGGTGATGCTGTTTTAAATGTCTTATTATTGTTCTGAGTGATTTCGGAGTTCTTCCTCCACTTATTACTTTCCTCATACATACTGCAGACAGCACTCACTAAAGAACAAGAACCCTGAAGACATGGCTGTAACTGAAATAACATTATTTCACTGCTCCCTCACTAATACTGCGCTATATGGGAAGAGACTATTTAGTATACTAAGTAGTAGCATTGGAGCACAACTGAAATCTAACGCTTCCTCGTCATCATCATGTGTCAGCACTGATCTGTCATAAACAAACACACAGTTTCAAGCTGGAATTAATGTTAGTGAAAGCAGTGTGTTTTTCATTTGTGGCTGTGTTTGTGACGATGTCATGGTTGTGAAGTGCACAAGTGTGGCTATCTGTTTTATGAGACTGATTTGACTGATCATCTGTTGCTGCTGATCACACTGAAAACCGGCCGATTCCGGTCACTAATAGCCATGCTTATCTTAGGTAGCTGTTGTTGAGTCCCTAATTTATTGTCTAATGTTCAAGACTTGCCAAGAACTTGCACACCAGAGAGTTTGAGACTCAACAAGAACTTATACTACAGACTCAAAACATGACTCACAGACACAAACCAGAGAAGCAAAAGTTGATTCAGCCTGGCGTGCTAGAGACTTGACTCAGACTTGCACATCATTTACATTTAGCAGACACTCTTACCCAGAGCAACTTACCAGCTATATGATCTTACAAGTGGGTTAAGGGCCTTACTTAAGGACTCAACAGAGGTGGAGGCAGGATTTGAACTCCTGACCTTCTGGTCCATAGTCCAGTACCTTAACCACTAGACCACCACGAGACTCATCAGAGACTCGACTCACATACCAGACACCCTAGACTATACTTGAACTCACACAATACAGACTTGACTCAGACTTGCTTAAGAGAGACTCAGCCCAGACTCAGATGCTACAGAAGCAAGAATCGTCTCTGGCTTATTCAACAGATATTCCTATCGGACTCGCATACTAGAGAATCTAGATTCAAGCTCTAGCTGTTATGCAAGCTGGATCGCAAGCTTGCTATACAAACTATAGGCTGACCAGTTGTTTTGCCTTTTTTCTTTAAACACTGCATGTAGTACTTCAGTTCTGTCTTTCATACTGAATGATTTTCTATAATGAAAGGTTCAGTTTTTTGAAGGTGTGTGGAACCGGACATATTCTCTACTGAAGACACAACACTCACACACTAGTGCATCGAGACTCAACTAGAACTTGCACACCAGAGACTTGAGACTCGGCTCATCCTCACTTGAAGTGACTTGTGAACATCTCTGAGAGACACTAAAAAGTGGTAATACTGAGACCAGTAATAGCATCGATAAGCAGGAAGTGAGGACACAAACTCAAATAGGGGACACAGTGTTTAGCAGAGCCAGCAGCCTCTGGAAATATTCTGTCGTGGTCAGACTCAACACATGCTACCCCAGCAGGAAATGAGCCCTGACCTGCATCTGTGGAGGCTTAAGCAGCAGTTCCGTTAGCCTTGCAGATGTGACAGTGGCATTATGGGAATCCTTAAGACCATCCATTGGCCAGGATATGCTCTGCTTCTACTTTTTATTTCACCAAAACAATATTGAGATGGCCTGTGACATTATTAGCACAATATAATGACTGGCTCTAATCCCAAATCACTAATTCTATCAGCTGTGCAGTCAGTCAGGATAGAATGCAATTGACGTCATCATTGTACTACAGCAGTGCCAATGAGAAATTGTGTTAGACACCCCATATTTAAACTTGGCACAAGACTTGTACAGCCATCGATTCTTTGTTTCACTAGAGATTCAAAAGAAATGTGTGCATGTCAAAACCAAAGCATTTGTGGAATTTTTTATGTGTAAATACTAGATCTGGCTCCTCGCAGAGCCATCAGACAAAGTTAAATCATCCTAATTTTCTTATGAAAGTCTGTTTGACACTGTTTGGTTTGGACTGGCTGTAAGATAAGAAAGATTATACAACTGTTAGTTCCGACCTTATGGTCTGATGGGTTGAGAAACATTCTCACCGTGATGATAATTGTGGTAACGGCACAGCCTTTTCACATCAAAACAGTATCACTTTGCTGATGCATTCCCAAGCTTTTTGCACACAAACATATGACATATACAAATAACTGAATAAAAATGTCCTTGTCCTTTAGTATTTGCTTATTTGCACTTTGTATTTCAAAGTGCAGTAACTTTTTACCATTACTTGCTAGTTTAATATTATCAACCATATGCCTTCTGTTGCACACTGTGCTAAGGCAGGGTAAGGAACTGTTACCGTTGCATAGCAACAACTCATTTGTTGTGGAACTGCTTTTTGGTGGAAGGTATTGTCAGTATTAAGGGATATTTAGTAAGAAAGTCTTGGCTTCATTGATTTATTTAGATTATTATTATTGATTTCTTTATTTTGTTGTAGAAAAACCTTGTATAAAACTAGAACACTCTAGGTCATGTTGTATCACGTTTAACATCATGGCTGCGATTATCTATGGCACTTGCCTTCGGCTTACGCCTGCGACCAAATCACAGCCGTGATGTTATTCGTGATAACGCACTTCTTTTTCTGTTCTGTTGTAAAGAGCTCACACAATAATAATCCCATTATTTAGAGCACTTTGGTGTAGTGTTATGGTTTGAATGGTCATAGCATACATAGTGTATGCATATAAAATATTGCAATTCCTGAAGGATGTACAACATATTTTTATTCTAATTTTGAAAGTCTGATTAGGTAGTTGTAAGATGGGAGCAGCCCTGGTCTTCTGACACACACAAATTCAACCCTCACCTCGAAGGGTTCTGAGACTCTGGTGAGGCAAAACACAGACAAACAGTGGTGTGAAAAAGGTGTTTGCCCCCTTCCTGATTTCCTATTTTTTTGCATGTTTGTCACACTTATGTTTTTCGAACATCAAACCAATTTAAATATTAGTCAAATACAACACAAGTAAACACAAGGAGAATGTCCGGCCATCTGTTTGTGTCCTCAAGCTGAAACGAACGTGGGTTCTGCAGCAGGACAATGATCCAAAACACACCAGCAAGTCCACCTCTGAATGGCTGAAGACAAACACAATGAAGACTTTGGAGTGGTCTAGTCAAAGTCCTGACCTGAATCCTATTGAGATGCTGTGGCGTGACTTTAGGGCCGTTCATGCTGGAAAACCCTCCAATGCGGCTGAATTACAACAATTCTGCAAAGATGAGTGGCCAAAATTCCTCCACAATGCTGAAAAAGGCTCATTGCAAGTTATCGCAAACGCTTGGTTGCAGTTGTTGCTGCTAAGGGTGGCCCAACCAGTTATCAGGTTTAGGGGGCAATCACTTTTTCACACAGGGTCATGTAGGTTTGGATTTTTTTCTCCCTTAATAATAAACACCTTCATTTAAAAACTGCATTTTGTGTTTACTTGTGTTGTCTTTGACTAATATTTAATTGGTTTTATGTTTTGAAACGCTTAAGTGTGACAAACATGCAAAAAAATAGGAATTCAGGAAGGGGGCAAACACTTTTTCACACCACTGTACACTTGGATTTGTAGCACTAGGAAACCTCAATGGTCGTTCGGGCTGCCTGACCCCCACCTGGTCATTATGTGCGCTTAACCTCTGCCTGTTCAGTACTGGTCATACCTGATCATTACATTCACCTGACCTCTATCTGGTCATTATGAACACTTCAGTCTACGTGGTCAATATGAGCATCTCAACCGTACTTGGTCATTAAGGACAGCTTACCCTACCTATTAATTATGGGTGCCTCACTACTACCTGGACGTAATGGGGACCTGACCTCTACCTGGGCATTACTAAAAATTGACTACTTTGTCATTGAGAGGCTGACCCCTACTTGGTCATTAGGGACACTTTACCCTACCTGGTTACTATGGGACCCTCACCCTTACCTGGTCATTAAGGGCACGTTAGCCTACCTGGTCATTATGAGAGGCTCACCCCTACTTGGCCATTAGGGACACCTTAGCCTACCTGGACATTATGGGCACCTGGTCATTAAGGACCTACCTAAGGACTGGTCATTACCCTACCTATTAATTATTGGTGCTTCATTCTTACTTGGGCATTACTGGAACTTGCCAGCTACCTAATCATTACATGCACCTCACCCTTACATGGTCATTAAGGACACCTTAACCTACCTGGTCATTATGGCAGCCACATCCCTACTTGGTCATTAGGGACAACTTGGCCTACTTAGTCATTATGGACACCTCACCCTTACCTGGTCATTAAGGATACCTAAGTCTACCTGGTCATTAAGGACACCCTAGTCTTCCTGTTCATTATGGGCAGCTAATCCTTAACTGGTCATTAGGGACATCTTAGCCTACCTCGTTATTATGAGAGGCGTACCCCTAGTTGGTCATTAGGGACGCCTTAGCCTACCTGGTCATTATTGGCCCCTCATCCTTAACTGGTTGTTACGGACACCTTAGCCTACCTGGACATTATGAGAGCCTTACCCTTATTTGGTTATTAGGGACACCTTAGCATACCTGGCCATTATGGGCTCCTTCAAATGTACCTGGTCATTACGGGCACCTGAACCCTATGTGGTCACTATGAACACTTCAATCTACTTGTTTATTACAAGCCCATGACCAGGGCAACAGCAAGACAGCTCGCCACTCCGAAACGTAACTCACCAGAGATCCAATATGTACCAAGAGTTGCTTAACAGCAATTTGCTGGTTCAGATCCCGCCTCTGATAAGGTGAGGTTTGATTGGCCTTTCAGAATGGTGAGGGATCTCGTGATTACCCTGGCTAGGGTCCTATAGTGACTGGGTGGGGTCAGGCAGTGTTAATGCTGAGAGGGTTTTCTTTGACCAGAAGTTCATGTGTATATCTGTCATCCTCCTCACAGTACTTTATAGTGCAACATCACTGTTTTGAGTCTGTTCATGGTTGCAACGTCCGAGTTAAAAGATTTTTTGTTTCCTGTTATAATATATGATCATTTTTAAGACCTTAGCTGTTAAAGCAAATGGCCATTGATCAGATGGACATTAAATTCGGCATACCCGTAATTTGCAATTTTAGGTTTGGCCCATTCACTAAAGTTTCCAGATTATCCACTAGTGTGTTTTGTGAACTCCCTGAACCTAATAGACTTGGTAAAGGTCCATTAGTAGTCACTGAAATGTGTCAACTTTTCTGTTAGATAATTAACAAAAGATGTAATTTGATCAGGGGTCTAAGCCACATTCATGCATTTACATTTAGCAGATGCCTTTATACAGAGTGACTTACAATTGATACAGTATTACAATCCAAGCAGTTGTGGGTTAGGGGTCTTGCTCAAGGACAATACACAGGGGCAGCTTGACAGAGGTGGGACTTGAACCCTGTCCCTTCTGGCCCATAGTCCAGAAACTTAACCGCTAGGCTACTACAGTACTACTAACTTTTATACAGCCCTTTATGCTTATCTAATTGTTTATTCACAAACACCTAATACATTGTGCTACAGGGTTGGCTGGTAGGTCACTTTAATTCATTATGGTAACTTTACCTTCAGTGGGATTGGTTGGTCCACTCATTAGAATTCAAGATTAGAGAGCTCATTAGCCCTGGCTGTTCTAGCAGCGTGAAAGTTTCATGAATTATGAATGAGCATCCCCTCTACATGCTGATAATTAATTTCAGGCACACAAACACAATAGAGCTCAGCAATAGGTCTTGCTGAGTCAAGCTCCCAGTTGTTTTCTCACTCTGCCCAGGGACTCGAACCACAGGGCATACTGGTAATGCCATAAGAGCCCTGATTTGTGCGCTGTGCTTGGTTTGAGACTTTCTGTAAACACTCATCATGTTTAGTGTTTTAGCAGTGACGTATGGAGTTTTTTAGGACTTCATTCACTATTCATGCCTGAGCTGCCTTAATGTGCCTAAGAGGAAACACTTGGTAAATGGTAGCAGGCTGCAGTAATAAAGCTATGAAGTCACCCGTGAACAGTGGCAACATGACACCGCTATACTTCCACTGCGTTTATGCTTAGGAGTACCATAATGTGTCCCTGGGAAGCTTTCACACCGGGCCACTTTCCAGTAGAGAGCCCTGCTAAGTGGCAATGGCTATTTGCACATGGTGTGTATTCAGGAAAAATAAGGTTTAATTGGATTTGTCTTGTTAATAGATTTTCCTGTTTGTCAGAAATTGACACTGTGCCTGTCAATACTCAGCAATCCAATACCAGGTGTATGCTCCAGGAAGTGAATTCTGTGTTACTAAAACTGTCATTTGGATCGTTAAGGAAAATAACTGACTCTCATATCACCTTTCTACCCACAAGTCACCAGTGCTCGTTTCTGTGCTGATACTTAAACTGGAACCTTGATGATGAAATAGCATATTCATAGTAGTGTGTCAGCGTCCAAAGTGAGTTGATGCACATCTAACCAACTACAGGAGTGAGAAGGAGTCTAACAGAGCATGATGCATGTAATTATACGTTACTCTTAGCATGGGTAGCATTTGGGAGGCAAAGGGGACATTTGTGAATTTCCAAAAATCACAAAAGGTTTAGCATGTGTATAACACTTTGGGCTTTGGACATGATGGAATTAGGGATGCAGCATAGATGGTAGCGTTCCACTCGTGTGAGAGTACCCTGTATATTTACATTACAGTAGCATAGAATGGCTGTGTAACATCTGGTCAACTTCCATTTCGCTAAATGTCCTGTTTCACAGAGTGTAATGCGGATATGAAATGGCGCGTGCCTGTACACTTGATGGCCACTTCTTTAAAAAGCCAAAAACTGACATTGCCATTAAAAAATTACTTTTTTAATAGACAGGTGTCAGAGGCACCAACTACCGGCCTTACAAGATGTCCTGTATTTCCCACTTTGTAATGTTGCCATTCCTACTCACAGCACTAAAATGATGTTTTGGCACCAAGGATGAAGCGTTTTAGGTGTTATTTTGTTCCATTTCTCCTGCAAAGTCGTCTTAAGATGTGCAACAGTATGGGGTCGTATGCAGACAGGACAATCCAGTTACCATACCTTCTTCTTCCACAGCCATGCCTTTGCGATGTGTGCAGCATGTGGTTTTGTATTTGTCTCATTGAAAAATGCATGGACGTCCCTCGAAGAGATCTAGTCCTGAAGGCAGCTTATGTTGCTTTAAAATCTCAATGTACTTTTCTGCATTAATGCTGCCATCACAGAAGTGTAAATGACCTTTGTCAAGGACACTGACACAACCCCATACCATGACAGTTGCTGGCTTTTGGACTTGTTACTGATAACAGTGTGGACTCATTTGATTGGTTTTATAATTGAACAATAATATGTCCATTATTTATTAGCTTTAAAGGAAATTCGAATTCATGTAATAACAATATGGGTGCTTAAGTGGTGCAACGGCCTAATATGCTAGTCTTAGTGTGGCATGCGATGGAGTATCTTAGCATGTTTGTGATAGAATCTGCTGTTACACAGAAATAGAAATATTATTGCGTTAACATGTTGTTAACACTTAAGGTTGTCTTTTTATCTGATTATGTAGCCTTTCTGTTGTTACACCACGGTCCCACGGTGGAACCACGGTCACGTTCTTAAAAAGGTTAGAGGGTTCCCTGATGAGGATTGGGATCAGCACCAAGTTAGTGGGAAAATGATATCACAAGGTCACTGACCTTAAAATGGTACATCATGCTCAGTCTCAGTTGAGTCATTACTGCCCCTGCTGCTTACAGCCCACTTTCCGCAACAGGAAATAAGCCCTGTCCTGCCTTTCTGTTTATTTACTTTCAGCTTGGCATCTATGGAGACCACAATGACTAGTTTCCCAGTCCTGCAGGTGTGACATGGCTTGTTATGATGTCACAGTAACTCGGTTAGTTACGTTACACTACCTGATGGTTAGTGAGCCATGAGTTGTACACAACATTAATTAAAATGCATGTCAGTATACGCAGTCATTTTTGTCAGATGAATATCTACAACCCCAAATAAATAAAAATTGGGGCAGTATGGGGAATGGAAATAAAAAATGCTTACTTTTGAATGCTGCTTAACTGCAGACAGTATGAAAACAAGATATTTCATGTTTTGTCTATTCATCTTCATTTCATACATCCATTCTTGCATTTCAGACTTACAACATACTCTGAAACAAGTTGGGGCGGTAAAGCATTTACCACTTTGTAATGTTGCCGTTCCTTCTCACAACACCTTAAAGATGTTTTGGCACAGAGGATACCAAGCGAGGAAGTGTTTCAGATGTTATTTTGTCCCATTTTTCCTGCAAACACGTCTTACGTTGTGCAACAGTATGGAGTTGTCATTGTCACAGTTTTAATATCAAAATTCTCCACAGATTCTCTATTGTCTTGTTGAAATATGCATGGATACCCCTGGAAAAGATGTCATATTGAAGGCAGCATATGTTGCTTTAAAATCTCAATGCACGTTTCTGCATTAATGCTGCCATCACAGAAGTGTAAATGACCTTTGTTAAGGGTACAGACACGAACACAACCCCATACCATGACAGACCCTCACTTTTGGACTGGGTGGTCCTTTTTGGCTTTTGTCCTGAGCAAATTTTCTGATTTGGAATTGTGCAAATGTTTCATAAAAACATTTAATGAAAATGAACAGATTACTTGAATATTGTAATAGACCCAGCCATCATCCTGAGGGGCACTGAGAGTTAAGCACACACCCTGGATGGCAGCGAGGTAATCCAGTGAGTACACGCAAGAACTGGAAACTATATAGAGCACAACAACCTGATATTATGGCATCAGTATCCCCATTGGATTATTTGGGTGCCAGGAGACCATATGCCTAGAAATTCAGTGCCAGCAAACCCCACTTGACTTTGTGTTCCAGTAACCCAAAAGTATGACAGACCTCTCTTTGCCAAAGGCAGGGATCAAACCGAAGAGGACTGCGTAGTGTTGGGACCAACTGCTCTGCCTGCAGAGCCACTCTGGTTCAGTTACCTCAGCATCACCAGGGGCAGGTGCCAAGTCTCAGTGCTGCTCAGAATGGCAGCTGGGATTGTGTCATGTGCCACAAACCAGGGGTGTCACCTCATTATATAAAATGGCACTCAAGGAGTCTGAAGTCCGAAAATGACGAGTATCCAGCAAGTATTTACCATAAGGAATAATGTAAATTGAATTGATCTGTTCCAGACCCCCAGAAAATTTACACTGTATAAGGCATTAATGAAGTTGTATTGTACAGGTGCTCCCTGATTTACGATGGGGATATGTTCCGACAAATGTATCATAAGTTAATCATAGTGTTTGGGAGCGCGGTCTATACTTTATGTAGCGGAGCCTATAATAAGTAAGTGAATGTTTAAAACACTTACATTAACCTACAGTTGGCCACCATCATTAACACAAAGCTTATTTTATAATAAAGTGGTGAAAAAATCTTATGAAATTTAGTGTGTAATGGATTGAAAGTGAAAAGTAAAAGCAAAACACTTACTCTATTGGTGAACTGCAGCCTGTGATCTGAAGCATTAAGTTCATGTTTCCCTGTTGGTTGGTAGTCAATACGACCCTTTTTTATTTGCTCTAAGAATACAGTAATGTAGATGTAAAAATAAAGAAAAACACAATAAACACAGTGCAGATCTTCAAGAGCTATTGTGAACCTGAATCACTGTGACCTGTGAATCAAGATTCACGAGTTGTGAATCAAATTTGGACTGAAACGAGTTGCGCGGCTCGACTCCATACAAGTTTAAGCAAGTGTGCAGAGTACCGAGCAAATGGCGAGAACCAATTTTTCTGGTCAAAATACATCAAGTTGAGAACCGAGGTACCACTGCAGTTACTAATTTGATCTGACTTTCACTGCTGCCTGTTTTGTCTGGTGGGGCGTTACTTGTTTTTACCTTGCACCGCGATGTTAATAATGTAATGTAGGGCTGCAACAACGAATCGATAAAATCGATAATAATCGTTTATTAAAAGTGTCGACAACGAATTTCATTATCGATTCGTTGTGTCGCATGATTTGTGTCCCCCGCCTTATCATATCCGCTTACGTTACTTGCGGAAAAAAAACACGAGCGATTGAACTGAGCGAGGCGGAGCCGGCACGGACGCGGAATCTTCAAAATAAGTTAGCGTTAAGAATTAAATAAATGCTACAAATGAAACATGACCGGTGCAGAGAAGAAGGTTCGGCTTAAGACCTCAAAAGTGCTGCATGCTTCACAAAACTAAAGAATGTGTAACATGCAAGCTTTGCAAAAGGTTGTCAAATTCCCTTATAAAAACATCGCGTCCACACAAGCACTGTTTAAATAATAATCTTCGTCCACATGAAAATGCAAAAATGCACACAGTCGCTGTCAAGAGCAGAGCCAAACCAGCAGTCCTATATGCCGGCGAAGCAGCTCACTCAGCGACAACAGCGATGTCCTATGCATACGAACATTTTCTCGCCATTGTTCTTCAACAACCACTTCGTTTTGAAAGCTGTCCCACCAACGAGAGGTCCGACCGGGTCTCGTCCCAAACCGGCGACGCTGGGGGCGGGAACTGCTTCGTGGGTGTGATGGATATAGTAGTGACCTCCGTAGCGCATTCTGACGCCTCTGTTCTTCAGTGTAATGAAAAAGTAATAACTGTAAATATATTTGTAGATTTCGGTCAGCAGTGTTACAGCTGGCACTATTTTGGTTACGTCCGCTATTGCACAAAATCGCCTCTTGTAAACAAAGGAGATAACGGCGCACAAAGTGACGTTACAAGCAAGAAACCCCGTTTCCCCAGTCCACACAACAACGCTGAAAACGGAGTTTCTGAAAATCTTCACCCTGGAAGGAGTTTTGCAAACAGTCCGTTTTCGTGTGGACGGACGTATCCCAAGTTTGTTCCGTTTTGAATTGAGTAAACATAACGGCGCACTTACACTATGCGAACGGGAATAGCAGGGTTGATGCTTCTTAGCTGGATAATGACAGTTATGGAGTTAAGAGACAGATATCCTATATTGGCCAGGCTAGCCAACTCCTATTTATGCATTCCTGGTACTTCAACACTGTCTGAGCAATTATCTTCTACGGCAGGAAATATAGTCTCTAAAAAGAGAGCCAGCTTTAGCCAGGAGCATGTTGACATGCTAACATTTTTGGATTGCAATGCAAAGTTCCTAAAGAAAGGGAGTGATTGAGTTTGTATGTAGTGTTTGCATCAGAGATGTACTTAGTTTTCTTTATTATTTAATTTGTTATTTTAATTTATTAATAAATTTAATTTATTATTCAATTATTGTAAGCACTTATTTGCTCTGTTATTCAATGTTATATTTCTGAATAAAGACATGGAAATGGTGTTTTTTTTTTTTTTTACCGATTCATCGATCGAAAAATAATCAACTGATTAATCGATTATTAAAATAATCGTTAGTTGCAGCCCTAATATAATGTTTTAGTCATAAAATAATACAGAATAGGACCTGTGCTTAAACTTTAGGCTTTCTCTTTGTGTAAAACATCGTCCAGCTCTGTTGAAAGACTTTAGACACTTACAGATGGCGGTAATGAAGTTGAGTTTGATTCGCTTTCTTCTGCATCGTTTGGGGCCCCCCGGTCAAATTTCATGTTTTGTCAATTTTCTAGCTTAATAGGAAACACTTCTGCAGGGAGTAAACGTAAATAAAACACATTTCTACAAATGAAACTGAACCAACTCCAACTAAACTCCTGAGGCCTGCAGAAATTCTGAACCGTTTGTTGGGCCACCTCTAAAGAAATGTGTACATGTCATGAATGTCAGATGTTTCAGTGCATCCATCTAACAGCTGTCGGTCTGAAGCCCAGTTTAGTCTTCAGCATCTGTTCCACACTGAGGCTTTAGGCTGACGCAGGTGGTGGGTCTAATTGGCCGTTCTGCTGTAGAGGTAGAGGCAGCCAAAAGGTCGCACATTTCTAGCAGGGAGGGATGCTTTTTGCTGGGGCTGTTAGGAGCCAGCTGCCAGTGTTTCCCATGATCTCACCTGCAAGTGGGGCTCATCACAACTGCAGTCCGTCATAGTCCTCAGGCCTGTTTCTCTCCAGTTGATAAAAACACAAGGGTGCAGACAGGGAGGGTATTGCTAAGCGTGATTTATTTTGACATGCATGTATGCATACACACCTCCTTTGAAGAAGGCATGCACATTCATGCAGGGACAGGATTATATTGCACTGTTCGTTCTGAGGATTTCTACAGAACAGGCACAGCAGGCCAGAGCTGTATGATAAAGACTAAAAGCAGCCCTTGTCCCTCGTCCCATTATCCCTTGGTGTCTGTTTTAAATGCACGATATATCTAGAGTTATATAAACATGCCATCTCAGTATACAACAGCTTCTGATTTAATGTAACACTGAATGGAAACAATCACTTGGTGTTGATGAAATGTATAATGTAGCAAGCAACTGTTTTATGTTTGTCAAGGTATCTGGCATCTTCTGGTCGCTTGAAAGAGAAAATACAATAATTGATATGATTTTAGTCGCTTATGTGTACGGGGAATTTGTATATATTGGATGCATAGAGAAAAAGTCAGTAATATTTCAGAAGTTATTTCCTTTGTTGGATACTTTTATCCCTTAATTGGATATTTTGGCTGTCGAAATGAAACCATTCCAAATGCAGGTTCTAGCTAATCTGTAATAATGCAAACTAAACTCAAATGCTTCAAACTCTGTTTAGTGCAAGTGTTACCATAGCAACAAGAGAGTATTGCAGGTGAGTCCTGCCGGTCTGTAACAAGAACTCAAGATGGTTTGGCATGCTATCTAAGTTTTCAGTCTCTGCACTTGTGTTTTTCATAAATCTAAGATTGTATCAGGCTCAGCAAAAATGTCCTTCAAATCACGGCTGTCGCCAGAACTAAATAATGAATAGGGCATCTTAAAACTACAGGGGGCAGCGGATTGAGGAAGAATAAGCCAGAGGCAGTGATTCAAGAACATTTTATAAAAAAAACATCTGTTTACAGATGTACCACAATAGGGTTAGAACTAGAGCTGCATCGATCGATCAGCCAGAGACTGGAATGGTATTCAGCGTGATCGACTGTGACCGGTGATCGGTCGATCAGTCTCTTGTAACCGATGCTGTGCACTTGTGACACTGACAACGGTACACACACAGTCACACACATATAAACAGCATAGTGCTTTTTGACTAACGTTAATTCAGAACTCAGTTCATGTGTATAAGGACTAGGGCTGCAACTAACGATTATTTTAATAATCGATTAATCGGTCGATTATTTTTTTTAGATTAATCGATGAATCGGGTTTTAAAAAAAAAACTTTCCATGTCTTTATTCAGAAATATAACATAAAATAACATAGCAAATAAGTGTTTACAATAAATGAATAATAATGAATTACATTTATTAATAAATTAAAATAACAAATTAAATAATAAAGAAAAATAAGTGCATCTCTGATGCAAACACTACATACAAACTCATTCACGCTTTTTCTTTAGGAACTTTGCATTGCAAGCCAAAAATGTTATGGCTAAAGCTGGCTCTCTTTTTAGAGACTATATTTCCTGCCGCAGAAGATAAATGCTCAGACAGTGTTGAAGTACCAGGAATGCATAAATAGGACTTGGCTAGCCTGGCCAATATAGGATATCTGTCTCTTAACTCCATAACTGTCATTATCCAGCTAAGAAGCATCAACCGTGCTATTCCGGTTCGCATAGTACGAGTGTGCCGTTACGTTTCCTCACTTCAAAACGGAACAAACTCGGGATATTGTTGTGACTTGCGCTGTTGCTGAGCTCCGATCAAATCCTCATCGGTGACTGCAACATGTTTTCTAGTGATGTGTTGGTCGCGACCGATCCGGCTCTAAGAGCCGGGCTCTTTGAGATGAACGACAGGAGCCGGTTCCTGATTGTGAGCCGGTTTTATAGATAATATTTTTTATTTATTGCTTTATTTAATTTATTAATATAGTTGCAAATTTACAAATAATACACAGTCAGAGACCTGAAACCAGATTGGACCTGTAATTGAGATGGATCTTCGTTTTTTGTATTTTATTTTACTGTGTTCCATTGTGAGTATATAAATAAAAACCATATTAATAATAACAAACATTGGATATTATGTGTTTTTACATTAGTAATTCATTTTACACATAATTTGGTAATAAATTAAGCTACAAAAAATCTAAAGAGCCACTAGGGAGCCGAAAGAGCCGGCTCTTTTTAGTGAGCCGAGCTAAAAGAACCGGCTCTCTGAAAAGAGCCGAAATTCCCATCACTAATGTTTTCGTTTCGTTTCGAGAGCTGTATCAGCACCGGTCAGATCACTTTTGCAAAGCTTGCATGTTACACATGTTCCTACACTTTTGAGGACTTAAGCCGAACTTTCTTCTCTGCCTCGGTCATAATTTATTTAATTCTTAACGCTAACTTATTTTGAAGATTCCGCGTCCGCGCCGGCTCCGCCTCGCTCCGTTCAATCGCTCGTATTGTTTTTTCCAGCGTGAAGTGCCGCAAGTAACGTAAGCGGATATGATAAGGCGGGGGACACATAAATCATGTGACACAACGAATCGATAATGAAAATTCGATGTTTAAGCTTAAACAGTTACTGCTCAGCCGTTCCGTGTTTGTTTGCCTGGTTCCAACGCTTAGTGCATGGCTGGATGGTATGTTTATTTTTGGGGTTCTTGTGCGTCTGTAATCTGTTTTATGTGTATATGTCTTTTGCATGTTTTTAATTGTGTTGTATCATTTATACCCAGGATTTAGTGTGAGAGTGTGTTTTCAGTGCATTCAGTGGCTTACAGTAATGTATGATTTACCATCTTGGTTGGTGTTCACTGCTGAGTGGGGTGATTTTGCTTGTACTGGTACCCTTGCACTTCCTGGTAAAAGGCTCTTATCAAGGCTGTAATAAAGTACAATTCGAGCGAGTTTGTTATTTGTGCCACGAACCTAAAGCTAATAAGAGATTAGAGCCAACAGTGCAAGCCAACAGCCCCTGCTATCTTTCTTTAGCAATTGTTTATCATTATTAGACAAGAAAGAAAATCGAAATCAGCCGGTCATGTATTTAAAAAATCGGAAATCGGAATCGGGCAAGAAAATGATTAACTTACTCAAAATTCATTTCACTTTAACTGAATTCAGTGCAATTAAACTTTATTCTCAATATACATATCCAGGGGTACAGTATAACGAAAAGTGATCAGGCTACTTCTGTGGTGCATCGACATTGAGACAAGGACATGAGTGGAATAAGCTATAAAGTGTAAATAGGCAATAAATATATAATATCTGTACACGGTAGTGTGTGTACATATAGCAAAAATATCCATTCATTCATTGACTTACCTGCTTGATCCTAGCCAGGGTCTCGGGAATGTCGGTGCCTAGCTGGCAGCAACCCTAGGCAGGGTGCCAATCCATCATAGGGCACATACACTCGCACACCTGTACACACATTCACACACTAAGGGGACTTTGGAAACACCAATTAACTTAACACACATGTCTTTGGAATGTGGGAGGAAACCGGAGTACCCGGAGGAAACCCACACAGACACGGGGAGAACATGCAGGCTCCACACAGGCGGAGACCAGGAGCTGTGAGGCGAAAGTGCTAACTACTGCACCACTAAAAATATGTCGCACTCTTTTAGAGGTGGTGTTCAGTAAATAATGACACGAATGTTCTGGTGGGTGTTGTTGGTCTGACCAGTGCAAGAGCTCGAGAGTAAAACTGTTTTTGAAGCTGGTGCTTTAAGCTCGAATGTTCTGCTAGCATCTCCCAGATGGTGATGTGTGGAACTAGAAGTGGCTGGGGTGTGTGGGGTCTGAGGTGAAACTGTTGCCTTTCCTCTGGTAAATGTCCTGTATGGGGGATAGGACAGCTGCAGTGATGGACAGGGCAGTTTTCACCACCTTTTGCAGAGCCTTTTGTTCCGCAGCAGTGGAGCTGCCATACCAGACTGTGATGTGGGAGGTTGACTCGCCTCAGCCTCCTGAGGAAATGTTGGGCTTTTTGTCATGGTGTGACGTGTTGAGTGACCAGGTGAGAGCCTCAGCTATATGCTCTCCGAGGAATTTAAAGCAGCCCACGCTTTCCACCATGGTCCCCTGAATGGTCAGATGTGTGTGCACTCTGCTCCCCTTTCTGATACATCTTGGTTTTATTTAGATTGAGGGAGAGATTGTTCTCTGCTCTCCTCTCTGTACACTTCCTCGGTGTTAGTAATGAGGCATACTACTGTTGGCAGCAGTCTTATGACCCAGCCTTAATAACAGACTGAAGCCTGCCGGTGAAGAAGTCCAGCTGCAGACTGTGTGACTTATTCCTGTGGTCTTGAGCTTGAAGATCAGTGTAGAGGGGATAATTGTGCTAAATGCTGAACTAAACATGATGAACAGCATACTTGATGAACAGCATACTTACACAGGTGGTCTTGCCCTCCAGATGGTTCAGTGCAGTGTGCGTTGCCAGTGACATTGGAACGCTTTGCATGGTAGGCAGTGAGGATTCAAAGTTCTACTGAGGCAGTTCTTAACGAGTCAGGATTCGTTTTTAAGGCATTTTATTATGATGGGTGTGAGTGCAGTTGGGTGATAGTAGGGTCCTATGATTGTCACAATGCGGAGAATAAGGACGGAATCGCAGAATTGAGGAATACAAAGACAGAAATCTAAAAGTGAGTGTGAGGTAATAACCAGTGATCGGCTAATCAGCTCATATATCCGATTCCGTGCCGGTCACATTTAACTTGCGCAGTGCACGGCGGCGACAGCAGCACAAACAGTATTTTTGCTAACTTTAATTCAGAATTCATTTAATATACGGAGCTTTAAACATGCCAAATTCACGTGTTTGTTTATGAGATCGCTCATGTTGTTGGAGCAAGTGGTGCATCTCTAGTCTTCATTGCAGAATTTAGGGCACAACAGTATCCAAATGATTGAAGGGCATTACTAATAGGACCTTAGGTTTGTTGAAAAAGAACTATTTAAGTTAATTTATGTATAGTTACAAATAAATATGCACCCTGAACCTTTTGTTATTTGTGTTTACAACTTTCATTTATATTATTTTTGATGTTGCTTAATGTTAATGCAGCAATTTCATTAAATACAAAGGTGCCATTTTGCTATTGTTTGTTTAGTTGTAGTTATTCTCTTAAAGAAAAACTCTAAAAATCGGAATGGTGAAAAACAAATCCGTAAAAACATGAAAATGGGAAAAAAATGAAATGGAATTTGGGGAAAAATAAAACAGATTTCGTAGGGCCTTGCAATAGTCATTGAGGCATGTAACGTTGGGTTTCGTTGATTTGGATATGATGGTTGTGGATTTGAACCAGGTGGGAATGGTAGACTGTGCCAGGGACAGGTTGAAGATGTCTGTGAAGGTAACAGCCAGCTGGATGGCACACGCTTTCAGGACCTGTCCTGGGATGCCATCGGGTCCAGTGGTTTTGCGTATGTGCTCTCTCGACAGGGCTGTCCTCACCTCATTGGTAGACAGTGCAGGAAGCGTTTCTTCTGGAGAGTTGAATTTGAACTACTTGTCTTCGTCAAGAAGGGCTGAAGAGTACAGCCATAAATAGTCTTCTGTCTTGCTCCTGGCACTTAAAGTATACTTTGTTCCGTATCCTAGACTGCCAAAATGGAGCTGATGCCAGTTTAGTGTAGCTTTCAATGTTTTTTATTTGTTCTAACCTTTGCTGCCTTCCATGCTGCTGATTATTGAAAAGAATTTCACAGTTTGCAGTAGGGACGTGTGATATGTATCGAACATGTGAGAGCTGACGTTATCGGGCATGTCACTCACTTTGCACTAAACAGTCAAAAGCACGCCTTAAGAGTTCAAAGGGTTCATGTCTTCACTGCATCATGTTATCAGGTAGGATAGACTACTGCACATGTGCACTGCATGCACAAAGCGCTATAATGCCACAAAACAAGGTCTACCTAAAAGTGCTTGACTGAAGTTAATGAGTGAACAAACTACACCTAGAGCATCCAGAGAGACCTACAACTTCTCACAATCCAAGCCTTTGTGGGTTAAGGATCTTGTTCAAGGACCCAACAGTGGCAGCTTGGCAGAGGTGGGATTTCAATCCTGGACCTTCTGTTCCATAGTCCAGTACCTTACCTGCTAGGCTACCACAATCAAACTGCAGACATCATCATCCTTGCAATCTACGTTGTTAGATTTCATGTATAAACGTGGCTCAGCTTTGAGAAGATGGATGTTGCTCCAAAGACGGCAACCTACAAGTTATGTCATACATTTGAAGTCGACAGTCAGCTGTCCACGGCAGGCCTATACCAGCCAAGGTACCAGCACAAAAACACCCCAGCAATCATTCTGAAAAAAGTGCCTTGCGACAAGAAAAGCAACAGATGGCAAGACATAACAAATGCTTTCCCCAATTCCATTGCAAAAGACAGTGCCAATTCAGGCTGTGGAGATCAGAGGTGGGTTCAAACAACCGTAGAAAACTTTAGACCCAAGATATACACTGCCAGAGTATGGTCTGATTCGGTATCAATAAAATCCTAGAAAATATGGAGATAGCATTTTTTGGCGGTATCGCACACAGCTAGTTGGGACTGTGGTAGTCTAGCGGTTAAGGTACCAGAAGGTCCAGGGATCAAATCCCACCTCTGCCAAGCTGCCACTGTTGGGTCCTTGAGCAAGACCCTTAACCCACAATTGCTTGGATTGTAAGATCGTATCAATTGTAAGTCGCTCTGGATATTTACATATTTACATTTTTCTGTTGAATTTGGGTAGTTGTATTGTTTTGGCTGATACATGTCTTTAAAAAGTAATCCAAAAATTGAATTGTAATTGGTATCCCCATAGTTCTGTTCAAACTCATAGTGTATATGACAGAACAGAGCCTATTACAGCCTCGCTACAGAGCCCTGCCGATGACATTAAGACATCGCCATGACTTGTTAAGTTGTGGGAACAAGATACTAATTAGTAGAAACGAGTTAGTAAGGAGTGGGAACGAGGTGATCTTGCTACTATTAATTATCTCATTCCCACACCTTCCTAACTCGTTACTAATGAGGATCTTGTTTCCACACCTTAATGAGGCCATGCCTTAATTTTAATAACATTTACATTTAGTAATTTAGCAGACACACTTATCCAGAGCACGGTGCATCTGATACAGTCTTACAATCCAAACAATTCTGGGTGCAGGATCTTGCTCAAGGGCCCAACAGTGGCAGCTTGGCGGAAGTGGGATTTGGTCCATAGTCCAGTACCTTAAGCACTAAACTCACCCGGTCCGAAGGTATAATAAAGTATGTCACCAGCAGGGCTCCGTACCTCATTAATAACAGATACTACTCTTTTTTCTTCTATCCTTAGAGGCAAAGCATTATAAAACCTGTCAAACTTTAATAAGCCATTACACGTAATGCTCTGCAGTCATCCTCACCGGTGACATCAGCAGTGTCAGCATTTCTGTATTTTAGCACAAACACACGCTCTTTAGTTTGTTTATGATAATCACAGTCGGAGCCAAACTAAACAGCACTGCACTTTTAAATAAATAAATGCGTTAAACCTCGGCGCGCTCTTTAGCGTGTTTGTTTTTTTAAATTCCCAACAGAGGGATCTGACATCCGAGCTGTGCCTTTTAGAGAGAAGAAGCAGGTGGAATAAAGGGACGTTGGGGGGATGAAGAGTGAAGTCATTTCGCCGATGCTCGTTCTGACGCATGTCCCACACTTGATGGTCACGCCGTCCTCTTCAACGGAGCGTGACGGGTGCACTCCCCTCACTCTTGGAGCGCTTGCCCAGCTGGGATATGCTGCAGCTGAAAAGCCCACTGTGTAATCCATCAATTCAAGCATGTGTTTATCTTCAGCTCCAGGCATGTGATGTAAAAGCACTTTTGATTAAGCAGTTGGTAATAAACAGTACCATCATATTTAAGTACCATGAAACATCTGAACACATCGAGACTGTTGCCCAGATTTTCCTCATTTTCAAGCAGAGAACAGTCTCAGTCTTAAATCCAAGTCTCATAGACTCATTAAGAATGGATGAAGATGTTTGCCTTGTCTTGAATGAGGCTAGACCTCTATCAGCTTTCTTTCGCATTCCTGACACAAAATGTACTGAAGTGAGCTCATTTTCAGCACACCGCTCCATCATATACAGTTTAACCTGCACTCGACTGACCCAGAATCAGTTCAGTTGCATGTGACCTCAGTCTCAAGAGAAATAGAATGAGATACGGCATTACACTGATCAGCCATAACACCTCCTTGTTTTTACACTCATTATCAATTTTATCAGTTCCAGTTACCATACAGAAGCACTTTGTAGTTTTACAATTACAGACTGTGTTCCAGATCTTTCTCTACATACACCTCAGAACTTACTTGGTTCTGGAAGGCTGTTTGAATTCGGATTTGTTTGAAGCTGAAATCCAATTCATTTCAGGCACACCCTGAGGCAGGGTCATATGCATACACGTTTCACTGATGTTCAAAATCTGAATTTTTTTTTCAAATTTGGGGGCAAAAATATTCCAAACTGACTTTGTTCGATGTCTGAACTGATCAAATAAATAAGCATTTGAATTCCAAGGCTCTGCTGTACTTTGTTAGTCCCCTTTACTCCATTCTCTAATGGTCAGGACCCCCACAGGACCAAGCAGGTATTATTTGGGTGGTGGATCATTTTCAGCACTGTGCCCACTAACCATATACTCTATTAGACACACCTACCTTGTTGGTCCACCTTGTAAAGTCAGAGACAGTAGGTCATCTGATGCGGCACAGTTTGCGTGAGTCATCCTCTAATCCTTCATCAGTGCTTACAGCATGCTGTTGTGTGGATTAGGACAGTGGCACTTACAAAGAGACAGGAAGCACAGCTGGAGGTGGCAGAACTTAAGATGTTGAGGTTCTCTTTAGGAGTGTCTAGGGTGGACAGGATTAGGAATGAGATCATCAGAGGGACAGCACAGGTTGGAAACTTGGGAGACAAAATTCGAGAGGGAAGACTGAGATGGTTTGGACATGTGCAGAGGAGGGATAGTGGGTATATTGGTAGGATGTTGGAGATGGAGCTGCCAGGCAAGAGACGGAGAGGAAGACCAAAGAGGAGTTATTTGGTTGTGGTAAATGAAGATATGCAGGGAGTTGGGGTGAGAGTAGAGGACGTGGAGGACAGGGTGAGGTGGAAACGTTTAACTCGCTGTGGTGACCCCTGATAAAGGGAGAAGCCGGAAGAAGAAGAAGAAGAAGAAGACTACATTGATTGTCAATCTCATTATTTTCAGTGAACTATGTGGAATATCACAATATATCGCAACATGCGGCGTATCGTGATATCATTGTTTTGTGACCCATGTATTGTGAAGTCCTTTCCAATACCCACCCCTAGTGTGGATATTTTTGGTTAGTGGGCTAGTCTCAGTCCAGCACTGTCACTGAGGTGTTTTAAAACTCTAGCAGCACTGCAGTGTCTGACCCACTCATACCAGCACAACACACACTAACACACCACATCAGTGTTACTGCTGTGCTGAGAATGATCCACCATCCAAAAATCTGTGGGGGTCCTGACCATTAGAGAATAGAGACTATGTGACAAAGTATGTAGGGAAACATACGGACTACATTCTATAATTGTAGAACTACAAAGTGCGTCTATGTGGCAAGTGAAATTGATAAAGTGGACAATGAGTGTCGAAACAAGGGGATGTTCTTTAATGTTAGGGCTGATCGGTGTATATATGAGTTGATTCATTCCAGTTATTTAAGTTCATTCAAATAACTTTCGTCTGTGATAATCTTTATGTGGAGAGATTATTTGTTAAGGTTACAGTCAGACACATTCACACTGGGTCCATTTAGATCAACCAAGTAATCTAGCACATGTCTTTGGAATGTGGGAGAAAGCCAGAGCACCTGGAGTAAACCCATACAAACATTGGGAGGACATGCATACTCCACACAGGCGGAGTCCAAGGTCAGGACCAAACCAAGGATCTCTGGAGCTGTGAGGCGACCGCGCTCGGCTCTTACATGGCCGTGCCACCCTTGGCGCAGAGAGTCTGATTGTGCCTGACCTAATGCCATTGCTCCTGAGATCACTTCAAGGCAGCCGGTGGTGTTCTGGTTGAAGCCATTATTTGTTTATATGATTGAGCATCTATAATAACGCAAACCAGATTTCCATTCAGTCAGCATCAGGCTCTCCGTTCTCTGTGCATGATACATTCATTTTGTGTAGCACAGTTTGTTCAGTTTGCATAATTTATGTACACAAAGATACCAAGGCTCTGAATGAAAATTTGCACTACAGATAATGTTTAAACAAAGGCTTGCTCCTATAAGCGCAAATCCAATGGCATAAACAGCAAGAGCTTGGCATTTCAGTGTACAGCTTCAGCAAGGCAATAAGAGGCTGCCAAAAACAACAATGCTTCCACCCCACCCTCACACCCTGAGGAAATACCGAACATCACAGCTGCTTATAAATAGAAGTCTCTGCTTTTTTGTTTGCCCAATGCAGAAAGGGAAGTACATCTGAAGGGGTCTTTGGAAACTTGCCACTACCTCTCGTTTCCCTCATTCTCCTTCTGTTACCCACGCTCCCTTTTGCATGATTTCGTAGTCTTGTAACACCTCATGAACAGCTGTTATTTTATTAATATAAAGCCATGTTAAGATGCAGGTGTTCATGATGGAGTTTCAGCTCCTGGAGTGCTCAGATCATGTCCACTACTCCTACACTTCCCACAATGTGTTTCTGTGTTTCTGTGTGTTACTGCTAGAGAAGCACCAGTCCCAGTTTTTCCTCTTCGGATTCCGATACCTAAGCTCAGGGTATTGGCCGATATTAAGTAGCAATCTGAAATAAGTGCTTTTTAAACCTCTTTATACCTCACTGTGCCTAACATGAGGCTGTAATGAAAGTAAAAGTGTAACGAAATGAAAAGAAACTTGAAAAAAATAATAAAAAACAAGAATGTAGTACAGTGGTATTTCGGTTCTCGACCACCTCGGAACTCGCTCAGATTCGGTTGTTGCTGCATTTTGACTAGAAAAATTTCTCTCGGTTCTCACCATTTGCTCAGTACTTGGCGCACTTGCTTAAACTTATATGAGCCGAGCTGTGTGACTTGTTTCAGCAGAAACGCAATATTGACAGTTTGCGATTCACGATTCAGTACAGTGATTCAGTGGTTCAGATTCACAATAGCTCTTTCTCAGTGAAGATCTCCACTGTGTTTATTGTGTTTTTCTTTATTTTTACATCTACAGTACAGTATTATTAGTGCAAATAAGTGTCCATGGGTCTT
The DNA here is from genome assembly GCA_025084515.1 of Ancistrus triradiatus. Classification (NCBI taxonomy): domain Eukaryota; kingdom Metazoa; phylum Chordata; class Actinopteri; order Siluriformes; family Loricariidae; genus Ancistrus; species Ancistrus triradiatus. The sequence goes on along the minus strand of JAJAGP010000245.1, from coordinate 503,774 downwards.
AAAAAGGTTAGTTATGGAGCCAACCGAAAGGAAAACTGGAACTGAATCCCCCTGCAGTTAGCGTTAGCAGCTATGCTAGCACCCGGAGTTCACCAATAGAGTAAGTGTTTTGCTTGTACTTTTCACTTTCAATCCATTACTCAGTAAATTACAAGAGGTTTTTCAACACTTCATTACAAAATAAGTTTTGAGTTAATGATTTTGGCCAACTGCGGGTTAATGTAAGTGTTTTAAACATTAACTTACTTGTCATTACTTATCATAGGCTCCCCTATATAAAGTATAGACCGCGCTACCAAAATAAGATTTGTGTTAATGATTTTGGCCAACTGTAGGTTAACGTAAGTGTTAATGTGTAATATATTCTGCTACGATACAGTATAGACTACATTAAACTCCTCAGTTCATGATACATTTAACTTGTGATGGATTTGTTGGATCATATCTCCATCGTAAATCAGGGAGCACCTGTACAATACAACTCCATTAATGCATATAATGCCTTAATGCTCGGTACTCGTAGTTTTCAGTACTTTGACAAGCCTTCTGGAAAAACTAGACGAGAACTGACGTATTACAAAAAACTTTGGCAAAAACGTTTCACAGGACAATCAGCATTTCACCCAAGAAAGGAGGAATAATTGCAGAAAGATTGACTTAATCTTAATTTAAACTCAACAGTTACTTAGTGATATACCGTATTATCCGGACCATAAAGCGCACCGGGTTATAAGGCGCGATATCAACGACATTGTACATACATTTTCTTATAAGACGCATTAAATGAAACAAAACTCTTAAGTTCCCTCGGAAGCTCAGTTTGGTCTTTACCTGGCGCAGGGCGTCTTCTTGCTTCCTCCACTTCCGTACCATTGATTCGTTAATGTTGAATTCTCTCACAGCTGCTCTATGTCCATGTTGTACTGCGTGACTGATAGCGTTGTGTTTGAAATCCGCTTCGAAAATAAATGAATGAATGCACGTACCCTAATGCTGAAGCACATACCGTATTACTCCGCTATGCTGCGGCACTACGGTTGCCATAAGCTTCGTAACCTACCAAGGCCGTGCTAAAAACATTTTGACAGATTTTTATGAGCGCCGTGTACCATCTACAATCGGTTCTAGGTCAGAAAGCACAACCAGAATTAATTCATACATTAGACGCACCGCATTTTAAGGCGCACTGTCGATTTTTGAGAAAGTTAAAGGATTTTAAGTGCGCCTTATGGTCTGAAAAATACGGTAGATGTCATTATAAATAATGACAACCTACAATTGTGATGACCCATGTTCGAGTGTTCAGGACAGAGTTTACGTGTGGTGCTCGCTCTCTACCAGTGTAACACTTCTAGAACTGCAGCACATGAACCTCTGCATTCCTGCTGATGTATTCAGTACAACAAGCAGAATACTGATCCAAAACTGGCCTAGAAATGTGCTGTGTGGTGGAGGTACGTGTTGAAATGGCTTCGAAGCAGAATGCAGCTGTATACCATACGTTGCTAACTTTATCAGTGGCTAAGCATGCAAGCTCAGCCTGAAATGTTAGTCCACAGGATATCTAAAGCATATGCACTGAGCCAATGTGTTAAAGAGTTTATGCTTTAGCTTGTTCCAGCCACTCCAAAGTGAGTGTATGTAAACTGCTTATGAACTTAAAAGACGTTTTCCCTTTTCTTCCCATAATTCAGGAACCATGTCAAATTATCACTGAGTAATCCGATTTGAAAATACATATTTCGCATAATCCTCAAAATGCACAGACAGCAATTTACTATGAGTTATTTACACCGATCAGCCATAACATTAAAACCACATGCCTAATTTTGTGTATGCCCCCCTCGTGCCGCCAAGGCTCTGACTTGAGGGTGAGGAATTAGACACTGTGGTCTGCAAATAAGATGGAAAGCTTTCTTGACATATGGCATGCGGAAACCCTTCAAGCACAAGCAGCTGCCACTACAACATAGAAACCATTCTGGATTACATTTATTTATTATTTTTGAGAATTGCACTAAATAAAAGTGCATGAAGCAAAAGGGACATCTTCAAAACCCTTCAGATATGTTCAGCCAATTGCAAATGAAAGATTTTTTAGAAATTGTCGTTAAATGTGTATACAGCAAGGTGTATCTGGCGTCCACAAATGTTTACACCCCCACTGATCAGCAAGCTATTGCCTGTCATCAGGGGCTTGCAAAGAAAATGCAGCTTAAAATGTTTCCTCACTTGGTGTTGACCAAAACACTCTAGATGTAAAGGAAACACGTTCTGAACTGGTGGTTTGGCTTACCAAGAAATGAAAGCGCCTTTGTATCAAAAGGAGGCTGTGAAATGGAGGTTGTTATATAACCCTACATCATAGTTTGTGATTGAAAATCAACTTCCCTGTACAGAGAAAATCAAAGTCTATTTATTTTCTCTGAGGCTTGGGTCCATGGTGCCAAAGCTCAATCAGAAGGAGTTTGAAATTCTTTGAATGTGCCGCTCCTCTGAGACACCGTCCTGCTGCTGAAGCCCTGTGGCAAACACGGCGGTAATGAGGCCGTTGGTGCCGTGTCCGCTTCACATTTTCGACTTCTTCTCTGAGAGCCTCGAAATCAGTGAGCGTTGGTCGATAGCCGGCCTCGGGGACACCGTGCCGATGCGGTCACTGTGCCTTTTCGCTGCTTGCTTCTCTTTAAGCTGTGCTAAATATCTCATGAGCTTTTGCAGTGCATTTTATATCCTGCTTTTGTTCTCACCAGAGCAGAAACACATCAATAATGGAAGTGCTTCAATGCGAGCAAGAGAGAGTGGAGCGGCACTATGTTGTGCTCAGGCACGATAAGACAGTGCTCCAGCTAAGAGCATTAGGGAAATGACGGGACGTTTGAAGGTCTTACCTTCAGCGTGTCATGCAGAGGTGCAGTCGCAGCAACGGGTTTATAATTAAAACGAACAGAGCCTCACTTTGTGGTGTCAACCCGGGAAACTGTGGTTCTGTGTGATGCCTTTGTGTTGTGTACAAGGAAGCCTTGCTGAGCGCTGAGGAAACAAATGAGCCTGGTGCTTGGTCTTTGAGACTTTCATTGTTTCAAGGCTAATTTTGTACAGGCGGTTTATGAATTGATACCAGATGTGAATTCTTCATTTAGGTTCAGTATGCTTTACCCACACTAAGATTAACATAAAGCAATTGACTATATATGCTTTGGTTTGATATTGACTTTTCCAGAGGTGTAGCTGTTTCCATTGGGTCTACCATAACCATATCTAGGGCTGGGCAATTAATCGAAACTGACATTCAGAACCATTAACCAACAGAATGTGTTGATTATTTCAGTTAATACTTTCCCCACTGTGTGTGTTCATGTTCTGTCCCCTATAAAACATCATGCGACTCTGCCCGGTAGTCAGCAACAGGAAAGTAACATGGAGGAGTACTCAAGTACTCCTCAAGTACTCCCGAGCAGCTTATACCAATGGAAAATTCCGAATAGATGAATTTTGTCTTTAGAGAAGATGACACTGAATGAAAAGACGTCAGATGTAAACAACCTTGGAGACTTGGAGCACCACCATGTTACCTAGTATGAACTGTGACCCCAAGTGCCCCCATAAAGCATCTTTCAATAAGGCAAGAAGTTAAAAGTGTAATATCTGAACGCCATATCCTACTTCATCACAAAGGATGACTTCAGTTGGTTGAAATCATATCGCCCAGCACTAACCATATCTTTGCTCATGTGTCAATGTATCCACTTGTCACTCATTTCGGCAAGCAGAACCTCCGTTCTGATATTTCATTCCTAACTGGATAGCTCTCCTGGGTACAATGTGATATCCTGCACCGCGGCACCCGTCACTTCACAGCTCCATTGTTCACATAAGGCAGAGCAGCAGATGGGCTTTGACCTGGATTTAGATGTGCTGGATGTGATGCTTAGCTAGTCATGTTTGTTCAGGGAAGATGCCAAAGAGCCTCTGACTCAGCTTTTGACCAGGTCCACATGAGAAGCACAACCACCGGACCACACTGCTGTTTACATTCTATGAATAGTAATTGCATGATTTATTGGGCCAGACCACCATTTAAAAAAGAGGATATGGAAAACTTGAATGTCAGCCAGCAACCACAATGGCCGCTGACTTACTGGCTTTTTTTTGTTCCAGAATTACAATAGATGCCTGGCCTCTTCTATGGAAAATTTCTGTCTGACTCATTTGATTCCAGAATGTTTCACATGGCTGAATGTGCATTGTGGTTGTGTGCAGGTATGCGCCGTTTAACAACCCGCATTATGTTCTGTGAAACAGGACGTTGACTGGCAATTGCAATGGTCACGTAGTCTTTTAGTGCTACTGTGATGTCAATGTAAGGGGTATTTTCACAAGGAAACTGCATGGGACTGTGGTAGCTTAGCGGTTAAGGTACTGGACCAGAAGGTCCAGGGTTCAAATCCCACCTCTGCCAAGCTGCCACTGTTGGGTCCTTGACCAAGGACGCAACAATTGCTTACCCCACAATTGCTTGGATTGTAAGATTCTATCAATTGTAAGTTGTTCTGGATTTCCATTTCATTTGTGATTTATGGAAATTCACAATAATTCTAGAAAATACAGTAATGTACAACCCTGTCTAGGGGAAAGCCGTAGAACTTAAGAGGGTGGTATGATGGACCTGATCATTTTGTTTGACGGAAGCCAAAAATGTATTGATAGCCAGTATTACGAACAACTAGGAAGATCAGCCAGATGAAACAGAGACTCAAAGTCTCTATAGTTATTGGTTAGAGAGAATATACAGGTAGTGGGGGCACAAACAAAGGAGTACTATTTACAGTAGGACAAGCACATACACTTAGAAATGCCATGTACACCATGTTACAAAAAATAGCAAAAACACATGTAACTTGCACAAAAAAGTCCCTAAACACATCAACTGAGTTAGAACAGTTTGTAGCCCAGTGTTTCTCAATTCTGGTCCTGGAGCCCCGCCGCTTTGCATGTTTTAGTGTTTTCCTTGCTCCCAACACACCTGATCCAATTGCTAAGCTCATAGCAAGCCCATTACTGGGTTAAAGTGGGAGTGCTTAAACAGGTAAAGCACTAAAATGTGCATAGCAGGATGGCTCCAGGACCAGGATTGAGAAACACTGCTGTAGCCCAAACGTGAGCTATAAACCGGTAAGATAGTTACTTGGAGATAGATGGACTTCTGCTCTTAAACTCCCACCTCTGCTCGTGGATACACAGCGTGGATGACTAGAGTTAAAAGACAGATTATTATTTTCTATTATAGTTTATTATAATTGCTAAGAGCTTGGTCAATTGAATGGTCAATCGGATGTTGATTGGATGGTCATTAAACGGCGCATACCTGTAGTTGTGTATTTTTAATCGGTTTTATGGACACCTGATCTACCTTGGACTGGGCATTCTTAGACATCATTTACACTTGGTCTTCTTATGGGTCTTGAATCTGTATTGTATCCTAATAAGATGTTAATCTCACAGATTCAAACCTATTGTAAATCTTCTTGTGTTGTTTACAGTTTTTGTTAGCATTATGTGGTTGCTGCATCAAAACATTCCTTTAGCTAAATTTTAGACTTTGAAAGTTAATGTTTAGAAGAAGACTTTTGTGAATAAAGATTAATACAGTGGTGAAGCTGAGTGTGGCTGTAACAAGCACCATTACAGTACACAGATCAGTTTGTGCTCTAGAGGAAAATGAAGACTGATGCGAGTCGATTGAATTACAGTTTATTTTGGGTAGTGGTGTCTGCATAAATTGCTGGTAAATATGTAAATGTCCCATGCATTCACCAGCTATTCTGTATTGTTTCTGTTAGTGTTTGTTCGGCTATGCAAAGGAAGATATCATTGGGTGGGTTTTGTTAGTCCGGAAAATAGCAATCAGATTCCATTTGTATGCAGATGCTTCTTGGGTGCAGTTACACATCTCTTGTGTGGCTTATCCCTATATAGGTACAGTCCAGATACTTAAGACACATGATACAACCTAGTATTTGGTCTTAGTTTCCCCTATAAATATCCACTATAATCTTTTCAGTTGACTGAGACTTGTTTGTATCCAAATGTTGCGTTTGCATTAGAGCTGTGAGGCTAGTATGATGCAAACCCATGCAATACTTTTAACATTTATACAATAAACTTCCCTCTCAAAAAAATGTATTCATATGGTTTCTGATAGGCTAGTACGTGTCAATCTAAAATCTTGACTGAAATGACCTTTTATGATAATGTCAGTTTAGATACTTTGTAGTTACTCCAGCCTTGTTAGTCCAATACATATTATATACACTCACCAGCCACTTCATTAGCACATGTTCAACTTCTCATAGACACAAATATCTAATCAGCCAATCACATGGGAGCAGCTAAATGCATTTAGGTATGGCATCGTCAAGATGATATGTTGATCTACTGGGATTTTCATACACAGTCATATCTAGGGTTTACAGAGAATGGTCAGAAAAAAGAACATATCGAGTGAGCTGCAGTTCTCTGGTTGAAAATGAATTGTTGATGCCAGAGGTCAGAGGAGAATGACCGGGCTGGTTTGAGCTGATAGAAAGACAACAGTAGATCAAAAAGCCACTCATTTCAGCTGAAATATGTAGAAAGGCCTCTCTGAAGGCACAACACATCAAACTGTTATGTAGATTGAGGCAACTAAGGCTAAAATCACACAGGCTCACCAAAATTGGACAATTGAAGTTTGGAAAACATTGCTTTATCTAATGATTCTTCATCTGTACTTCAAAATCCGCATGGTAAGGTCAGAATTTGGCATAAACAATATGAAAGCCTGGTTCCATGCTGCCTTGTAGCAACGGTTCACGCTGCTGCTGGTGGTGTTATGGTGTGGGGGACATTTTCTTGGCACTTTTTGGGCTCTTTAATACAAACTGAGCATCGTCTAAATGCCACAGCCTAGCTGGGAATTGTTGCTGACCATATCCACCCCTTTAGGACCACAGTGTACCCATCTTCTGATGGCTACTTCCAGCAGGATAATGCACTATGTCACAAAGTTCAAATCCTCTCAAAATGGTTTCTTGAACATGACAATGAGTTCACTGTAATCAGATTCCACAGTCCCCAGATCTCAATCCTGGAGAGTCTTTTATTGATGTGGTGGAATGGGAGATTCACATCACGGATGTGCAGCCACTGTGTGATGCTGTCCTGCCAATATGAACCAGGATCTCTGAGAAATCTTTTGAACACCTTTTTGAATACCAGAAGGCAGTTTTGAAGGCTAGAAAGAGTACCCCATGAAGAGGCCGGTGAGTGTATACAGTGGTGCTTGAAAGTTTGTGAACCCTTTCAAATTGTCTATATTTCTGCATAAATATGACCTAACACATCATCAGATTTTCACACAAGTCCTAAAAGTACATAGACAACCCAGTTAAACAAATGGGATATAAATATTATACTTGATCATTTATTTATTGAGGAAAATTATCCAATATTACATATTAGTGAGTGGCAAAAGTATGCTTTCAGTATCTGGTGTGATCCCCCTGTGCAGCAATAACTGCAACTAAACATCTCCTGTAACTGTTGATCAGTCCTGCACACCGGCTTGGAGGAATTTTAGCCCATTCCTCCGTACAGAACAGCTTCAGCTCTGGGATGTTGGTGGGTTTCAGTTCATGGACAGATGTCCTGACATTTTCCATTAGAATTATCTGATATAATTCAGAGTTAATTGTTCCATCAATGATAGCAAGCCATCCTGGCCCAGATGCAGCAAAACAGGCCCAAACCATGACACTACCACCACCATGTTTCACAGGTGGGATAAGGTTCTTATGCTGGAATGCAGTGTTTTCCTTTCTCCAAACATAACGATTTTCTTTTAAACCAAAAACATATATTTTTGTTTCATCTGTCCACAAAACATTCTTCCAATAGCCTTCTGGCTTGTCCACGTGATCTTTAACAAACTGCAGACGAGCAGCAATGTTCTTTTTGGAGAGCAGTGGCTTTCTCCTTGCAACCCTGCCATGCACACCATTGTTGTTCAGTGTTCTTCTGATGGTGGACTCATGAGCATTAACATTAGCCAATGTGAGAGAGGCCTTCAGTTGCTTAGAAGTTACCCTGGGATCCTTTGTGACCTCACCAACTACTACACGCCTTGCTCTTAGAGTGATCTTTGTTGGTCAACCATTACTGCTGAGGGTAACACTTGAATTTCCTCGATTTGTACACAGTCTGTCTGACTGTGGATTGGTGGAGTCCAAACTCTTTAGAGATGGTTTTGTAACCTTTTCCAGCCTGATGAGCATCAACAACTCTTTTTCTGAGGTCCTCAGAAATCTTCTTTGTTCGTACCATGATACACTTCCACAAACATGTGTTGTGAAGAGCAGACTTTGACAGATCCCTGTTCTTTAAATAAAACAGGGTGTCCACTCACACCTGATTATCATCCCATTGATTGAAAACACCTGACTCTAATTTCACCTTTAAATTAACTGCTAATCCTAGAGGTTCACATACTTTTGCCACTCACTAATATGTAATATTGGATCATTTTCCTCAATAAATAAATGACCAAGTATATTACCTTTGTCTCATTTGTTTAACTGGGTTCTCTTTATCCACTATTAGGACTTGTGTGAAAATCTGATGATGTTTTAGGTCATATTTATGCAGAAATCTAGAAAATTCTAAAGAGTTCACAAACTTTCAAGCACCACTATAGTTATTAAACTATAATTGGATACATATCATGTCAAGTGGAAAATGTGCAGACTGTACATTTATCTCGAGCCATTCGCTTAACTCGGCTTTACTTAGCCATACATAGCACATACCACTCACTCCTTAGAGAATGAGCAAACAGGCAGCATGTTTAACCAATATTTCATTAAGGCCATTTCACCCTGCAGCCCCGACTCTTACAAAGCCATTAGCTTTACAGATCTTATTTAATTAATGACTCATTCCAGTTCAGTGCGGCGTTGCCTGTAGAATAATCTTATAATTTCTCATTAACACCTCTTGCCGTTAATTGCCATCGAATCGTTATGCCAATTTCTGCAGTCCTGACCTAAACTCACATCTGTATTTCATTAAGCACAGCAGAAATCGGTCAGGTGCACGTCAGCGATCTCACTTCAAATCAGTCCCATACAGCAAGAAGTGCACTTAATCGATCTAAACTTATTGATGCTTAGTGTTGCTGTCCGGGATGTGCACAGGCTTATTTGTCCAGCAGTAACTGTGAGCACATCAGCCGAAGTGGATAGTGTGAATCTGCAGTGCTGAAGTGTGCTGCAATTCCACTGAGACTCTGCCTGCCTCGGGCACACCTGCCAATCTTCAGTTCCCTAGATGGGATTAGGCTCTGCCTGCAAACACAACCCTCACTCAAGACTTGTTATGCTAATACACATTTTACTAGAGGAATATTTGAAAACAGACAAAGAAATTTCCGATTTGAGTTTTGGTTTCATTCATACTACCCATTCAGTCACGTCCGACCCTTGGATACTCTGTAGTATACTTTCTTATACTCTGTCTTATACTGATCCACAGAGTTTCACAGTCATGGTTTTTACAGAGTAGGTCACCAGGTCTTTCTCCAACCCATTGCAGGGCGCTCACACACTCATTCCCACATTCACACATTAAGGGCACTTTAGAAACACCAATTAGCCTAACACACACGTCTTTGGAATATGCGAGGAAACCAGAGTACAGGGAGGACATGCAGACTCCACACAGAGTCAGGATCGAACTGGGGATCTCGGAGCTGTGAGGTGACAGTGAACTTGTCAGCACTGCACCACCGTGTCGCCCGAGTTTTGGTTTAAGCTTTTCTATTTTTCTTTCTTTTTTTTTCTAACAAATCTTCCATGTAGGAAAGAAATGGGGCTGTATTAACACTTCTCCCGTCTCACTGAGCTGTCAGTCTGGAGGCCAGTCACCATAGATTCAGAGTGATAAGCTGTGAACAGGTCTGGCTTCTCTCCCAATATGGCTTTGAAATCTCTAAAGCACCCATTGCTTGCTCTAAATCGATGGTTGCGCTAACACGGGTAGAACTGCAGCACTTTTCAGACACCGGTTTTAGGAAATCCACTGGAGTGTATGAAACTGACCAGCTGCAGACTGAGAGGAGGTTCATTAGAGTGTCTGAGCCAGTACTCAGGAACTGACCCTGTTTTAGGTGATTTCTGGTCATGGCCTGGCTAGAGAGTGGCTTAAATAGCCAGCAGGTATGTAGGACAGGACAGGGTTCCCAAGTCTTCTGGTTTTACAGTACGTTTGCTACTACTAATAGTCCAGTTACTGTTGGTTTCTCCATGTGTGTTGCTGTCAGTCCCTGTCACTCACTGGCCACTTTATTGTTTACACCTTGTTTCTATAGTCATTGTCCATTTTATCATTTCAACATCACATACAGATGCTCTTTGTGGTGCTTGTTACAGACTGTAGTCCATCTGCTTCTCTCAGTGGCGTGTAGTGCATATGGTGGGTACCTCTTCTGCAACCCCAGACTTTTAAATGACTGTTTGGATTTAAAAATACAGATCAGCGTCCCACAACTACAAATGACAAAAGTAGCAGGTGCACAATATTGTTTTCATATTTTTCATAGATAGAATTTCTGTGTAATATATTCAAAAGTAATCCACAAATCCTACGAGTACAACCATTCAGCAAAGTAGGATCACCCATTTCTTATGTATGCGGTATGCCAGGGCAGCCAGAACATTAAGTAAACACACAGCTCACCAGTCTGCTTCTTTGTCACAAAATGGTCTATTACTTTGTATGTAGACTTGGCTGACCTTGCTGACTTCTTGGAAGTCGCAAGTGTTGCAAGTCATTTGACATGTGCATAAACAGTGCCAATTGTTTATGAATGACAAATACATCGTCCCCTTCTTCAGTATCTCGAGAACATGATTGGTCAGATATCTTGTCTGTTTGATAATAGACTCACATCACCGAACCTTCCAAAATATAATCAGAAGGGTGACGCCAACACATAGACAGGAGCCATTCTAATGAGCAGGTTTACTTGGTTAGTAGCACTCTCAGTCAGATGTGCTTCCTGTAGCAACCAAGAAAATGCAGAGTAGCGTTTTGGATTGGATGATGTATTTGATGGGACTGGGGGTTGATGGGACTGTGGGTTGATGGGACTGTGGTAGCCTAGTGGTTAAGATACTGGACTCTAGACCAGATGGTCCAGGGTTCAAATCCCACCTCTGCCAAGCTGCCACTGTTGGGTCCAAGACCCTTAACCCATAACTGCTTGGATTGTAAGACTGTATCAATTGTAAGTCGCTCTGGATAAGAGCGTATGCTGTAAATGTAAACGTATTTGATTTTACAATATTCATGAAATGAGTATTTATATAATGTTTTACACCTGTTTCTTAACCCTTGTCTGAGGGGTTAGAAGGGCCTGACTGCAAGTCAATGGCGTCTCTAAATCTCGTACTTCTGTCTGTTCCTTTACTCTGTCCTCTAATGGTGAGGACCCCCACAGATCAGGCACTAGTTGGGTAGTGGATCATTCTCAGCACTGCAGTGGCAGTGATGTGGTGGTGGTGTGTTAGTGTGTGTTGTGCTGGTACGAGTGGATCAGACACTGAAGTGCTGGACTGAAACTATTCCATATTAACAAAAGCGTCCTGTGAGCGTTCTAGAGTGACTCTGTGTATCGGACTACATGATGCCGATATACATATTTTACATTCATTTATTGGAACTATCACTATAAGACTTATTTGTTTAGGTAAATTAGATTCATTCTTACATTTATCATCTACACTACCCAAGGAGGTTGGGTTCCTTTTTGAGTCTTGGTCCTCCCAAGGTTTCTTCCTCATAACACTTAGGGAGTTTTTCCTTGCCACTGTCGCCCTAGGCTTGCTCAATTTGGGTTTGGACGTAGATATTAGGAGATAATCTAAAATTATATAGTTGCTTTGAGACAATGCTCCATTGTAAAACGTGCTATATAAATAAATCTGACTTAACTTGTGAGCACTAGTGAAGGATTAGAAGATGATTAACACAAGCTGTGCACCAACAGATGAGCTGTCTCTAACTTTACATCTACAAGGTGGAGCAATAAGGTAGATGGGTCTAATATAGTGCACAGTGAGAGAACACAGTGGTTCACAACTCCAGCAGCACTGCTGTGTCTGATCGTACCTTCAAAACACACACTAACACACCACCACCACATCACTATCACTGCAGTGCTGAGAATGATATACCACCCAAATAAGACCTGATAAAGTGCTGGTTCTGTGGGGGTCCTGATCATTAGAGAACAGTGTAAATTGGACTAACAAAGTATGTAGAGAAACTGATGGACTACAGTCTGTAATCGCAGAACTACAAAGTGCATCTATAGGGTAAGTGGAGCTGATAACTTGGACAATGAGTGTAGAAACATGGAGGTTGGCAATGGAAGCTAGATTAGGATTTATGCTGTTGAATAAAAATGTGTTAATTAATTTTATATCCTGTCACATCTTATTTATTGGCAAAATTACATGATATCACGTTTTTATCCATTGCCCATCCCTAGATTTAACATTATCTCAGTGGACCCTATCCTAATATCCTGTACAAAAAATGGCATGGTATATCATGTGAAAAACATGTGACCAACGTACACCTCTATAATCAGAGTTTAAGACTGACTTGCTCTTCTCATTCAGAGTGAGGTCTTGTAGATCACCTCATGTTTCACCTGTCTCGCATTGCTGATTAATAGAATTGATTTTCTTGACTGTAAGATCTGATCAAATCACAGTGAGTATCTGATGGAAAGGGAGCAAGGTGAAGGTCACACAAGGACTCTGCCTCTTATCAGCATGCTTTCTGCTTGATTGGATCCAGCAGCTTATTTATTTTTACTTTAGTGAATGTACGCAGCAGCCTGGCGCCACGTTAATCACGGTGACGTTGGGGTGAGAGGTGATCGCAGGAGGCTGTGCAGTTCATTTAACATGTAGTGCTTCTGTGAGAGACTCAATAAGCACTTAGTATTCCAAGGTCAGAAGTGTAATGATTGTGAATTAAAAGAACCAAAAGGCTGGAATACATTATAGCAGGGTAACCTTGCAGTTCTTAATTTAGTCGCTTCAGTGTGTGACAGCAAATGCACAGTTAGAAACAATAGTCTGCTGGGGTCCGAGTCAATAAGAAGCTAAATGGCTACACGGGAAAGTGTGGTTTTCATGCCTGTGTGAGAAATATTAAATTGTGTTAACAAGGTTAATCATTCTTAATTCCCTTGTTTCAAGATGCTAACTTGGTTTTGCTTTTTATATTAAGCTGATTGAGTGTGTGTGTGTGTGTGGGGGGGGGGTGTTCACAGGTCATTTCTCAACTGTAATTATAGCTTTCACAGTGCATTATGAAACTCAATTAACATGTCTGTGTCACTGACTTCCAGCATTGTTTCACGTCTTTTTAAACATTATTTACAGGTATGCCCTGTTTAACCACCACATTATGGTATGTGAAACAGAAATGAGCATTGACCAGACATTACCATGGTCATAGCATAGTGTCTTCAGATAGACAGTATTACAAACAACACGGAAGATCAGCCGTATATAACAGAGCATGCAGATAGTTGGGGGACCAACAAGAGTACTACTTACAATAGCACAGAACATCATTTACAGTTTGGTGCATATACCGTATTTTTCGGACCATAAGGCGCACTTAAAATCCTTCAACTTTCTCAAAAATCGACAGTGCGCCTTTAAATGCGGTGCGTCTAATGTATGAATTAATTCTGGTTGAGCTTTCTGACCTAGAACCGATTGTAGATGGTACACGGCGCTCATAAATCTGTCAAAATGTTTTAGCTCGGCCTTGGTAGGTTACGAAGCTTACAGCCACCGTAGTGCGCAGCATAGCGGAGTAATACGGTATGTGCTTCAGCATTAGGGTACATGCATTCATTCATTTATTTTCGAAGTGGATTTCAAACTCAACGCTATCGGTCACGCAGTACAACATGGTCATAGAGCAGCTGCGAGAGAATTCAACATTAACGAATCAATGGTACGGAAGTGGAGGAAGCAAGAAGACGCCCTGAGCCAGGTAAAGAAGATCAAACTGAACTTCTGACGGAACTTAAGAGTTTTGTATCATTTCATGCGCCTTATAACCCGGTGCGCTTTATGTATGAAAAATACGGTAAGTTTCTCTGGATAAAGGCGTCAGCTAAATGCTGTAAATGTAAACACTTTTGTGAAAATTAGAAATTGGAAATGGACTGCAAATTCAGAAGTAATTCGAGAATGTTTAACACTTTCGGTGTTCCAGGGGATGATCCCCCAACTAGCCTACCCTACCTCAGACACTGCCAATTATGTCTGCGTGCAACACCGTTCCTGGTTGCAAGGCAGTGCCAATACACAACGAGTCTCTGTGATGATGGGCCAGTATTTTACACCAGTGCACCAACCAAGAGAAGTTCCAAAATGTTCAAATATTTCCTGAATACAGAAAAAGTGTTATTATGATTTGACATGTCCCAATATGGCTGTAGGAATACACATCCAAACGAACCGTCCTGTTGATCATAGTGTGTGTGTGTGTGTGTGTGTGTGTGTGTGTGTGTGTGTGTGTGTGTGTGTGTGTGTGTGTGTGTGTGTGAGAGAGAGAGAGAGATCCATAACCTAACTTGCTTGATTGTTTTGCTATTTGTTATAAGGCACTATGAATTTTGACCCCTTTTACTGTTATACTTTCTCTCTGAGACATTTTCCAGTGTCGTGGTGGTTTAACAAAAACACAACACAAAATGTTTTAATATACAGACCATTAATCCATCACCCAGTCAGTCTAGTCAGTCACTCTAGTAATTAGGGATGAGCAATATGACCATATTAAATTGTGAATAATAAGTGTCCATGAACTGCGAGAGAGAGATCGCGAGAAGCGTCATACCAAACTCATTTTATTACTTGTGCTGAAAATGCTGATATAGCATTCCAAAGTATTACATAAACACTACACTGTTTGCTTTGCCAGCTCACATTTACCCTGACAGAGACATGAATAAACCAATAATAGCCCAGCGTGAGCGGGTCCTTAGGACACCATCCTAGAGAAATGACTGAATCCCAAACAAACAGTGACTGGTTTTTGGCAACTGCGAGTTATTGTCTAGCTGCACTTTTTTATGTTACTACTATCATCTTATCTGTGGACACCTAGAACAAAGTGGTGATATTTGCTGTTCCAAAGTGTTTACATTTTGTTGAATTGCACTTTTATTAAACTTCCACTAGGTGAAAGGTTCCACTATATTATGGTCTCTGGCACATGTGTTATTTTACACCAATCATGTTAGAGTAACATACAAATGAAGGCCAGGACCCAGGGTTTCCCAGCAGAACTTGGCCTAGATCATCACACTGTAATGATGTTTACTTCACCTGTCAGTGGTTTTAATGTTATAGCTTGGGATATCTTATTATTCTGCTGTTTTTATTAGTATAGAAATAAGTTTAGTGCTTATAAGTAGTAGTCTTAAAAACCAAAAAAAAGAATTATGATAGCTATTGTGGCTCGTGATCCAGCTTAACAAACTGCAGTTAATGATGCCATTAGTAATAGTTTTACATATATTAATCTTATTTCACCGAGTAGAATTATTTCAGTTTATTTCCTCTTTGCTGCTTGCTGATGCTATCGAATATGTTACTCACTTTACAAAAAAATTCAAAAACACATCTTAAGAGTTCGTTTATTTGCTGCACCATGTAGCCAGGTATGATAGATTACTGAGTGCATGCAGTGTGCACAAATCAAGGTAGTGTTTTACCTAAAAGCAGTGGACTGAAGTTACAACAAGCTAACAAACTGCACCCAGAGACAAAATACCTCGCAGTCTGTGTCGTTAGATTTAATTGTTCACTCATGTTCACAATGGTTTGAATTTGAAGAGATGGGCGTTGCTCAAAAGATGCAAAAGAAATCAGTTGCCGTTATAGAAATCTCAATAACTAGCTTATTTTGCCATCTGCATTATGCAGATCATGTCAAACTTCATCTATTTGATGCACCGTCAAAGACTGGTATGACTCGGTTGTTCTTGACCATAAACCTACATTTATAACATCTAGCAGACGCCCTTATCCAAAGCAACTTACAATTGTTACAATCCAAGCAATCGTGGGTTAAGGATGTAAGGACCTTGCTCAAGGAACCAACAGTGGCAGTTTGGCAGTTGGATTTGAACCCTGGACCTTATGGTCTATAGTTCACTGCCTTAACCAGTAGGCTACCGCAGTCCCATCTGCTGTTCTGTCCCCACAATTAATCTGTTGTTCTGGTGAAATGTGAAACCTTCTGCAGTTTATGCACTACAGTTTTTAATTGAATGCTCCAGTTTCAAATAAATAAAAGCTAGTACAATGTAATACTATTCCAACCACATTTTTGAAGGTTGTAAAGTGTTGTCTAATTATTGTTCCCAGAAATATCGAGATATCATTTTTTGTCACCCCTATTGTGCAAGCCTATGTATGTGACACTCGTTACACTTGCAGATTCCACCAAACAAAATCCAAAAGACCTTGTGAATTTTCTGAGACTAACTTGTTTGCCATCATTAACCAGCTTGCTTTATAAAAGTGACATTCCACTCCAAAAGTCCGAAATTTTCTCATTGTGGTGGGAGTAGACCAACAAATTGAATTCTGAGAGCAAGAAGCCAAGAACATTGAGCATTTGGAGTGGAATTTCACTTTAGCTGCTCCCCATGCTGCCTGGGTGCAGAGGGGTGCCAGCTTGCCACTAACCCCTGGCTATCTGCCATGCAGGTGACTCACCAGCTTCTGTGGGATTTGATGTCACCTTTAGATCGGGCCCACTGAAGATGGAAACCCTGGAGTCGGAGCTGACGTGCCCGATCTGCCTGGAGCTGTTTGAGGACCCACTGCTGCTACCCTGCGCTCACAGTCTGTGCTTCAGCTGCGCCCATCGCATCCTGGTCTCGCACTGTTCCGGCGCCAAGCCGCTCGAGTCCGTCTCGGCCTTCCAGTGCCCCACGTGCCGCCACGTCATCACGCTGAGCCCGCGCGGCCTGGACGGCCTTAGGCGCAATGTGACGCTGCAGAACATCATCGACCGTTTCCAGAAGGCCTCGGTCAGCGGACCCGGCTCACCCAACGAGAGCCGCCTCCGCCCCCCGTCCCGGCCCCGCAGCGCCACACCCACGGGGGTCAGCGCCAACGGTAGCGCCATGTCCGCCGAGCCACGCGTGCCCTGCCAGTTTTGCGAGCAGGAGCCTCCGCGGGACGCAGTGAAGACGTGCGCCACGTGCCAGGCGTCGTACTGCGAGCGCTGCCTGCGTGCCACCCATCCCAACAAGAAGCCGTTCACCAGCCACCGCCTGCTGGAGCCGGCAGGGGACAGTCACCTGCGCAGCTTGGCCTGTCTCGAGCATGACAGCGAGACGGTGAGCCTCTACTGCGCCACAGACGAGCAGCTCATTTGCACCCTGTGCAAGCTGGTGGGCAGACATCGCGAGCATCATGTCACCTCGCTCAGCGAGCGCTTCGACAAGCTAAAGGTGAGCACATGCTTTTTCTCGTAGCTACAGTGCCGTAGGGGATTTGAGCCTTTGCAGTAGGTGCAGCATGACAGTGTATTATGATAGCAGAAAGATATATTGGTGACGGTATAATTAATCTGATCACAAGAGTTATCATCATCATCATCATCATCCTGTTTACTCCAGCTTATATTGGTCTGGGTCTCAGGGGAGGGGGAGATGCATCCAGGACATGCTGCCAGTCCATCACAGGGCACCACAAAGGCACTCAGTCTTCACATTGCAAGCTGCACTCAGGATTTGAACCTTAAGAAGTACAGCTCCCAGGAGCTGGCTCTATCCAGTGAGCAGACCTACTTGGCTAACCCCAGATCATTTATATCCAAGTTATTTATTATTTATCAAAAATCTAAAATATCATATGCATCAATCTATATACACTCACTGGCCAATGTATTAGTACACCTGTTCAGCTGCTCCTGAACTCAAATATCTAATCAGCCAATCACATGGCAGCAACTAAAATGCATTTAGGCATGTAGGCATGGTCAAGGCGACCTGCTGAAGTTCAAACTGAGCATCAGAATGGGAAAGAAAGGGGATTTAAGTAACTTTGAATGTTTCCTGGTGGTTGGTGCTAGACAGGCTGGTCTGAGTGTTTCAGAAACTGCTGGTCTACTGGGATTTTCACACACAGCCACCTCTAGGGTTGACAGAGAACGGTCAAAAAAAGAGAAAGTATCCAGTCAGTGGCAGTTCTGTGGGCGTTCAAGCCTTGTTGATGGCAGAGGTCAGAGGAGAATAGCCAGACTGGTTTGACCTGACAGAAGGACAACAGTAACTCCAACAACCACTCATTAAAAATTGTGCAGAAGACCATCTCTGAACACACAATATGTCAAACCTTGAAGCAGATGGGCTTCAGCAGCAGAAGACTAATAACAATAAATAAGAATACGTTTTATTTGCAGCGACTTTATAACACCCAAGGACACTTTACAAAAATAATTGACAGAGATATATCTAGGGTCCCTCCCTCTCTCTCCAGTTTAATCCTAGTAATATGTACAGGTATGCACCTGACGTTGACCAGACATGACCATAGTCACATGACCATAGTCTTTTTAGGCTATTTTAATGTAAATATAAAGGGTATTTTCACAAGTAAACTGCATGCAAACAATACATAAATGTATCAGATACCACTGAAAACAAACTAATGCCACTGTCTCTGAAGCCTGAACTGTTATACACATGCTGTACTTGTACAATTAACAATAATTATATGGAAACTAACACTAATTGTAGAAAATACAGAAATGTACATAAATAAGCAATTAACACAGGAATCTGTTATAATTATTAAGTAAAATATGATCCTTAGAGTTCAGTACATTACTCCATACTCTAAAATCATAGACTGGGCACAGTGCCATTTTGAGTGTGACAGATTTTTATTTCCTCTAGTAATTTATTATCATTTTTAAGACCTTGGCCATTAAAGCGAACAGCCATTTATTGGGTGGGTGTTAAATGGCCTTTAATGTCCACATGAACATTCTGTGAAACAGGACGCTGACTGAAATGGATCCTGAAACACTTACGGATAACGACAACGAAAAAGAAAGTAGATCGATAGCATGTTTATTCCACCTTTCAAGACTGTGATTCTTCTTCTGCAAGCCGGTGTCGCAAGGGTTTGCTCCTACTAGGTTTCTGTCATTCAGACCTGAATTAGTTCTATATAAGACCAATTTTGTTTTCTGTTGTAAGTCATAAGACGTTCACTGTTAAACAGATGTAATGGACGTTAAACGTGGCGAACCTGTAGTGAAATTGTTACGTGATACGTCTGTGATCTTATTAGTCCTAACATTGGACCTACTTGCACTCTGACTGCTAATGAAGCAACAACAAAATGCAAGACCATTTTATTATTAACGATTATCCTTCAGCATTAAAACATTGTCACGAGAGAGGGAACGAAACCTCCGTTTGTCTTTTATCCGTGTCCCACTTCTGGCCCCATTACAACCTGCATTCTCCAAGATCTACTGAGCTACCAAGAGCACTTGGCGCAACCCTCATTTACATATTGTTATTGCACGTTTTTTTGAGCGTGTTTTCATATGCTAAATAATCACCATCAACCCCGCCTCTGTTAGACTGCACATGCAAATCAGATCTGTTTATTTGGGGTCCTTGCAGTACTTAGTCTGGCTGGACGTGCTTGTTGAGTGTTTTATCCCCTTCATTTCATTTCATCTCATTTGCACTCTAATGTAAGCAGCGTCTACTCTACGTTTACTTACTGTTAAGTGTCCACAATACTCAGAGTGAAGCTTAGCAACCACGTTCAGCTGCTCTGTTGTGCTGGACTTATTATCATAGTAGATGAGTCTGCACTACAGTAAAGCCAGCATCAGATCAGTGAACACCAGGCACAAAGCACAGCACTGCTGAATCAGGACTTCAACACTGAGCTTCATTCACAGCCAGGAGCTGAGTCCAGCTGAAGCGCGTACACACACACACACACACACACACACACACACACACACACACACAGCAGCTACAAATACTACTATACTATAACGAGTGGATTCATTTCCTTGTATTATTATTATTATTATTATTATTATTATTTGTGTGTTTTATACATCTTGGATTGTTCAAGAAAATACTTCTCAAAACACATTAATAACTCCTTGAATTTCTGTAATAGTGTACAGCCAGCTCCCGAATTATTGGCACCTTGATAAATGGTAGAAATTCATGAGATGTCAGTGATTTGATTTTGTCCAATTACAGTACTGCGCAAAAGTCTTAGATAGCCACCATTAGATTAGACGTAATTTCTCTTTGTATCTTTGTGGTAGCCTAGTGGTTAAGGTACTGGACTCTGGCCCAGAAGGTCAAAATCCCACCTCAGCCAAAGCTGCCACTGTTGGGTCCTTGAGCAAGACCCTTAACCCACAATTGCTTGGATTGTAAGACTGTACCAATTGTAAGTTGCTCTGGATGAGGGCGTCTGCTAAATGCTGTAAATGTAAATCTTTATTAGGATACATCAAGAAAATTCAGGAAGTGTGTGTGCAATAATAAAAATAAAAAACAGCCTACAGGCTACAGTGTAAAGTATTTAGTGTGAGCTCCCCTTAAACTTGAGCAGTAGCAGTGACTGGCAGCTTCATCGAGATGCCTAGTTGACCCTACTACAGTCTGAAGAAGCTCATCAGGAATGGCGTTTTTGGAAGGGTAGCAGCCATGGAGCCACTTTTTCGGAAGGGGAACAGGGTGAAAAGGCTAAGATATGATAAAGTCCACAAAAATTGGAATGAACATCAGTGGAAAAGAGGAATGGAGTGGAGGGGCAAATCTAAAGTTGACATTTTTGGGTTCAGTCATTAACAATGTTATATAGGGTCATTATACATTGCTAAAACAACAAATCTAATGGGGGCCTATGACTTTTGCAGAGTGTATGTAAGATTTGTCTGTTCTTGGTCAGAGGTGTCCATAGCCTATGCGAGAATTCATAGGGGGATTGTGTCTCCCAAAACGTAGTTGTCTAACTACGTTCCTAAGTTCCATTGGAGTAACTGTCAAGTGTTTCCCAAAACCTCAGTCGGAATGAACGTTTGCAACCAGCATCTGAGAGGTGAGCAGTTGACAGCTCTGAGGCTTCAGTTAGTAGCTTAGTTTCCTGTTAGTTCCTGATGAAATTGTGCATTTTGTGCTTGCCTGTATGATAACCTGTCTATCGGCTCTCTTAGTTAGAAGATGCTGTTATAGTGGTCAACATCGTTGGCACCCTTGATTGTTTAGTATATATTTACATCCATGTCATTTAGCAGATAATCTTATCCAGAGTGACTTACAACTGATACAGTCTTACAATGCAAGCAATTGTGGGTTAAGGGTTTTGCTCAAGGACCCAACAGTGGCAGCTTGGCAGAGGTGGGATTTGAACCCTGGACCTTCTGGTCTAGAGTCCAGTACATTAACCACTAGGCTACCACAGTCCCATGATATAAAAAAACTGGTATCTTCAAAAATAAGTGGATATGTACCAACTTTGTATTGTTACAGTATTTTAATAGCATGTCCAAATGCATTCAACAAAAAGAGCTGACCTGTCAACCTACATGCAGTCATTAAAAAATAAATAAGAAAAACAGCATATGATATGGACAGAAATAAAGTCACCCTTCCCTGGACCTGGGAGGTATACTAGTGTTGAAGTGAATAATGGTATGAGGCTGATAATACAAAGTCTCATCTACATTTACATTTACAGCATTTAGCAGACGCCCTTATCCAGAGCAACTTACAATTGATACAGTCTTACAATCCAAGCCATTGTGGGTTAAGGGTCTGGCTCAAGGACCCATCAGTGGCAGCTTGGCAGAGGTGGGATTTGAACCCTGGACCTTCTGGTCCAGAGTCCAGTACCTTACCCACTAGGCTACCACAGTCATCTGTTTATTTATCAATTTATTTTTTGGTATATCATGATTGTAGCTTACACCGCCCACCCCTACCCTTCTCTAATACTTGGTTGCACAACCTTTGGCAACACTGATGTTTTATTTTGTTTGTTTGGGGTTTTTTTGTGAGCTTATTGCTCCTGTCTGCTGGCAGCTTCTTCCACACTTCCACTGTAATTCTCTCAAGCTTTTGAATATTTGCAGGGTTCCATTTCCCAATAGCAGATTTCAACTCTCCCCAAAGAATTTCACTTGGATTGAGATCAGGATTCACTGGCCAGTTTAAACCAGAAATTGTTCCTTCTTAAGCATGTATTTTTGGATGTGTGCTTTAGGTTATTATCCTGCTGTAGGACCCATTTGTTCGACTCAAGTCTAGTGTTCTTACACTTGGGAGCACATTTTGTTCCTGTAACATTTTCAAGGCCTCCTGTCCCTGGGGCATTTCCCCCAATAAAGTGGGTCTGATGACGCCCCCGGTTCCTACTAACGTGGATCAAATACTGTGCTGTGACCGAATGGCAGTGGTTTCTGGAAAGTCATTAGTCATATGTTTGTTAGTTTAGCAATCCATTACATTGTGTTAGTTCAGAAGTGACTCACATCGTTGTTTGGGAATTGCCAGTCCATTGTAGGATCTTCAGTTTTAGATCAAGCTAATTAGGTACACACCATCATCATAATTGATGAGGCTCATTAAAGCATTTGCTTGTGCGTTCTGGGGATAATCAGAGCTGGGCTCATGTTACCACAGTAGAGTAGGTTAAGAACCCTGTGCTACCTGGTTTGCCAGTTTTCATGAGCAATGCAGAAAAATAGGTGTGTGCTATAGGAGCTTTTTCAGAATTTTCCCTCACAAATAGTCTTGTGCATCATCATTATTGTGGTGGTCTCTGCAGGCACATGTGATCCCCCTGTGATCTGCTATTCATGCTGACCTCTTTGTTCACATACCTTCACATAAAGAAAATTCCTATCATTGATGTTTTCCCCCTCTAGTTTTCGAGGCTGTGAATGCTGCCACCATGGCAAGGCTTCAGTGGTGTGAATTGAGTGGTATTGTGTGCTACGTGGAAGAAAGTCGATACCTGAGAAAGTTTCACCTCTTTTGTCCTAAGATACTCTCACGGGGGGAAAAAAGACAGACATGACTCACTGGGTCAAGATTTCATTCCTACATGCTGTTCCCAGTAGGCTGAACAGAGTTGAGAGTGCTTTTTTTTTCCCTTTCCATACATGTTGAACATGTGTTAGGCATTTTAGGTGCAGTAATGGTAGCTCAGCTTTGCAGTATTCAGAAATGCCAGTTCTATGAAGGTCGTATCCCAGAAGCTCATTTGAAATGCACTTTGTGTAGACTTCTTGTGCTGATGTAGTGTCTTGCCATTGCAGCAGCTAATTTGCATGTTCCCCCTTTGCAACTTTGAACTTGTTTGATTTTGAAGTCCTGCTGCATGACCTGATTTGAGAGAGAGAGAGAGAGAATGTAGCTGAGCTCTGCCTGGCAAACCTTTAATCTTTTTCCGTCCTGAGCAAAATCTCAAGGTCTTATTCCCAGCACTTTTGCAGAAGGGAGAAGGGCAGGGTTTAGCTACATCACACAGCAGGTGAAAAGTGGCCAGTGTCTGTGTATTAGGTGTGTGCGATATGTTTTGTCTACAGTAATGTATTAGTTGTATTTTTTTTGAAGGATGTGCAAGCTGACATTGTCGAGTATGTTACTTCCTTTGGAAAATAGTCAAAAACATTTATTCTCAATATTCATATATTCACTGTGTCATGTAGCCAGGACAGGCTAATACGAGTGCATGGAGTGTGCTAGCACCACAAATAAAGCTAGCGTTCTACCTAAAAGCAAAGGGAAGTTAAAAATGAGTGAACAAACCTCCCCAGGAGACAAAATACAGACACCACCAGCCTCACAATCTACCTCGATGGAGGTGGTTTGGCTTTTTTTTTTTTTTTTCTTCATTCAATATTGGATTTGAGCAGTATATTTTATTTAACTATTACCTGCAGTGCAACTGTTTAGACCTTAGTCAACTAGTGATTAGTGCAGCCTTATTCCAGACCACTGTTGATTCAATAGCCGTTGTAATTGGGTAGTGTGACACTATGCCGATGAAATGCTGACTGACATAACATAGATGTTGGCCTTTTATTTTTCTCTCCTTTCTTTTGAAGAAAAAGCTATTTTTTACTGATTTGCCCTTGTTTACATCATGGTAAGCACTAAAGAAAACTCACTGGACCAATATCAACCGATATGCATTTTTTAATTGCTGATGCCGATATCTATAAAACAGGGTGACCGATTTTTGCAAAACTAATAATAATATTAAATGAGACACAAAATCACTGAACTGAACATATCTAACATATAAATGCACTATCTCTGTTTGCACTCTTTCATTTTTTTATAAATGGAAAAAAAGTTGTATTGCTCTTAACAACAACATTTAGTACCATATACCACATCTTCTTCTTTCTGGGAAGAATAATAAAAATGTGTAAATACTTGCACAAAATATACAATGCTAGATGGTAGGAGCATCTTTTTGTTTTTAATCCCAGTTCCAGTTAAAAGCAGCAAGTTGCAATGCTGGAACCAAAGATTTCATCTTCTCATAAATGGCCTCACCCTCACTGAACCTCAGCATCTCTTTGTTTTGAGTCCCTCAATAGTCCCAGTTTATGAGCTGGAAGTTGTAATGCAGGGAAACATTTCTCTTCATTTTCTCTACTGTTCTTGAATATCGGTCTTGTGAGTGCAGATGTAGGCTAATGCCGATTATCTCAAAAGGGCATTACCTACCGTATTTTTCGGACCATAAGGCGCACTTAAAATCCTTTAATTTTCTGAAAAATCGACAGTGCGCCTTAAAATGCGGTGTGCCTAATGTATGAATTAATTCTGGTTGTGCTTTCTGACCTAGAACCGATTGTAGATGGTACACGGGCTCATAAATCTGTCAAAATGTTTTAGCACGGCCCTGGTTACGAAGCTTACGGCCACCGTAGTCAGGAAACATCCAGAGTAATACGGTAATGTGCTTCAGCATTACGGTACGTGCATTCATTCATTCATTTTCGCGAGCGGATTTCAAACACAACGCTAATCAGTCACGCAGTACAACATGGACATAGAGCAGCTGCGAGAGAATTCAACATTAACGAATCAATGGTACGGAAGTGGAGGGAAGCAAGAAGACGCCCTGCGCCAGGTAAAGACCAAACTGAGCTTCCGAGGGAACTTAAGAGTTTTGTTTCATTTCATGCGTCTTATAACCCGGTGCGCTTTATGTATGAACATAGACCCGTTAGCAGCCGATCGTTGATATTGCGCCCTATAACCCGGTGTGCTTTATAGCCCAAAAAATACGGTAATTGAGCCAATTAATCAGCTGGCCAATTAATCCGTCTATCACTAATATCAAGACTCCCACCACTCCACAAGTGTTTTGCAGCTCTTTAGAATGCCACAAATGACCATATGGGAGGATGGAGAATATATGGACTTATATGGACAACATGTGGACAACAGCAATCTTCTGGAAAGGAATAAACACATCACACTGTTTAGCTGCGGAGATACATCGGATGCAAAACCAAAGCTAGTTCTAGCCTCTACCCCTGGACTGGTGAAACACAATAATTGGACTCCTGTTCTGGAAAGAAGAATAACCGCTACAAGCCTTCCCCACCTAAACAATCTGTTTAACTAAAAAATGAGTGATTTTGTCTTCACTGCAGCATGACCTGCTCCACCAGAATTCTGCATCACACACAACAGTTCCAACAGTTGTCCCGCCGTGCCCAGGGATAACAGTACTCGCTATGATAAGCATCAGTGCTTTAACGAAGTACATTGCAAAGCCAACCACCCGGACCACCAAGCACCCCCTCATCCCAAAACTCAGAGACATTAGAGACTCAACCATCAGAGACATAAGAGTCAAGTGTTTAAAAAGGCTTTCTCTGTGGTACTGTCTGCAATGTTCCACCTAAGGTCCCACAGAGTCTATATGACCGTCCTACCTTGGAGAAAATGATTGCACATGCCAGATCTAGTGATGTGTACAAACAGCAGTAAGATATACTGAAAGAGGATTTTAATTGTCTGCTTAATTTTCTGAAACTCTCCCCTGACCGGTCGTTCATCTTGGAAGCGATGCCGACAGCAATTCAAAAAACCTGGCTCAGCTCTGCAGGTGCAGTGTAGGCTGAACGTTAGAGACAACGCAAACATTTTCTGGAAATGTGGTTTGTGGACTTCACCTAAACATCACTGTAATGTGAATGCTGACTGCTAATTTGCGTCCTGGCATTATCCATCCTCGGAACATGCACAGAAGCAATAGAAAGGTCGATGGTAGGACTGAGGATGTACAATCAGCGCATCAGAAAACACAGCTCAGATCTGGACATGGCGGAAACCATGCTGCTAGTCAGAACATTCTGGTTATCGCTGGTACCCAGTGGCGTGATTCTAAGACACAAATGGGGGGCTCTAGTCTCCAAAATGTAATTACAGTGAAGAATTTGAACAGCGTAGGTAATTACAAAGAGCTACCGCATCACCAGGTTCTTACAGCACTGAATGTCCACTGACTGACAGACACATTATTTGTTATTGCACAGTTAAAAGAAAATTACAGTATTCATGTTCTTCTCCTGACAGAGACATGGCTTGATAGTAATGGTAGTCTTGTCCTCGATAAATCCTCTCCTCCGCATTTTAAGTATTTCAGTGTATCTAGGGAGAATACAAAAGGTGGTGGTGCGGCTTGTTTGTAGAACAATAACTGCAAGCAGACTTCCGTTGGGGATTTCTCCACTTTGAATTCTTGGCAGTGCCATTTCATCGTGATCATCCGGTTCTTATGCTTGTCGTCTACTATCCGCGTAGGCATCATACAGACTGTCCTGAAAAGTTTGGGGATATGCATTCTAGCACTACAGTAGGATTTGACAGGATTTTAATCACTAGAGATCTTTATACAGAAATGCACGATTTAACGTCCATCCAATCAACATCCGTTCAATATCTGATTCAAGTCTGAATGACAGAAAACTAGTACGAGCACACCCTTGCTACACCTGCTGACAGAAAAGAGTCACCTTGAAAGGCAGGTACATGGGCTGTATTTGAAATGGCACACTACTATCCTGCATACTACACTAGTATGTGCTGCATACTGCCCCCTGTATGTAGTATGCAGTACAGTAACAAGTTCAGTCATACAATGTAGCGTGCTAATACTCTACCAGCTGTGTCACTGTCACCGACCATTTACCTCAAACTTACCTATTTTTGATGTATTTAATTATTTCTGATGAGAACATACCCCAATTCAACCATGTATACTCCCCCTGGAAAATCTGATCGGAGTAATTCACCATCCAGGTATCTTTAGGGCACTACAGATTTTCATTTTGGTCACAAGTAGTATTTAGTGTGCCATTTTGAATGCTGCCATGGTATCGTTCTCCAAGTGTGTGCCATTTAACAACCATCCAATCAACGTCCGTTTGCTTTAACATTCAAGGTCTCTTAAGAACTATAATAGGAAATAAAAATCATGGTTTTGCTGCATCTGAGCCAGGATGGCTTGCCATCATTGATGGAACAATGAATTCTGAATTATATCAGAGAATTCTAAAGGAAAATGTCAGGACATCTGTCCATGAACTGAATCTCAAGAGAAGGTGGGTCATGCAGCAAGACAACGACCCTGAGTTACACCAAGTCTTTCGAAAAAACAAAATTCTAACCAAAGAATGGTTAAAGAAGAATAAAGTTAATGTTTTGGAATGGCCAAGTCCTGACCTTAATCCTTAATCCTTTGAAATGTTGTGTAAGGACTGAAGCGAGCCAGTTAATGTGAGGAAACCCACCACCATCCCAGAGCTGAAGTCTGTTCTGTACGGAGGAATTGGCTAAAATTCCTCCAAAGAGCCGGTGTGGCAGGACTGATCAACAGTTTACAGAAAACGTTTAGAGTTGCAGTTATTGCTGCACAGGAGGGTCACAGCAGCATTCTGAAAGCAAAGGGTCACATACTTTTGCCACTCACTAATATGTAATTATTGGATCAATTTCCCTCAATACATAAATGACCAAGTATAATATTTTTGTCTCATTTGTTTAACTGGGTTCTTTTTATCTACTTTTGGGACTGTTGAGAAAATCTGATGATGTTTTAGGTCATATTTATGCAGAAATATAGAAAATTCTAAAGGGTTCACAAACTTCCAAGCACCACTGTACACAGCGTGTGTCAGGTCCCACTCGTAACCACAGGCATGCCTTTAAGACTTAATTCTTTCACAGCTCTAAGATGTAAAAGACCCCGAAATAGTCGATGGTACAACCTCAGATTGCTTTTATGTCTTCTTTAGTATGTCAGCGGTTACAAAAACTGTGATAAGAGAACGCTAATTAAGCGTTATCTCACTGCAGATACTGCTGTGGCGTTGAGGGATCTAATGCATTCTCTGCCCCCACTTAAGTTCTCTTCAGCGGATACTTTAGTGGAGACGTTTAACTCCAGGCTTATCAAATGCATTGATACTGTCTCTCTCTCTCACACACACACACACACACACAAACAACATAATTTCTGCTAAACCAAAAGCCCCCTAGAGAAATACATCCTCCTTAAGACTTCTACAAGACAGCCGAAAAGCTGAGAGGAAATGTTGAAGAACGAAACTAGAGATTCAGCTTTCTTTGCCAAAAAATGCAACTGATAAAATATAATTACGAGATGAAGGTAGCCAGGAACGCTGATATTTCTAACAATTAATTTTCTCTATTAATCTAAAAATAATCCAGAATTCATCTCCACCGCAGACTGGCTCATGAACCCTTCCCCACCTGTCACAACCAAATTTCTCTTGTCTGCTGAATACAATGAGTTTGCAATGTGTTTTACTGTCAAAATCACAGATACTAGGAAGAAACCAGTTCATTATAACGCTGTAGGACTGATCACAGTGCCAAATAATAGCCCTACTAATAGCTATGCTGTATGTCCTGCTTCGATTTGATTGGCTCGGAAACACCTTTAGATATCGTTTTGTGATTAAAGCAGTAAACCTGTGCTATGGATCCCTTACCTACTTACTTCCCCTGCTAGCTTCTTCAAACAAGTTTTAAGTTCATTATCAACAGATATTGTGCACATTGTCGATCTGTCACTTCAGCAGGATTTTTTGTTTTTTTCCGCAAATGCTTAAGACAACAGTTGTCATGCTGTTGTTGAAGAACAGAAATCTTGATTCTTCCATGCTTAGTAATGGCTCTAATCTTTTATTTCTTGGCAGTTATCGAGAAAGTAATGTCAATCCAGTTAAATGATTATTTCAATCATAACAACCTTTATGAAAAATTGCAGTCTGGTTTCAGGCCTGTCATAGCACTGAACTATTTCTCAAAGTCTGAAACAACAATTGAACAACAGAGACTAGGGGTGTGTGATACTGAAAAAACTGATATCGATATTTTCTAGGACTTTGTCTGTAGCGATGACTAGACGGTACTTTGGTATATACTTTATATATCTTTGCCTAAAATATTCAAAAGTTGTTTCAACCCAATTCTCTCAACCGCCTGAATTTTTTTCGCAGTGTCATTGGTGGCAGCATTTGTTATATCTTGCCATCTGTTGTGTTCTTGTCATAAGGCACTTTTTTTGCAGAATTATCCTGCTCCGTATTGCTGAGTGTATTTTTGTGCTGGTACCATGGATGGCTTTGCCTGTCGTGGACAGCTGACTCCCAAAGAGGTGGTTAGTGAATTAAGTGGTGAATTAAGTTTGTTGTCGAGCCAGTGACATACTCGATAATGTCAGCTCGCATATCATTAAAACAGCAATTAAGATCTTATCGTAGGAGGCACATACCACACACCCCTAACAGAGACGTGACATCTGTTTTGGTTCTGCTAGTTTATCATAAAATTGTACTTGATCAGCTGCAAAACTGTGTGGGACTCATGCAGCCTTAAGGCTGGTTTCTATCCTATTGAAGTATATTGCTTTTTAACCTGTAAAACCTGCTGTCATAAGAGGTATAACAGTGATTAGCACCAATATGCAGATGATAACAGCTAATGATAGCACCAAATGCTGGCACGTCTGTCAGCTGACTGTTCAGTTGCATCAGTGATATTAATAGGTGGATGTTAAGCAAATTTCTGCAGGTAAACAAAGAAAAGACAGAGTTTCTTATTATTGGAAGTGAGGCGCAAAGGAAGGAAATACGGTGTGTCAGAAATTTAGGAAATTTAGGAGCTCAGTTTTAAAAATCACATTAGTGTTAGCTGTAAAACCTCTTATATCCACTTTTGTAATACCTCAGACTTTCAGGACATTCTAACCTTCTAACCTTCATTAAATCTAGACTTGAGCACTGTAACTTGCAATTGCCTGCCCTACCCAAGAGTTCTGTTATATACAGTGGTGCTGGAAAGTTTGTGAACCCTTTAGAATTTTCTAGATTTCCGCATAAATATGACCTAAAACATCATCATATTTTTACACAAGTCCTAAAAGTAGATAAAAAGAACCCAGTTAAACAAATGAGACAAAAATATTATACTTGGTTATTTATTTATTGAGGAAAATGATCCAATATTACATATTAGTGAGTTGCAAATGTATGTGACCCTCTAGGATTAGCAGTTAATTTGAAGGTGAAATTAGAGTCATGTGTTTTCAATCAATAAGATGACAATCAGGTGTGAGTGGGCAACCTATTTTATTTAAAGAACAGGGATCTATCAAGTCTGCTCTTCACAACACATGTCTCAAGAGAAGGTGGGTCATGCAGCAAGATAACGAGCCTAAGCACACAAGTCGTTCTACCAAAGAATGGTTAAAGAAGAATAAAGTTAATGTTTTGGAATGGCCAAGTCAAAGTCCTGACCTTAATCCAATCAAAATGTTGTGGAAGGACCTGAAGCGAGCAGATAATGTGAGGACACCCACCAACATCCCAGAGTTGAAGCTGTTCTGTACGGAGGAATGGGCTAAAATTCCTCCAAGCCCGTGTGCAGGACTGATCCACAGTTACAGGAAACGTTTAGTTGCAGTTATTGCTGCACAGGAGGGTCACAGCAGATACTGAAAGCAAAGGTTCACATACTTTTGCCACTCACTAATATGTAATCATTTTCCTGAATAAATAAATGACCAAGTATAATATTTTTGTGTCATTTGTTTAACTGGGTTCTCTTTATCTGCTCTTCTGACTTGTGTGAAAATCTGATGATGTTTTAGGTCATATTTATGCAGAAATATAAAAAAAATTCTAAAGGGTTCACAAACTTTCAAGCACCACTATACCTGCATTATGTTGGTCCAATCCAGACAGCCTGATCCATCCAAGAAAGCAAGCTCACGTTACAGCACTTCAGTAAATCCATTGGTTATCTATGCCTTTTAGAATTAATTAAGAGTAATTAAGAGTATTGGGTTTTAAGTGTCTCAATGGTCTTGCTCCTCTATAGTGAATTGATTGTTAGTTATGGTCCAGGTCGTCTAACCGAAAATGTCTCCAAACCATCTGCATTTAGACATCATGACCCAAGCTCTGTAATTCCCTTCCAGGTGAACTGAGAGCTATTCACTCATTAAGGACTTTTAAAAAGAAGCATCTTTTGCATTTTTGATTCGAGGACTAAGGTTTTATCATTTGTGTTAATTGTCATCTAACTATTTTCTTTTCATTCGTTTTGTTTTTCTTTAATTAGCATTGGTTAGCTATAAAGTCTACCCTATTCACCCAAAGACTCTTGCTATGTAAGAGAACTAGGTTGCTGTCAAATCTCGGCCTCCAGCCTTCCTTGACATCCTGTGGGGGTAATGCTATACAAAGCGGTATCTGTTGTTGTGGATGGAGAGAGTTTCCTTGTCATGGGTGGTAAGACGTATTGGGCTGTTTTCTTTTTTGCTGCTTATGAGCAACTGAGGTTGAATGTTATCTGTTCTTTTACTGTTTTGTGCCTTTGTGTTTAAGGTTTAACAGGTTCTTAATTAACTGTTTAATCTTTTTCACTTTCCTTTCTAATTAGCTTTGTAACAGAGTTTTAATTACTTTATTTGAATTATTTTTGATGTCATTATTTAATTTTATCGTAAATCAATTTGGACTACGTTGTGTATGAAAAGTGCTATTGCGTAAATAAATAAATTATAAATAAAATCAAGATTATTTGTATAAATATATTTTTAGAATATCAGCATTGGATCAGTATCAATTGTCATCCAATATTCATATCTGGAATAATGATATGAAAATATAGGACCAGTGCAGCCCAAAGGCCAGTGATGTGTCCTCTGAAGTCATGTACAGGTCACTGACAGCTTCTTTAAGAGACCCCAGTTAGCATTGCCTTGGTTGCAGAGCTGTGACGGCTTTTTCTTACCGCGGTGATAAAGCTAGATATCACAGCAGTTTGGATTCTGCTGCTTGTACTCAGACCTAGAAATACGAACTAATAAAAGAAATCCCCCATTTATTTAATGGACTTTTTCCCTCACTCACAAAGCTTAAGCGAATCAATAACTGTAAGGTTTTGTGTCAAGTCCTTGATCGTAGGAGTCAACAATGATGCGTTTATATTTCATGTCACACACCATATGCACTCGTGTAACCTCACATACAAATAAATAAATAAATGAAGTAATAAAAAGAAGGCCATAAGCTAAGAGGCTGTATTTGGTATCTCAGAGAAAGGGATTTCGATAAGAACCAGAGTTAAATCCGCTGTATAATGCACAGCCTGTCTCATTCTTATTGCTTTTATGAATGGCGACAAGTATTTAAATCACTATTCACTATAAACTATGGATACACCGAATATTCGGCAACTGAAATTATTCGGCCGAAATTGGCAATAAGCGATAGAGCGAATAATTTATAATGAACAAGTGAGTACCCTTGCTGCCTACTTCCTATGTGGGGCATTCTGTTTGTAAAACTTCCTAACCGACATTAAAATTCTAAGAATGGTTAATGAGACAGTCGACCGAGTTACTGATTGCACCACCGATTATTTACGCACAAACGAATTCTAGTCTTTGCCCTTTATTAGTGTGATCGCCTATATAGGCGATCACACTATTGTTATCCGATTCTGAACATTCCGAAATTTTCGATACGTATCAACTGCCGCAATTTTCGAGATATTGACCCCGTTCCAGTGCCATTGTGTCCGGTCTGGTCGAGAATGGTGTGCTTGTATAGGGCTTTCCGTTCGGACTTTGGGGGGCCCCACAGGGGCCCCTGTAAAGTCCCAAATTTTCGCATAGGAAATGAATGGGCCCAAAGTTAATGAACCATAAATCAGTCAGTTTTTGACCTACGGCCACGAAATTCGGCAGGCTTGGTCTCGGGTGCAATCTGAGGTGACATGTGATGCCCATGGGGCCGCTGTGGACCCTGGCTGGACACTGGGGCCCCTGGCGGGCCAATGACTGTAACTCAGTTTCCAACCTACGGCCACGAAATTTGGCACGCTTGGTCCCGGGTGCAATCTGAGGTGACATGTGATGCCCATGGGGCCCCTATGGACCCCGGTTGGGCACTGGGGCCCCGGCGGGCCAATGACTGTAACTCAGTTTCCGACCTACGGCCACGAAATTTGGCACACTTGGTACCCTGGGGTGACGTGATGCCCTTTGGGCCCATGAGGTACACTAAGGGTCGGCCATTGCAGAGTGGCAATCACACTCGCATTTTCTTCAGGAAATGCACCTCTCTAGTTGAGTTTTAACTTTCCTCAAGGCTTCTTTTTGGAGGAACAGTGTAACACACGAGAGACAGATAAAATGTACACAGAAGCTAACATTAGGACTAACATGGGGGAAATGCAAGCTCTTCTGTACGAGATCTGTGGTTTAGCACATTTAGCTGGTAACTGGGCATAAATTCATTGATTAAAACTAGCAAGAGTCAAAGTGTTAATATGAGGAATTGATTTTAAAAATTACATTACTTAATTGCATGCATATTTTACGTGTGAGACACAGAACAACAGGTGCAATGTAATTCAGTCATTCTAAATTTAAGTCTTCCACATAATCCTGCAATTAAATGTTATACATATGTAGGTACAAAGTATTTTAAAATAAATACAATTATTATTGTGTACTGTATAGTGTTTAATGTTGAAACTTTTTTTTTCAGTAAGAAAAAATGCATTTAGGCTTGTTAATTTATGCAATGGTCAATAAAGTGGAAAAATGTATTTTAAAAAACTACAAAAAAACATATTCAGTGTTCGGCCTTCAGCCAGATGTATCATTTTGTTTGGTTTCGGTTTCAGGGTGCATCCCTACTTTACACCATTCTTTCACCAATGTAGTCTGTTGAGAAGAGCTCCATGTAAACTTTGGGAGCTAGTTTCTTCCACTGTTCAGTCACGTGGCCCAGTCTATAAGATCTTAGAGCCGGAACTGTCCATTTTCACGAATAAATAATAATGGCGGTGATGAGCTCAACACCCGGTATTGCAGTTATTATAACATTGCAGTTGGATCTCTACTTGGATCTCAAATTTAGTTTAAACGTGAAGCTGGTAAGTAGATGATGGAACTTGAGCTACTTCAGACATGGTGCTCTGTCTGCAGGATTTTGCTAATGGCCTGCCATACTTTTAATGTATTAGGAAGCTCTTGCAACACTAAACAGCAGTGGCTGAGAGTTGCAGTAACTAAATACTATGTCTAAGCATGAACCTTCACCTCATTCCAGTTGATCCCACCAGTCTCTAGTGCTCATACACAAAAGCACTACGCAGTATAGCCTTGCTCTTACACATGCCTAAGGATTAGATTCACCCTGTGTGTGTGTGTGTGTGTGTGTGTGTGTGAGAGAGAGTGTGTGTGAGAGAGAGAGAGAGAGGTGGATGAAATGTATGTATGAAAAAGGTGATTAAAGGCTTAATTTCTGTTTCAGAAGTTGGGAGTCACAGCAGTCTGTACCGATTCAAGTTTCATCCCACTTGTCAAGCGGGGCCTCTTACTTTAAGCTTCTTAAAGAAGCTGTCTATGACCTGCTGATGATAACAGCCTGACTAAGAAATCTCCATTTCTCCGTCTGCCACTCTGTCCTCACCTGTCACTGGGCTGCGTGGGTCACTTTCTAAATGTTGCCTTTATATGCCGGTTTCATTCCTCCAAGTGCAATCCAACAGAGCTAGGTCGTTATCCTAAGCTGTGTAGAAAGAGGAAATGGGTTCTTCTCACAGGCTCTTGGGACAGATTTCCACTTTTACCTTGGCTGACCTAATTCCAGCCATCCTACTGAGAAAGGTGCTGGATAGAGATATGGACTGGGCAGTTCATAAAAAAGTGATAATAATGATGGATCATGGTGACTTTCTAACATACAGGAATGATCCTTAGTTAAAGCTCTGCATAGCCTAATAGTAGGGATTAAAAATAAATGGAAAAATGTACTATTTGGCAGTCAAATTTTGCTTTCGGAGGAACTAAAATTTGTCCTGAAACTTTTGGATTTTGCACAGCATAGTTAGTTGACTCTTTGACAACTATCTGCTTATCCTTTTTAGGACTGGAAGGGTTTCACATTCCTTTGTGAAGAGTATATGTGAGGGAAAACGTGAGATATGCATAATGTCCACCGCAAGCTGTGCAGGGAGATAGCGCGACTGGTTTGAAATGAAAATAAGACCTGGTTATTAAACTGCTTCAAGCTTCCTTATACACAGTTAGTGCAGAGCTTCCAGGATGACTTTCAGTGACAGAGGGAACTGTTTTCCCTTTGATGCAGTAGTTGTTTTACAGAGGCTTTCCTGCTCCAGAAGTTTCTCAGTCATTGCTTTTTCTTGTTTTACTGCTTACTGCTGAAGCGAGAAGTGTACAGCAATTCAAATTTCCTTCAACAGCAAACTGAAATGGCCAGATAATAAGGAGCAAGATTAAAAGCTGTACTGACTCTGGGTTTGAGAGATTATTTCACTCAGTCTTGCTTGTTCTTTGAAATAGGATTTGGCTATTAGTTATTCATGAAAATTCTCATGCATGCCCTCCTGTTCTGTCATCTTTTCTTTCAGACCCTGTCATAATACAGCATGCTAAGGTTCTTGTAAAGTGATTTTATTACCTTTGTCGTATGAGAGTGTAGCTGGCAGCTTGGAGAACATATGTGCTGGAGCCCAACAGCTTTGCCTAAAGGCTTTTTCACACATTGACCTTGTGAGGACGGAAAAAAGTGCAAATACGTACATACCTTACTATCTGTACATATGACTGTACACATACAGAAAATAATCCAACTAACCTTCTTAAAACTTTTCATTGTTGCGTTATTGTTGATAATTATTGATAAGCTTATGCTATCATTGGTTTTGTTCATTTGTTTCCCAAAAAACACGTTCTGTTTTTCATGCTGCCATCAGTCAATCATAGGGGTGTAACGATACACTCTGCTTTCGATTCGATTCACGATATTGAGGTCACGATTCAATTTTCTCATGATTTGTTTTCTGAAATGTAAACAATGCAAAACAATGCACATTTTCTTGAAAAAAAATACTCCACCTCAATTAAAATAAATTGCTGATAACATTAAAAACCAGGTTTAAAATTGTAAATAAAATGCTCTATTGTAGCTTTACCATATATTAAATAACCGAGTGAAAACATTCCTATTTTAATTCTGAAGAATAACAATTCAAAATAATGTGTACTTATTACACTTAACGTGTATGGGAGCATGGCGTATGATCACGCCCTCTAGTGTTCAGAAAATCCAGTTGCATCAGAAGGTGTAATAAACAGAACGCATTTGATATTGTAGATCTCCATGATGCACATTGTGCGTTGTCACCCCCGGGGGGAAGGGTCCCGTTTTGAAAATGGTACCCTCGCCAGTATCTTGATAGGTTTGCTCAATTTGGGATCGGCCTTATAAATTAGAAGTTAATATAAAATTGTAAAGCTGCTTTGAGACGGTGCTCCTTTGTAAAAGGTGATATAGAAATACATCTGACTTGATTTGATTTGACTTGACTCGTGACATTTTTGCTTTGTGAAGCATGACTTTTAGACAGTCACCATTTTTACAAAGGTTTGCTACAGTTTGGGTTCCCATTTCTTTTCCATAATACTGTAGAGTGGTCAATGAGGATATATACTCCCTTGTTAAAAAAAATACCAGTAAAGAAATTCTAGGGGCTGTTGCCGTCTCCTTTCTGTCATTCTTGTAATGCATGATTTCTGTTCTGTCATCAGATGTGACATTCTGATTAAGAATAGTGATTGTTAGAGAGAATGTACTGGATGAATAGTTGACAAAGAATATAAAGAAGCTGTTTTAACGTTGCTCATCATGTCCAAATCTGACATGTAATTTCCCTTGGACGCTTGTTTTCTTGCCACTATGCTCTGACACTGTTGTTGTCAGCTGCCCATCTGTTCCTGACAAGACTACCTCATATGAGCTATCTGCTACTAAATGCCTGTATTTTATTTGTTGACAAGATTACATCATAAAAAGACAAAAATCTAGATTACTTTTACTGCATTTAGCAGACACTCTTCTCCAGAGTGACTTCACTGATTCAGTCTTATAATCTAAGCAATTATACGTTAAGGGGATTTAAGCCATTTACCTTCTGGTCTATAGTCCAGTTTCTTAACCCCTAGGCCACCACAGTCCCAAAGGACCAGGGATGGGCATGGTTATGATATATGAATTTCCAGATAATTCTTAGTATTCAGTTTAATATGCAACTTCTGTATGGCAGTGTTGGCCTCAGTGTGAAGTTTTTCATTATAAGCATGTTTTCAGAACCTCTTCCTGTACTTTTTTCCAGTGGCAATATTGTGTTTGTGTAACTAAAAGAAGAACAACTCATAATTTAAACCATTCAGGACTGTATGTACAAGTACTGTGCAAAAGTCTTAGGCTATTAGATCTAATTAGACCATTTGATTAGATATACCAGTGTTATAGCAAAGCTATAATGACCATATATAATTTATTTCTCCTTTTTTTTTTTAGAATATAACCAGAAAATTACAGGAAATTGGTATGCAGTATAAAAAGACTTTTACACAGTCTTAGTGGGTAACAGAAAAATGTTTAGACTTTTCATATTTCGTATTGTAGGAGCTTACAATCAAATAATTTCAAGAAAACGTTTCTGTGGGCTTTCCTAGGCTCAAGAAAATTATTTGACCAATCACCATGACAGGCAAAATCTTCCATATAGAAGGCATCCAGTTGCCTGCCAGTCATGTTTCAATGCAGAGTGTGTGGGGCATAGCTTTGGGGTAAACACTGTGGGCTGAATTTGTCTGGTTGCCAAAATTCAAAATAGTAGGCTTCCTCGAAAATAACTGACAATCCTTTTTGTTAAACTGACTTCATCATGAAAACCAGGGGCCTGGCAACTGCTCCCAGTAAGATGCTGCAGCTTTTGTACACATGGTTCTGAGAGTGCATCTAGAATTCAGTGTCCCATTGTTATGAGTTATTTTGATCGTCCAGTTCAAGGTCTCGACTCACCCTGGGTCGCCCCCCGCCACCTACAAAGGATGCTTTCCATTTTCCACTCTAAGCTGGAATGTCGGCAATCCAAGGCAGGAAATTCTTGTGACTCGTCATGAAACTCAACTGCTGTGAACAATCTCATCCCCTCTGCTATTCAGGCTGCCCACTCAAGGAGAAAATATAAGCCAATACCAAACATCAGTGGTCTGAGACACAAATCCCCTCTTCCTCTTCCCTGGGGTCATCAACACAGTGACAAAGACTTCAGCTCCAGAAATCTACTCATTCTTCTCCGTTTCCCTTATCTTTCCCTCGCCAATGAGCCGTGGCGGCAGACAGAGGGCCTGTATCTTATCGCACTGCCTTTGAGGTCAAAGTCAAGGCCGGACAAGTCAGAACAAGCCATCCTGAAGGACTGAATTAGTCTCTAGAGAAGAGGCCATTTGGGTTGTGTGTGGTGAAGATTCACATTCGAGTCTTAGCTCTTAACAACAGCTGCACTTGCTCTTTAATGAAATCGTCACTTCATACAAGCAATGAGAAATATTCGTTTTACTTGTGCAAGCATAAACTGTAAAAATGTAATTATACTCTTTATTTCTTCAAAGGTCCACAGTCCAAAGAACAGGTGTATGGGGGACACTTTGCTTACTATACAAACCTGAAGGTCGTATCCCATGCTGTGTATACACAGTACTCCTTGAAAATTATAGGTAAACAACCAGTGTTGTTATTGTGAAGCCTGTAGGTGCAAAGTGTTGTCATATAATGGGCATAGTTGCACAAATATGGTCTTTGTTCAAGTCCCAGTCTCATGTCATCTTTTAAGTGGATTGCGTTGTAATTACAATTTCCATCCCTCGTTGACCCCAGGAAACAAAAGGCTAGGCACCACTTTCTTTGGAATGTTGCGTTTCTGATATCTGGAACAATGGTAGGGTAGTGGTTAAGATACTGGTTTATGGTCTACTAGGTCCAGGGTTTAAGCACCAGCACTGGATCCGTTATCCCAATGCCCTTATTCCACAATTGCTTGGATTTTACGTTGGAAGAATGCATCAGTAAGTGTCTGGATAAGGCCATCTACTAAATGACTAAATGTAAATGTTTAATAATGACTAAACTGTTTTCTGTCTTTTTGGATAAGCAAGACGAGCGAAACTGATATATATTCTGACTACGGTACAGTCTAGTTTAATGTACTGACTACTGACAGTTACTCCATGCTGTGGAATACATATTGACAACACAACCCTGTTTGAACAGGTAAAACTCAAGGAGCTCTTCAAAGTCAGCTGTGTATTTGAGCCGAAATAGTTATTGTGTTTTTTCTTTAGCATAAAGAATAATCAGTATAATAATAATAATAATAATAATAATAATAATCAGTTATTTGAAAACCAAGAACAATTGATTAAACAAGTGGAATCGGGTGGAGTTCCTGCTTGGTTGGTGTAGAAGCCAGTAGCTACACCAGCTCTTTGTGGGAATTCTGAAGATCTTTGGCTTATGCTTTTGGTGGGCTTCAGTTTGCTTACCTGTTTTGCAATTTTTGTTTGCCTTTTGTTTAGCTAGACAAGAACTTCTAAGAACTTATCAAGTTATCTGAGCTCATCCAGAGTTTCCCACTTGAGCCTGGTTCCTCTCAAGACTTCTTTACGTCTCTTTCTGCTCATTTGCTGTCTAGACTCAAAATTTGCAGTATTGTCTATTGTTAAAAGTTCTGTTTTGTTTCCCCTTTTATCCTGGTGCAGACAAAAAGCACTCCCTGGATGTGACACCAATCCATCACAGAGCCCCATAGACAGACCACCCAAACTTTGCAGAGTTCAAACCCAGGTCCTCAGGAACTGCTGTTTCAGTAGCTGCTTATTGTTAAAATTGCTATATATATATTCC
The DNA here is from genome assembly GCA_025084515.1 of Ancistrus triradiatus. Lineage (NCBI taxonomy): Eukaryota > Metazoa > Chordata > Actinopteri > Siluriformes > Loricariidae > Ancistrus > Ancistrus triradiatus. The sequence continues at coordinate 463,271 of JAJAGP010000245.1, read as the reverse complement.
TTGGTAAAGATGAGTAAAAAGGGTTATTCACCTTTTGGTGAACTCGCACTGAAAAATGAGAAAACACCAGCCTTTAACGGAAGTAAATTTAGTCTGAGGGAAAAAAAATCCCTCATCACGAAGTAATTATTTTTAACAAAATTAGTTGTCAGAATTATTAACACCCCTGCATTGAATACTGTGTACAACCTCCCTCTCAATAAAACAGCACTTAGTCTTTTCCTATAATATCGTATAAGGTTGGAGAATACAGAACAGGGAATTTGAGACCATTCCTGTTTACAGGATCCCATCTTTAGCTCATCCCACAGGTTTTCTGTGGGGTGTAGATCAGGAGATGGTGATGGCAGAAGCTTGATTTTTCTGATCAGTAAACCATCTGGACATGTGTTTTGGATCACTCTCCTGCTGGAGACCCATTTAATGACCCATATTTAGTTTCTTGGCAGAGGCAAACAGATGTTGATTCCTCCTCACTGTGCGTGGGGGGCAAAATAAACTTGGGTCCTCACCCAGGTAAGTTTGTCACAGTTCCAGTTGATTGGAAAGTTTTAATAATTAACTGTATGACATTTACTGTGTTGTGTACTGTGCAAAATCGAATGGTGTTTTAGGCCACCATTAGGTTAGATATACCATTGTTTTTAAATATGGGTAATGGTATAATGCTCATATATAATTATTCTCAGTCTCTTTATTAGAATGCAACCAAAAAAATACAGAAACATTGTATGCAGTATTAAAAACTGAAAGAAAATCAGAAAAACAGCTTATTGTCCACAGTGGCAAGTATTTAGTGTGACCTCCCCTTACACTTGAGCAATAGCGGTATCTGACAACTTCATCGGGATGCCAAGACGACCCATTTACAGTCCGAAGAAGCTTGATCAGGATTTGTCTGTTTGGAAGGGTACAAATCTAATGGTGGCCTAATACTTTTGCACAGTACTGTATATTTATGGCATAGCATGGACATCTACTTGCTAACACTCATGGTTATGGGCATAGCAGAGACTTGCCAATATAAAGCCATATCTTTACATGTTGACACGCATCCACATGCAATGGAAATGGAAATTTTTGACGTGATACAGCAAGTTCAGACTGGTAACTGGTAAATCCAGACAGGAGCATCAAACTGAAAAAGTTCAAGTGATGATAGGCTGTTTGTTCTGTCAGTGTGTAAGTTGAAGTTATTTTTATAAGGTTCTGTTAATGTTCAGTTAAGTAGTTATACCACTTTTAAGTATAATATTGGTTTAAACTGTGTGTAGCGTGAAGCGTTGTCACCGAAGACATAATACCCTTTTGATCACTGCTTGTGTTTCTATAAGACCAAGTTTTATACTTTGTTTACTTTGCCTGAAAACTAAAACACCCAGCAGCTGTTTGAAGGTCACGGCCAGTTGATTAAACGGGTGGAATCAAGTAAAGCTTGGAATGGAAATCTACAGCTACATCGGGCATTACTGCATAACGATGCCCACTGCGGGACAGATGTTTGATTGGTCAGCATGTCTTACTCTTTTGGTATTCTTGAAGAGGGTACTAAGCTGTATGTATAACAAAACAGTCCATGTACAGTACTGTGCAAAAGTCTTAGGCCACCATTAGATTTGTTGTTTTAGCAATGGTATAATGACCACATATAACGATTGGAGCCACGTATTTCAAACTTGGATTCATCACTCTATAATACTCCTTTCCACTTATCTTCATTCCAATCTTTGTTGGCATTAGCATAACCTAGCCTTTTCACCCTGTTCCCCTTCCGAAAAAGTGGTTTCTTGGCTGCTACCCTTTCAGAAAGACCATTCCTGATTAAACTTCTTTGAACTGTAGAAGGGTCAACTTGGCATCCTGATGAAGCTGCCATATGCTGCTATTGTTCAAGTCTAAGGGGACATCACACTAAAAACTTGACAGTGTTGCATAAAGAGACTGAAAAATAATAATATATGGTGACGATACTATTGCTAAAACAATGGTGTGTCTAATCTAATGGTGGCCTAAGACTTTTGCACAGCACTGTATTTTTTTTTTACCAAATTTAGCAGACATGCTTGTCCAGAGTGGCTTGCAGGTGATGCAGTCTTACGACGTACAGTCCAGGCAATTGAGAGTTAAGGGCCTTCCTCAAGGACCCAACAGTGGCAGCTTAGCAGTGCTGGAAATTGCACAATGGACCTTCTTGTCCATACATAGTCCAATATATAGTGTGCTTTACTGTATGTTGGTTTGTGTCAGGACAGAAAAACCGGATCTCTACAGCATAGCGATGATCATACATGCTTTAGAGTACAGAGCTATTCTTAATGTGCTGCCAGCAATAACCAAGTCACCCCTCAGCCACACTGAAAGCTGCTGAATGAGAGCTCTAGTGTCTCAGAAGTGCTGCCAGGCATTGCACTGCAGAGAGTCTCAACATGCAGCTCTATCCCCTATCCTACCTATTTATCTGCTAAGCTAACACTAAGCTCTCCGCCATGCACACTAATTACTCAGGGACGTTAAGACCCTGATGAGTTAAAAATAGGTTTTGCTGTCAACAAAATTATACATCATGCTTTACAGCGTACTCATGCGAAAATCTTTTTACGACACAGAGGTATCAGAAGAGCGCTTAGCCTTGCCGGTGCATGTCTAAATCAATGAATGGTTTTACTCCGTCATGAACTTTTGGCTGTGCTAATGTGGTTTTAATGAGGTTAAGGCCAATGCATACTAATAACATGGAGTATGTACGCTCACTTTATCAGGTACACCTCCCTGTTGCTACACTCTACACTGTCCATTTTATCAGTTCCACTTACCATATAGATACAATTACAGAATGTTCTCTACGTACTTTATCACTCTGTTCTCTAGTGGTCAGGACCACCATGGATCAGGTACTATTTGGGTGGTGGATCACTTTCAGCACTGCAGTGACACTGAGGGTGTTTACATGCACTTAATAATCTGATAACTGGAGTAATTTGTCAGTAATCTGATCAAGGGACGTCATTCATGAAACCTTTGTAAAAAGGCGAGCAAATAGTGAGTAAATTACGCGTAAATGGACATTTCCGAAAACTCTCCGCCAGATTCATGAATGCCGCGTAAACACGAGATTCATTAGTAGAGTGTGTGTATGTTAATCAATACCAGTCGTTTGTGAATGGGTCGTGCGTGCACGTTTCTTTATAATTCGCATACAATTACCATAATGCACGCCCCTGAATAATAAATAACTACCGTATAATAAAGGCTTTGGACTGAGGAACACAGCAAAGTTACTCCAAAATGTCTCCGAGAAAGCAAAGAAAAAAACTATTCTGATGAGGAAATCAATGTTTTATTGAACAAAGTGCATTCATGCATTCAAATCAACATATTTTATTTTTGAGAGTCCATAGTGGTGTTTCAGGTAATAAAGGAAGCAGTTTGACACCAAATTCCATGTAGGCTGTATGAATAACACTATGTAACACAAGTTTTGTTCCCAGCTTTTTAATGTTATATTCCAATTGCTTATGTCTAAAACAAATAAAAAATTGCTTACATTCATCATAAACTTCGCTTTTGTGACGACGGCAACGAAAATTATGAATTTTTTATTATAGAAACAGTCACCAACAGGCATGCCGAAGTATGCTTTGTAGGCCTCACACATCTTAGCAGATGCTTCCACAGAGTACTTTTTCGCTCTTGTCTTTATAAAATGGCCACATACATAGCAAAATGCGTCTGCTGGATGTATGAAACCTCTTGATGCCATCTAAATTGACTAAGTTGCTGTGTACTATAACGAAAAAGGATGTCTCTCGATAAAAATGGTCAATCTTTATTCCATGCAGTATCAAAGTACAAGAGTGTACTGAGGATTCAGCAGAGCAAGACTGATCACCCGGTAGCAGAGTAACACACAATATATACATTTGAAAGTAGTGGTCCTTCCTAAGCTCCTCCTGTAATGGGTGTGGGATGTGAATACTGTCGTTATCAGAATCTGAATAGAGAATGAATTCACACCTGTCTGTCTAGGTCAGTTCCCTTTGTCTGTGATGGCTGTTGCCCACTTACTATGCAATCCCAATCAATTAGATCATGTCTCTCCGTCTCTCAGGAAGGGCTATAGTGGCCCTATAGAACTGTAGTTATACAGCTACCTACAATTCCGTACAGTCCCAGAAAGTTCTAGATAATTCTGGACAGTTCTAGAAACTTCTTGATAGTTCTCACAATTCCAGAAGCTTCTTAAGTATCTTGAAATATGGCCAATATCCTTAAATAGATCAATTTCAAAATATCATTGTGCTGACCACAAAAGCAAAGTTTACAGGGAATAATAACTTTTTTTTATTAATTTAGGGTACAAACAATCAGGAAAACACACTTAACAACTGGGAACAAAATGTTTTTGAAAATTGTTACATGGTGTAATTCTACAATCTTCTAGTCAGTGCTTACTCTTCTAGTGCTTTGTACCGGTACCTCACACGGTGTTCCTATTTGCTTGGATTAAGCACCTCTGCTTATTTATATATGAAATAAGATGGACAATATTAATAAACGAATTTTAATAAAATGGTACTTGTGTGTAACGTCCTTTCCAAAAACCAAAAATGGCTCATTTTCTTTGATCTCACGCTTCAGGAGAGCTCGCGCACAGCGAGGTTTCGATATGGCGAAAAAAGACAGCTGAAAGTTAAGACAATGTAAGACTTTATAGAAGTGTATAGAAATATTCTGTTTTGAAGTCTATTGTATTAGGTGTTGAATTATGATCACAGTTGTGTTTAATCGTTCCGGGACCTTTTCACTTAATGCCCGTTTACCGGATCGCGGCACGCTCGGTGTTCCCTTACCTCATGTATTACAAATTAAGCACTGATTCTAGCCCTTATGTTTTGTTACGGATGAGCCTGCGATCTCTTATAAAGCCACTCTCCAAATGTCTGCCAGCCGAGCTGCGTGCATGCGTGCGAGGCTTCCACCTGGCCGCAGCGCTCAGAAGATAATATTTCATATAACAGATCAATTGCACATTGACTGAATGGCGGCCTTTTCTTATTTATATATGCAAATGAATCATTAGATCTTCCTGCTTGATGCAGTGGTGTAGGTTTCATTTAAACTTTAAACTGCTCACACAAAAGCATCATACAGTGGGGCAAAAAAGTATTTAGTCAGCCACTGATTGTACAAGTTCTCCTACTTACAAAAATGAGAGAGCTCTGTCATTTTCATCATAGGTACACTTCAACTATGAGAGACAAAATGAGAAAAAAAATCCAGGAAATCACACTGTAGGATTTTGAAAGAATTTAATTGTAAAATATGGTGGAAAATACGTATTTGAGTTTGGAGTCTGACTGTTTGAGGCTGTGGACAGGTGTCTTTTATACAGATAACAAGGTCAAACAGGTGCCATTAATACAGGTAACGAATGGAGGACAGAAGAGCTTCCTAAAGAAGAAGTTACAGGTCTGTGAGAGCCAAAAATCTTGCTTGTTTGTGGGTGACCAAATATTTATTTTCCACCATGAATTACAATTAAATTCTTAAAAAATCCTACAATGTGATTTTCTGGATTTTTTTTCTCATTTTGTCTCTCATAGTTGAAGTGTACCTATGATGAAAATTACAGACCTCTCTCATCTTTCTAAGTAGGAGAACTAAATACTTTTTTTGCCCCACTGTATGAGAAGTGTTTTATATAAAGTAAATAATAGGATATGCTGCAGAAGGAAAGTAAAAATGGTATTTAATGTGCCAAACATCATACCTAGAAGGCGAATATATATTTACAATGAATAGCTATATTTAAAATTTAAATTGTATTCAAGCCACCAGTGTCTCACATTAGTGCATTCTTTCTCCCTTGCTGGCGAGAGCTGAAACTTTGTTGGATGTTTCTCTGAATAACAGGCTGTATTCGTAAACAGAGTGCTTGTCATGTGTAATTTCATTTACTTTTATATGTTAATCTATTATAGAATTGTAATATTAGTAATTCTTATTATTTTGTCAGTACTTTAATTCAAGTGCAGTCATGTCTAATGACACTTTTGGCGTCTTTCAGACATTGTGAACAGTTTACGAGTGCTGAGGACCATGTGTAGATGTTAATCATACGTACTAACATTTTGGGACTACGAATATTTACATGAATCCGGACATTTCCGAAACGGGTGTCTTGCGAACGATTTATGCTCAAATTCGTTCTGCTCACGTTTCATGAATGAGGCCCAAGGAGTATGCATGCACTTGAGTAATCAGATAATGGGGAACCTCCATGTTTATATGACACAGGCAGTAAATGGATTTCTACCAGCCCATAATATCACAGAAAGATGTGATGTAAACTTACATTTTTTATATTAAATAATCAAATTCTTCATTTTCTTGAGTATATATTTGCGTTTCAGAGTCTCCACAAAGTGTTCGATAGCCGTTTAATAGCTGCTGCGTTTAAATCCCCCAGCTGGTCTATGGAAATATGCTCAAAACAAGTGAAATCTGTAAGAATAAGCAGACCTGGTCATGTTTTTTTGTTTGTTTTTTAATTGAAATCGGGTAACTGGTAAACATGCTATGAGAAATCAGATTACTGAAATAAAATCCGTTTCTCTTTAGCGGATTTCTAGATGGGAGTATGTTGTGTACATGACTACTTGAATAATGAGATAACTGCAGAAATCCAACTATGATCCGATTATTAACTGCATGTAAACGCACCCACTGATCCGTGGTATAACCAGACACAGCAGTGCTGCTGGAGAACATTGTGTTCACTCACTGTGCACTCTATTAGACACAACTATCTTTCTGCAGCACCTTGTAGATGTAAAGTCAGAGACAGTAGGTCATCTGTTGTTGCACATTTTGTGTCGGTCATCCTGTAATCCTTCATCAGTGCTCACAGGATGCTGCCTACAGGATGCTAGTGGCTGGACAGTTTTGGTTGATGGACTATTTTCAGTCCAGCACGGACACTGAGGCATTAAAAACTCAAGCAGCACTTCAGTGTCTGATACTGGCACAACACACTAACACACCACCAACATAGCAGTGCCACTGCAGTGCTGAGAATGATCTACCACCCAAATGTGGTGGTCCTGACCATTAGACAACAGAGTAAAGGGGACTGGGAGAGTGTAATATGACAATAGCATTATTACTTTATATACCATTATATGGAGATGAAATATAGTTATTTGGTTTCTAGTGAAGAAACTCTTGTTGGGTTCCAATAACGTAAAACACATTTCGTATTGGTAACTGCTTTGTTTATCTACAAAGAGAGTGGAAAAAAAAGTGTGAGTTTTGTGAGTTCTCCAGTGTGTATCATATTCTTCAACTGAAATGTGCTTGCTTACCCTGCCTACTGTCCACCCATTCCAGTTGTTTTGGGCTCATTTTTTTTTACTTCTTATAAGTATTAAATGGCTAATCCACTGAGTCTTAGCCCACATATACATTTACTCAGACCAGTATGCTACTACATACGTTTTCTCACCCTGTCAACTGAGGGTACCATAAAAGTGATACAGCACTGTCTGCAGTTTCTTCTAATCTTCAAAAAGTCCTTTACAACCCACTCTGGGCACAGCAGGTCTTTTAAAAATGTTCACTCGTTTGTGTTAAAACTTCCTACAGTTCTACAAAAGGACCTAAATTAGTTCACACTGCCTTGTTGTACATCTTAAACATGTGTCTCAGACTCCTGGGGTTCAAAACTAGGCCATGCCTTTGCTGTGAACTCCCCAAGAAACTTGCCCTCATCACTCTTGCACTCACTATGCTTTTTGATCTATCATTCAAAACATGTTTACATGACGTGCCAGCAAGGCAATTTGTCTCTTGTATGAAGGATTATGAGCCTCAGCTTCCACCTCCAGGATCATGTACTAGTGGGTGTTTTGGGGGTTTTTATGGGATGGGTTAGAGTGGTATTAATTTATATATGTGTGTGTATATATATAATATATATATATATATATATATATATATATATATATATATATATGTAGTAAACGTAAAAAGTATTAAGTTACAGAAATAATCAAGTAATGTACAGATACCTAACCACTACTTAAGTACAGTAACAAAGTACCCGTACTTCATTATGTACCACCTCTGTGCAAATGAAAGAAACTCTTGGTATACGAGATCCACTTTCCTGTATGTGTGGCAGTATTTGCTCAACTGAACAAACACAAAAAACCTCACATGGCATTTGTGCTGAGTGACTTCACTCTGTTCTTTAAGAGTGGAAGATGAATGAGGATAAATTAACGCACATTTCAACGGACACCTGCAAGCAGTGCACCAGGTCAGACAGGTAATACTGGCCCATTATATTGTGTTTATATAAATGTTATAAAAACTTATGTGACAGAAAGTAATTTTGCTGTGAAACCAGCATTGCGTCATTAGTTTCACATTACTTTTGCAGTTTCACAGGAAAATAAGCACTCTGCTCACTCCGTAGACAGCGTGAGATTATTCCACCTGCAGATTGACTACAGAAATGTTTTAATGGTTTAATCACAACAGTTAGTGAGTTCAGTTAGTATAGCTTTTATTGTTAGAAGTAGGGCTGCAACAACGAATCGATAAAATCGATAATAATCGATTATTAAAAGCGTTGACAACGAATTCCATTATCGATTCGTTGTGTTGCATGATTTATGTGTCCCCCGCCTTATCATATCCGCTTACGTTACTTGCGGCACTTGCGGTCAGCGCTGGAAAAAAACACGAGCGACTGAACGGAGCGAGGCGGAGCCGGCGCGGACGCGGAATCTTCAAAACAAGTTAACATTAAGGCTATGTCCACACGGGGGTTTTCAAATTCATTTATAAAAAACATCCCGTCCACACAAGCACTGTTTAAACAAAAAACTTCGTCCACATGTAAACGGAAAAACGCCCACAGTCGCTGTCAAGAGCAGAGCCAAACCAGCAGTCCTATATGCCGGCGAAGCAGCTAACTCAGCGACAACAGCAACGTCCTATGCATACGAACATTTTCTCGCCATTGTTCTTCAACAACCACTTCGTTTTGAAAGCTATCCCACCAACGAGAGGTCCGACCGGGTCTCGTCCCAAACCGGCGATGCTGGGGGCGGGAACTGCTTCGTGGGTGTGATGGATATAGTAGTGACCTCCGTAGCGCATTCTGACACCTCTGTTCTTCAGTGTAATGAAAAGGTAATAATTGTAAATATATTTGTAGATTTGTAACAAGTTCGGTCAGCAGTGTTACAGCTGGCACTATTTTGGCTACGACTGCTATTGCGCAAAATCGCCTGATGTAAACAAAGGAGATAATGGCGCACAAAGTGACGTTACAAGCAAGAAACTCCGTTTTCCCCAGTCCACACGACAACGCTGAAAACGGAGTTTCTGAAAATCTTCACCCTGGAAGAAGTTTTGCAAAAAAAGTCAGTTTTCAGTGACCTAAAACACCGTTTTCGAGTAGACGAACGGTCAAAAAACACATAGAAAAAGCTACGTTTAAAAAAAAAAAAAACGTGTTTGTGTGGACCGGGCCATAGTCTCTAAAAAGAGAGCCAGCTTTAGCCAGGAGCATGTTGACATGATAACATTTTTGGATTGCAATGCAAAGTTCCTAAAGAAAGGGAGTGAATGAGTTTGTATGTAGTGTTTGCATCAGAGATGCACTTATTTTTCTGTATTATTTAATTTGTTATTTTAATTTATTAATTAATTTAATTTATTATTATTCATTTATTGTAAGCACTTATTTGCTCTGTTATTTAATGTTATATTTCTGAATAAAGACATGGAAAGTTTTTTGTTTTTTTTTATCCGATTCATCGATTCATCGAAAAAATAATCGACCGATTAATCGATTATTAAAATAATCGTTAGTTGCAGCCCTAGTTAGAAGTGATCCCAGATGATAATTAGGCTATACAGTATGTTGTACTATGTTGGAAGTAACTCCTTCTAAATGTATTTGGTTCATGATAATATTGTTTATCATGATAATTCTTCAGACAATAATCGTTTGTCTAAATTTCATCCCAGCTGCTATCATGCCCTGTTTTCTCTTCTTTATAACAGAGTGGGATTTTGCACCATGGTGCCACTTCATACATAAGACCTGATACTTATGATGCATTGCAGACCCTTGGCCTTACCTTATTCATACATTACCAAAAACTGCAGGAACAACAATTACAGGTTGCTCAGACTGTACTGTCAGTCACGTACACAGTTTTTGTTGGCATGTAATCATGTAATATTCACACACATGTATCCACAAGAAGAATTCTGGTTGTATAGGGTAAGTGTATTGTTTTGTAGGCACTAGGTATTAGACACACGGCACGGCACTCATGTCCTTGTCAGTTGCAAACCCCTCTGTGCCTGTTATGAAAGAAGAAGAGAAAAGGAATTGAGGATAGGCCAGCTAACTTTCCTGATCCTAGATGAAAGGCTGACTCACCTATCATCCTTGACAAGCCTTGAAATTTCCAGTCCCTGCACATGCCAGGCTTTGTGTTTCTTTCTAACTGAGACTATCTACTCTATGAAGAGGAGGAACCGTTTAGATAAGAGTTCTAGAAGTTTCACTGCAAGTTTCAGGATTTTCATCTTAATTTACTTATTTCCATCTATAAGGCATTGCACTATAAATATGTACATTCTATGGATACTCATCATGGAAGTCTTTAGCTGAGCAGGTTTATCATACTATCTAGAATAGTTCAAAGCAAGCCTAGAATACCAAGCCTGGAAGTGCTTTTTAATGCTAGTGAATATTGTCTGACGTAAATGAAACTTCATCAATATGATGGTCAAATTTTTTTATATAGCACTTTTTACAAAAGAGCATTGTCTCAAGGCAGCTTTTAGAAATATCTAGGCCCACAATCTGATTTGAGCACGCTTATGACAAGGAAAAACTCCCTAAATGTGTGAGGAAGAAAACGTTGTGGGAGGCCCATGACTCAAAAAGGGACTGACCTTCCTGGGCAGCCCAGAAACTAAGAATTAAAGTAGACAGTATAATAACAAAATATATATATCATAAATTTGAGAGTATTACAAATAAAATAGAACATATAATATTATGTTATGTACAATAATATAGTATATTATTATATTTGTATATATCTAACACATAGAGAAAGTTGGGACGGTATGGAAAATGCAGATATAAAAAAAAAAAAACTCAGTACTCCTCACATGTGCTTTGAGTTTTATATCAGTGCAGACAGTATGGACCCAGGATATTTAATGTTTTGTTTGGGCAGCTTCATTTGCTAATAAACATCCATTCCTGCATTTCAGGGCTGCAACTCCTTCCTAAAAATGATGGGATTTCAAACAGGTGATGTCATCAAGGGATTATAATTATGATTTTGTGTATCCACAAAAGGCTCCTTGAGGAGCAGAGGTGGGCCGAGGATCTGAAGTGGTCAACAAATGTGTTGAGAAAACACAAAAGTCCTAACTTTTTCTAGTTTGGCTTGTTTGCGTTGTCATCTAGCAGGTAACTGTTATGGTGGTGTTGCACCCTTAATCATTAGGACGAGGGGAGGGGGATGTAAGGTCCTCCAGTGTAGGCTGACTAGAGGTGTGAGGGTTACAGCTGGTTCCGAAAGAACAGCTTGGCGTGAAAACAGGAATATTTAGGGATGTTAAGAACAGAGACTATAAACAGAATGCAGTTGTGCCAAGTGTAGCATGAGATTCTGGCAGCACTAACTATAACAGCATCGCTTGAAAATAAAGATCCAGAAGGTAACACAGCCAAGAGGGTTCACATGAGACAGCAGCAACCCACCTCCCTACCAACCAACATTGGGACCACATGTGAGAGGCAAGAAGACAGCAACTTAGAGTCTCAGATCATCACATTAGCAGGGAATGTCCAGTTCTGCCCTTAAGTCGTAAGGCAAGGATGCACAACCCTGGAACAAATTTGAACCATATGGCCCAAAGGACTGAACAGTGCAGTCAGGCCAGAGACAAACCCAGGCTCCAGAAACAAGAGCCACACATTTCAGTCTAAGGAGACTAAGTGACAGCCTGTGTAAAGGTTTTTAGTCTGTTACTTTTTGAATTCTACAATACTCTATAAGTTCACTCAGATAATGTGGGGCATAATGTGAGGACATAATTAAGCAGAGTGCTTTCCCAGTGGCTCAGGTGATTTCCAACTTCCATCCCATTACTTTGTTGTAATAAGCTCTAATAAACGGTACTGCAAACTCTACTCTCCACTTCACCTTTGGTTTACACCATTGATTTAATAAGAAGGACAAACTTCAAACTACCTTTGTGTTGATATAAGCCAGTAACCTGTACGTTACTTGAAGTTTCTGCCAGAATGAATCGCAGCATTGAGCTTCATGTCCTTTGTGATTCACTTCAAAGCCGCTCAGACTGCGCTTTTCAAAGCAGCTGAAACAGATGAACCTGGACATGAGCACTGTAGAGAATGTGAGGACGTGGAAAACTTAATTACCATGTCAATCGAATGCAGGGGAATTTGTCAGCACTTAACTGTGTTTTGCAAATTGCAATTAAAGCCATGTGAGTTGCTCTTCCAGAATCTATGCTTGCTCTAACTGATGCCACTTAACTCACTGGCAGATGAGCCCAAGCTCCTTTCTGCAAATTAATTTTCTGAATGAGCCATTTGTTACGCTGTCTATATCTGGGCAGAAGCTCTTCCAAGTGACAGTGATTAAGGGAGGCATAGTCAAAAATACACCAAAATATATTTTTGATCTGTCACACAAAGTCATACAAATTAGTCCTCTAGGTAAAATACAAAATATAGCAGAAAATGAAATGTAAAAAGAAATAGTGCAGAATATTGTTTGCTGCCTGGACCAAAAAAAAAGTTTGGATGAAAATAAGCAACTATTCTTTCAACACTACTTGATGCAGTGAGTAGCTTCACATTTCTTAAGTAACCGTGTTGGAAGAAGTATCCAGTGGTCTTGGTAAAAAAAAAATGGTACTCCGTTTCAGAATGGTCAAATTATTGGCCTGCATCAGACAAGGAAAATGAGATTCTTGAAATCAATGGATCTGTCCAATGCTTCACTAAACCCTGGAAAGTCAACAACCCAAAAGCCAATGTGGTCAGAAAATAATCTTGAATAATCTTGAAATAGTGAATGTGACGGGATCAGTAGAGCCCACAGCATGCTTAATAGTGAAAGTAAGAGCATTTCACCCAACACCTTGCAACAAGAGCTCCAAGGAATGGGACTGAACATCTGTGGCCATAAGAAAACTACATGGTAGTGAGGCGAATACGAAAAGAGGCTTCAGTTTGCTAGGGAGGATGAAGATTGTTCTCTGGAGCAATGGGAAAAGGTCATATGGTCTGATGATTCCAGAACAGGGTTTACAGGGAAGCATATGAAGTGATGCACCCAATATGGAATGTGTCTACTGTACAAGCCTCTGGATGCAGTGTTATGAACTGGGATTACTTTAATTGGCCAGGTCTAGACTCAGCAATGTAATGTGGCAATAAAATGAACTTAGCTGGGAACCTGAAGTTGGAGAATGACCAGCCATCAATCCATCAATGGATTTTGTCTTCCGTGATTGCACAGACATATTGTCTTATTCATTCAACGTGAGGATGATTCAAGATCATTTTATTTATTGATTTTATTTTCTTATCCTCTGATTCAGTGAATGCAGACGACTTCTACCCTGGGCAGGCAGCAGTCCATTCAGGGCTTGGGAGGGGTCTCTGTTGCAGCCATGGGACACTTTTCAATATCTGGCATCCCCTTGTTCGTGCACATCCAACTGCATTTCTGTGTGATGTCTGACTTTGCCAGAAGACACTGCAGGGGCTCAAATTTACATTTAGTCATTTAGGAGACACCCTATACAGAGTGACTTACAGCTAATACAGTCTTACAATCCAAGCAGTTGTGGGTTATGGGTCATGGTTCTTGCTCAAGGACCCATCAGTGGCAGCTTATCATAGTCCAGTACCTTAACCGCTAGGCTACCACAGTATCAAACTTAGGTCACCATGGTGTTGGGCCACTCAGATGTAAGAATACTCAAATGATCACCCATTGGCTGTAATAAACCTGCTTGCAAGAGGCAAGAGTACAGTTAGGCCCACGTACAGCAAGGAAAATGGATAGCGAAGCAAACTTTTCTCAGAGGGTCTGGGTTATAGACTTGTGGAAGATGATAGCACTCTACAGATCTGGCCGCAACTCTTCGACTGCAATTAGATGCTACCACCGTGCCAACAAACTCTCTGGATGACATGCCAGAAGAAAGCTTTTTCTTTCATCTAAGCAAGAATGGAAAATGCTACTTGAAGTAAATGCCTCTCGAACTTTGACTGGAGCTTGGGTCTATGAGATGAGGGTCTATGAGATGAGGATACATTTTGGCAACAAACACTCAAGGTTGACTTAGTGTAAAAACAAGGCTGGTTATTTTGAAAAGACCCTGATCTTCACTGTTGAGTATGGTGTAATGTCTGCAGTGTTGTGGGGCTAGTTTTCTTTCAAAGATTCTGTTAGGATATGTAGCAACTCTGCAGGACTTGTTTAATTTATCTTCATGCCACACTAAACCTTTCTGATGTTGCATATTTAATTTCTTAAAACAACAAAAATAGGACTGTTTTATTTCAATGAAAATATATCCAGGTAAAATATATGCCACAAACGTTAACCCTCCGGCACCTCTGCATAACTAAAAGTTAAAGTACACTAGGGCTGAATTTAAAATGTATGAAGTACATATACAGCTTGGGACAGTGGCATTCACAACATTTCTATTGCACTACATATCAGTTCAGTTTAACCAAAGGGCTAATTTAAAATTTTAGAATGGCATAACGAACCATTGTGTATTTGTATTTTTGATTAACTCATTTAGGCATGAAAGACACTTTAAAAGCTTTTGACTTTAAAAGACAAGCAAATGATTCCAAGTCCATCTTGCCATGGAGGAGTATGTCGGCATTGCAAGTCAATAAAGCTCTCAGTCTTCCACTACAGGTATGCGACGTTTGACGACCATCCCATAATAACTGATGATCGTCATTTTAATGACCAAGGTCTTAAAATGTACAATAAATTATATTAGGAAATAAAAGGTGTGTTTTATCTCAGAACATTACAGCTGTAAACAGCCAGCCAATGCTGCGTATTCACATGCAGACGCATGAGGTTACAAGCAGAAGTTTGTCATTTACAATTGCCGAGTCCACTTGTTATAAGCAACTTTGGGCTTATTTTTTTGTAAAGTTACTTACAAATACTGGAGTTTTTTCTAAAGTGTATTTAAAATTCTAAAGTGTACTTGTTTGGGCTTGCTCGCTATGACTTTCTCCACTATACCTGTCTAATAAAGTGAAACTACTAGTATGTTCTGTTGCATATACCGTCCAAAAGTCTGTTCCTTCCTCCCCTTCCCCATACAAATCAAAACTGCGCCACAGGTGGTCCATCAATGTAGTTTCTTTAACTAGTTTGTTAACAATGCCAGGAACTAAGTGGCTGAAATATAGAAAATAATACAATAAGTCTTTATTTTTTCTTGGTCAGGTGGTTTTGTTCAGTGTCTTTAGAGTTGTAAAATTACAAGTTACTGTATTGGAAAATGGTTGGTATAAATATATATAAACCGATCAAGTGGTCTCTCACATTGTGGTAGGTGACCATTTTTAGAACCAAGTTGCTTCTTTTGGGCTTGTTTCTTTAGACCTGTTTGCTTGTTTCTCTTGCAAAACTGAATGACACTCGTGTGAGAGTGTATGTAACTACCTTACTGGTTGCTCGTTAGCTCACGTTTGGACTAGTCTAACTCAGTTGATGTGTCGATGTGTCTAAAGACTTTTGTTTTTTTGGATCATTTTTTGGATCATTGTCAAGCTGGAAGACCCAGCCACGTTCCATCTTCAATACTCTCACTGATGGAAGGATGTTTTGGCTTAAAATCTCACGATACATGGCCCTGTTCATTCTTCCTTAACACGGATCAGTCGTCCTGTCCCCTTTTCAGAAAAACAGCCCCATGGTAGCCTTTGTTACTTTGGTCACAGACATATCATACATACAACATACTCTAACTCAGTTGATGTGTTTAAAGACTTTTTGTGGAATTTACTCGTGTTTGTGTGTTTGACTTTCCGCTGTTTATTTGTAACAAGCTGAATATATGTGTATATGCATTACATTAGCGTAATGTGGTTGTTAAACGGAAATTACATATGGATATATGGTGCCAGTGAAAACAGTTTAGTCTCACCCATAACTCATTTTCATTTTAGTATAAAGTTTACGTACAGAAAACTTTATTGCAGAACAATAACTATTAGTGGTGGCTCAGTCACCACAAAAATGCGTCAGCTGAATGGGGCAGATTAAAGTTTCAGCAGCCACAAATGTGACCACACCCTGTGTGTAGATTGATTCTTTTACTACGGTAGCTGTCTTGCGGTTTAGAAAGTCCTGATGGTGTTTTTACTTAACCTAAGGGGATAAATGCTTTTGTTTCTCTTGGTTGCTCGGTATTTCATTAAATGTCTCTATAAAAACAACACCCTGTTCCACAGAGTCGTTAACCAGTTTCAGTCCAGCAAATCTAGATGCTATTTATTTAATATCATTTATTTAATATCATTTCAGCATAATGGCTGGATTCATCACAGGAACAGGTTACAATTATACTCATCCAACCCAGTCACAGTGTTACAATTTATAGAGACCAGCTGACCTAACACGTCTTTGGAATATGGGAGGAAACCAGAATGCATGGAGAAACCCCACACATATGCAGTGAGGACATGCACACTCCACACAGGATCTAACTGGGGGTCTTTGGAGCTGTGATTGGACAGCACTCTGTCTGACTTTCAGTGTTGCTCTGCTATAATCCTCATTTGATTGCTTCATTCTAAGTTCTAGAAGAAATCTAGATTTACACCCAAAGGTTTTTTTGTGTTTGATGGTACAGTGTTACAGCTGCTTGTGTCTGTTTACAGGAATAGTAAGAATGAAACAATTAGTAGCTGTGATTCATTCCAGAAGACATTTGCATTATAATTGACAACCTTATAATGGTTAAGTTTTGTTTTGTGATTTGTGGCTTACTTGATTTGTTTTGCTTTTGTTGTTGTATGCTTGTTTGTTAGGTTTTGTGATCATCTATGCAGATACTGTCTACATTTGCCCTCTGCTGTGAGAGTAACTAAAATAAAAGAACTAGAGATGCACCAGTTGATCTGCCCGGTGATTGGAATTGGCCGGTTTTCAGAGTGATCGGCTATGACTTGGGATCAGCCAGTCAGTCTCATATAACCGATTCTGTACCGGTCACATTTAGCCTACACTTGTGCACTTGTGACAAAGACAGCGGCGCATACACAGCCACACACATGAATGGCACAGTTCTTTGACCAACGTTAATTCAAAATTCAGTTCATGTGTGTACGGAGCTATTTCCCGGTCCCAATGTTTAGTGTGGAGCTTGATGGTCTGTTTGTTTGTTTTTTTCTCATGTGTCTGTGTAATCTGTTTTTTCTGTGCATGTATTTTTATTAGTTAATAAATGCCCACTGTGCCTGTTTTTAATTGGCATAGCAACTATGTCATGCCAAAGAGCATTTACCCATATGGTGAGATTATATTCATAGATGTTTTAAGAAGTAAACTCACTACTTAGTACTGGCACTGGATCTAGTACTCTTGTCAAGTATTAAGAAATTTTAAATGAAAACCATTTTGTCTCTGCCAAGAACTGGCTGGCTCTTCTAGCAGGATAATGATCCTGAATACACGTCCAGATCCACAAAAATAGATTATTGACTTCAGAATGATACTTTTGACATGGCCATCTCAGAGTGTATTCACACTTGTCACACTTATGCATTTCAAGTTATCTCAGAACTCTGAGTCATGGATTCGTTTGCATATACAAACACAACAAACAAGCTCAGACCCTCCAAACGCTCTTGCAAAGGAAGCAAACTCAGATCTTCAAATGTCTGAGTATGGTTTGTTTTGTGGCCCGCTTGATTTGTTCATTGTGAAAGCAAAACGGTCCCATTCCACTTAGCCTTTTGTGTAACAGTATGGGAAGTGAAATAGCTAAGGCTTGCCGCACAGAGCTGTACGACTCTTTAGCTCTTGTGTGTCTAAAGCCTAAATGAGTTGTGTATGGGACTGATCACTGCTCATCATCGTTTATCAAGTCAAGTCAAGTCAGATCTATTTATATAGCGCTTTTTACAATGGAGCATTGTCTCAAAGCAACTTTACAAGTTTAGATTATCACCTAATAACTACGTCCAATCCCAAATTGAGCAAGCCTAGGGCGACAGTGGCAAGGAAAAACTCCCTGAGTTATAGGAAGAAACCTTAGGAGGACCAAGACTCAAAAAGGGATCCAACCTCCTTGGGCGGCGGATAATGTGTTTTTCACACATTCTTCAGATTTACAGTGGGGCAAAAAAGTATTTAGTCAGCCACTGATTGTGCAAGTTCTTTTACTTAAAAAGATGAGAGAGGTCTGTAGTTTTCATCATAGGTACACTTCAACTATGAAAGACAAAATGAGAAAAACAAATCCAGGAAATCACTTTGTAGGATTTTTGAAGAATTGAATTGAATTGAATACTTTGTAACATAACCTTTGTTGGCAATGACAGAGGTCAAACTTTTCCTGTAAGTCTTCACCAGGTTTGCACACACTGTAGCTGGTATTTTGGCCCATTCCTCCATGCTGATCTCCTCTAGAGCAGTGATGTTTTGGGACTGTCACTGAGCAACACATACTTTCAACTCCCGCTACAAATTTTCTATGGGGTTGAGGTCTGGAGACTGGTTAGGCCACTCCAGGACCTTGAAATGCTTTTTACGGAGCCACTCCTTCGTTTCCCGAGCGGTGTTTTTTGGATCATTGTCATGCTGGAAGATCCAGCCATATTTCATCTTCAATGCTCTCACTGATGGAGGAAGGTTTTGGCTTAAAATCTCACGATATGTGGCCCCGTTCATTCTTCCCTTAACACGGATCAGTCGTCCTGTCCCCTTTGCAGAAAAATAACCCCATGGTAGCCTTTGTTACTTTGTTCCCAGCTCTCTGCAGGTCATTCATCAGGTCCCTCCATGTAGTTCTGGGATTTTTGCTCACCGTTCTCATGATCATTTTGACCTCACGGGACGAGATCTTGCGTGGAGCCCCAGATCGAGGGAGATTATCAATGGCCTTGTATGTCTTCCATTTTCTTACATTGCTCCCATAGTTGATTTATTCACCACCAACCTGCTTGCCTATGGTAGATTCACTCTTCCCAGCCTGGTGCAGGTCTACAATTTTCTTCCTGGTGTCCTTCAACAGCTCTTTGGTCTTGGCCATGGTTGAGTTTGGAGTCTGACTGTTTGAGGCTGTGGACAGGTGTCTTTTATACAGATAACGAGGTCAAACAGGTGCCATTAACACAGGTAACGAGTGGAGGACAGAAGAGCTTCTTAAAGAACAAGTTACAGGTCTGTGAGAGCCAGAAATCTTGCTTGTTTGTGGGTGACCAAATAGTTATTCTCCACCATGATTTACAATTAAATTCTTTAAAAATCCTACAATGTGTTTTCTTGGATTTTTTTCTCATTTTGTCTCTCATAGTTGAAGTGTACCTATGATGAAAATTACAGACCTCTCTCATCTTTCTAAGTAGGAGAACTTGAACAATCAGTGGCTGACTAAATACTTTTTTGCCCCACTGTAGATGTCTTAGCTGTAACTTCTAGTTCTTCAGACTTTAGATGTTTCTGCTGTATCTTCAAGTAACAGTGTTATATTCCTTACAAAAGCGCTTCCATTATGTTTCCTTACTACATTGTAACACTGCTTTCTTGTCCTTGACATAATTTATACTTTTGTTCGAGAAATAAGAGAAAATAAGCTGTAATATCTTTTCTATTCTGATAAACTACTCTATTCTGTTGTGCAGTGAAATTTCAGTATCCGTTGTTAGTTCATTCCAGAAGGATGAATGTCAAGAATGAAGAATGTCAAGTGGCAAAAATGAGTATCGAGAATTTTTCCCATAAGAAAGTCCACATTGTATAAGACATGTACATTAATGGAGTAAACACTATATATACACAGACATATTTTTAAAAATCAGTAACTAGATGAAAAGCAAGTGCTATCGTTTATAATAAATACATTAAGCGTTATTGTGGTTATCACTGTATTTCTTTGTGTAGAGTCTTCAAAGAATCTTCCTTCTTCATGTATCATGATATGCAAATCAGTATTATGAATATTATTCCTCCTCTTGCACATCTCCTCTTTAGATTTTTGGTATTTCACATCAAATGTTCTCTCTCTTCTCATTTGCATTATAAAAATATAACAGTCGAACAACAGCAGCAGGATAAGATAAATACAATACACATAATTCAGTGTTACACAACTGGGGTCTGAGTTGTAAAGGAGTTTTGGTGTGAACAACAAGTGGCACGAGATCTCATTAACACTAAAGAGTACCAGCAAGAAAACACAATCCTAAGGCTGTAGTAAATGTTTTTGTTTGATGGTCAGACTCATTAGTATTTGCACTCGGACATGTCTCACACATTGGACTCCTGAGATTCTGGTTTGCTGCAGTTTTGACTTGTAATTATTGATGTACTTATTTATTACATTATTTTAAAAAAAGCCCTTCCACATGCCACAAAAGCACGAGACCCATTTGCTTTACAGTTGGTCATTCTTTGGTCGAGTCTCAAAAGTCATGTGCTAGTGTATTAAATATTGTGCAAAAACAGTGCCACACTTTGTGGCAAGTACAATACTAGTGACAATACAAGAGACAAAAGTGGCCTTGAATTCAGCCCAACCAAATCCTTTTTAAAGTTTGCTTGCAGTGTGAACAGAAAATGACCTGAGATGAGTTGGTTAGTTTTCAGGTTCAATATATGTGAAAGCCCCTGAGACATCTCACATAAACCTCACTGAAATACGTGTGGTGAGTTAAAAAGGAGAATCGACAAGAGATATGAAACACTGGATGATTGGAGGAGATACTGGACTGAGGAGCACTGTCATATTCCTTCTTCTGTATTCTCTAATCTCCTCAAGCTTTATAGAAGAGTGATGTTAATGGGACTGTGGTAGCCTAGCGGGTAAGGTACTGGACTATGGACCAGAAGGTCCAGGGTTCAAATCCCACCTCTGCCAAGCTGCCACTGTTGGGTCCTTGAGCAAGATCCTTAACCCACAATAGCTTGGATTGTAAGATTGTATCAATTGTAAGTCGCTCTGGATAAGGGCGTCTGCTAAATGCTGTAAATGTAAATGTAATGCTGGCAAAGGAAGGATTCAAAACACACTAAACTAAGGTGTGTCAATAATTGAAATGTGGTTTGTTCAGAATTGTATGAGATGACAAGTTATTTGCTCAGAGTATTTGCTCAGAATATTTTACTGCAGTTAAAGATGATATTTTTTTTTCCACCACAAAAAAATTATTTCGTAATCTAGACATTAAACATATTTATCAAGATTGTCAAATAGTCTGGTTCTGACTGTGTAATATAGTAGCTTTTGTTTTCAATAGATAATTAAGATATGTTCATCAGTGTCTGAATGTAGCTGAGGTTTGGGTTCTTTTATCAGAAAGTGCCCTGGAGATAATTGGACTTTTCCAGGGCAGATTTCTGTGTCTTTCTTTAATTGATGTAAATGCCTGTTTGCTCTGTCTGCATCTACTCTCATGTCATTTGCTAGACCAGTTGTTGCTGACACATTGTAATGTCCATTACCTGTGATCTACATGCACAGATTGCATGCACCTTCTGCCAAGTGTTTGCTAAGCCCAGGTGACAGTGGCCTCATTACTAGGACTAGCTGCCGGTGTCAGTCAACAGATAATATTCCCTTCGTAATGACCTACGAGTGCTCTGTGGTAACGGCAGTTTTGATTCTCGATCCCACTGCAACACTCCATTCAGATGTCGAGTGTCTTTTTAATAGATTATGACTGTGGTCTTTTAATGGAGTCATATTTTTAGACAAATCTATTACACAGCTCCTTCCCCCTTAATGTCGTTTATGGGTATAATTAGCATGAGCAGATATTTTTTCGAGACATAGGCTCTCCTCCCTAATGATTTTGTCTCTCGGGGAAGAAGAGAGACGCTTTCTTGTCATTTCACTCTTTATTCGTATTGCTTGCACACTGGTTGCTGATTGTTCCCAATTAGCGCAGTGGTGCGGTGACCTAATACAGTAGCCCACCACCTCAGAGATCCGTGCTCTAGTCCCGGCAGTGCCTGTGTGTGAGGGATGGGGAGCTGGAAGTCCCATGACCATGGCCAGGAAAAGGTGGTTATAAAACATGAAATAAATAAATAGATATTCTAATTTTGCATACACTTAAGTATGTAATGTCGGGCCACCCCTGGTCTGCACTGTGAATTATACAGCCTATGGGGGCTGGGTCAGTATGACACACATCACAGACCAGGGGTGCCCCCACATTACATATATACAGTGGTACCTCGGTTCTCGTTGTTAATTCGTTCCAGAAGGCTTGCCATGAACCAAAACACGAGTATCGCACAAATTTTTTGAGCTAGCAAAGCTACTAAGATAACTGTAGCCTGTATTTCCTTTTGGTTTGCTTTCGGTTGGCGCTTATAACTAAGCTTTTTAAGACACATGGAGACTTATTTGCACTAAGAATACAGTACTGTAGATGTAAAAATAAAGAAAAACACAGTGGAGAGAAAAACTGAGCAAGGACTACCAAGCAAATGACGAGAGCCGAGACAAATTTTTCTAGTCGAAGTGCACCGAGGACCGAATTTGATGAGTTCCGAACTGAGAAATGTTTGGGTCATATGGACATAAATCAGGTAGATACAACTAACAAAACTATACTGATTCTCATCATATATATATAGAAAGACCTGACATTTATTAACTTATTAATTAATAAAAAATAAAAAAAAACTTACTAAGCAGCTGCAGTTAATTTGAAGGTGAAAGTACATAAGTGTTTTCAATGTCAGTGGTATGACCATCAGGTGTGAGTGGGTACTTTAAAGAACAAGGGTATATAAGGGTAATCTGATTTTCACAACACATGTTTGTGGATGTGTATCATGGCCCAAAGGAAGGAGATTTCTGAGAAACATTGTCACAGATACTCATTAGGCTGGAAAAGGTTACAAACCCTTCTCAGCAGGTTGTGGACTCCACCAGTTCTATGTCAGAGGGACATATGTCTTGACAAATGTCTTGCCAGCAATGAAAATTTACCTCGCTAAGCCGCCATGTTTATAGACCAGTCGATACATGTCACTTTAATCCTAATACGGCACGCGATGGACAAGCTGATGCGCTGTTTTGAACAATCAGAACTTGCAATGCCAGATGATGTACAGCCCCTGTCTGCTATTCATCGCAAACTGGACTTTGTGCGTTTCGCAAACGATCATCAGTCACTTTTGCATAAATGAATAGAAACTGTACATGTTTACATACATTGACAATGTGATTGTATGATCATGACGGCTGCTTAATAAAACACATTATGTCAGGATCAGGTATGAATGTCACTTGCATTTTGTCGCTTTTGGGGGGGGTTGTAGCCCCGTCACCAAACTCGCCTCTCAGATGACGAGGTTAGATTGTATGTTAGGGGGCATCTACAAAGGTGTCAGCTGGTTGTTAGATATGACTCATTCTTTTGAAAACTGTGATTGGTTTTCACCCTTCTTCAACACACACACACACACACACACACACACACACACTGAATAAAAGGAAATTAAGAGGTATAAGCTGTTAGGAGGCATTACTGTGAAATAACAGGCATTGGCTGTTTCTGCCTATTTTACACCGGTCACTCAGACATGTTTATTTGCTTTTTTATTGACAGTTTATTTACCATGCTGGTAGTTTTTGTAGCCTATGAACTGGAGAAAATGCGACTCTTGTAGCACTGGGTAGAAATACGCATCTCTAATAAGGTCAACCACAAACGTTATTCCCGCACAATCTAATCGGCAGCGTTTGATCAGCTCACTGTTATTCAGTGTTTGGAGAACATTTCTTCTGCCTCGTTGTCTTTCCTGATTTTTCTCCTCTGATTAAGAGAACTTCAAAGCCTTCTAATAGTCCTCCTCCCTACTCCTAACAGTTTTTCACCATAGGAGCTCTTTTAGGGGTTAAGATGCTTTATGAATAACTTTTATCTTTACTAGGACCTACTCCTAAATTTCAGAGGGGAAACACCCACAATTCTAAGATTTTTCTCAGAATTTCATCACTAGCAGCTACTCTTAGCACTAACATTTACATTTACATTTACAGCATTTAGCAGACACCCTTATCCAGAGCGACTTACAATTGGTACAGTTTTACAATCCAAGCAATTGTGGGTTAAGGGTCTTGCTCAAGGACCCAACAGTGGCAGCTTGGCAGGGGTGGGATTTGAACCCTAGACCTTCTGGTCCAGAGTCCAGTACCTTAACCGCTAGGCCACCACAGTCCCACAGAGCGCACTAAGAATCTTTATGAATACAGCCCCTGATTTATTAACCTTTGGTTTTTCTGTGTTTGTCTCACTGCTCTACCCTCCACATCACTCTAAATTCCTCTTGGGCATATTATACTATGCATGGTTGCCTGATACTGTGCCTGAGCACGATTGTCCTCAATCCCTCAATGGCCTGCGCTCACATTGTGCTTTAATGTTCTGGGCCTGAGCATGCTTGGGTCATCCCGGTGCTACTTTTTTGTGGTGGAGACAGTTGCACTTGCATTGCACAATGGTTGTATGTACTTTGTGGCTTTTTGTGGACTCGTTTTGGGTGTGCTGACACCCAGCCCACTCATACGCCTTACAGATTTATTGATTATGCAACGCAACGATTTTTAGCTACTCGTGCTGCACGTATAAGGACGTTTGTGTTCTGTGTGTTGCGATTACACTATATGCTTACTGTGCCCGAGTCCGACTGAACCACGCCCGGAGCTGAGCGTGGTTAAGCGTACTGCGCCCGCGTACGATAGGGAGTGATCACGCTAGTCAAACGAACCGCACTTTGGGAGGTCAAATACGCTAGGGCGCAGTAGTGTGTATACTTTTACACGCAGTTCTCTCATACTAAATAGTGTCCCTGTTCGCATGCTTGAAAACCATTCCAAAACTTGTCTCTTTTTTTTTGCATCATACTCGTTTTTGCCTTTCGCTTCATTTCTTTTCTCTTGTCGCTGTCTGCCTTGTAGTGTTTCTCTCTCCTCTGACACTCTCCATCTCCATTTATCTCGGTGCGCCTCTGTGTGCTGTCTGCTCTTGCATGAGGCTTTGAAGTCTGCTATCTGCTCTAATGAGCGCATTTCTGACCGGCTCTGCCTGTGCTACTGCAGACAAGGACTGAGGGCGGTGCAGTGCTACTGTGTACTTTCTCACTTTCCTTCTGTTTCTCTTAAGATATACCCTCTTTTAGCCTCTCTCTCCCTCTTTTGCTTACTCGCTCACTTGCTTTCCCTCAACCTCGGACTCTCAGCATAATGCTGCTCAAAGCAGCCTCTTAACTCCTGCCTGTCTAGCTCCTGCACTCATGCCAGACTTGCATCCTGTCCGCTTCCTCCAGGGAGATGCTGCTCAGGTTTGATGTATAAATCATCCGCTTCTCATTTCCTCTTTAATTAATGACCCCCATCTGTTCTGGCCCAGCTAGTCAGAAGTAGAAAATGCTGACGAGTCACGTGCACGCCTTTCGCAGCCATCTAACGTCAGCACGCCTTGAGTACAAGCAGCGTGCCTTCTCCCAGGTGTACCTCATAGCAGAGAGAGAGGCTGAGGGAGACTGAGGGAGAGGCAGAGACGACTGGCTACCACCAGATACAGGGCGACAGCTTCCCCAGTAAGGCTGTGTGTATGTGTGTGTGTTCGTAGGGTTTTCAGCTGAGCCCCGGCAGAATATCTGCGGCGGTTATGGAGGCATCAAAGACAAGCGCAGCGGTGAGTCACAGGCTACCTTGGCACTTCTCTGTGTTGGGGTTCGTGCGGGTACCCGCAAGTCCCCACGTTAAGACAGAGAGAGGGACGAGCGGAAAGGGCCGAGCTGCACCCTACATGCATGCCTAGCGACAAGAGTACAGCCAGGTTCTGCCCTCTCCTCGCGTCAGCTGTTTTATTGTGGTTGTTTGACTCTGGATACTCCCATCGCCTTTTTGGAAACTTGCTTTACGTTGTCCATCCATGTCGTTAACACCCGCTGCCTCTCCAGGCACCATTCTCATGCATCTCTTTCATTCTGACCGAGGCGTGGCTTAGATGTACGCGTAGCTCACTAGAGACTGATGCATCTTTCAGTATTCTAAAATGTTTTCAAGCATGCACAGACCAGCATCTGCAGCTTACCATTCCTCATCCTACACTCCACTGAAATTGTGCCGTTCTGTTCCCGACATTGGGTTTTTTCATAATCAACTTCACTTTTATCCTTTGGAATGTCTGTTTATGGTAGAGATTAGTCATGGTTAACACATGGAGAGTGGGCAGTTTTGGTATACACTCGGTGCTTGGCGCAGACAGAACCAAATGGTCAGTCCATGGTTAACCTTTTTTTGTTTGTTTGTTTGTTTTTTGCGTATTACTAAGAAACTGCAGAGTGGACACAAGGACTCATGGAGGTCACCCACCCACCTTTGTTCCCAACTGCTCCGTCTCAGTGATGATCACTGTATGTGCTGTTGAACTAATATCGTTATCTTGCTCATTAGTCATCATTCTTAATTGGATCATTGTTGTACATCACTGAGCCGAAGAAGTTAGATAGAATTTAGATAGAGGTCTGGCAGGAACTTACAAACCGTGTAGGTGTCAGCCAACATCAGGCGAATGATTTGTATTACACAGAAACTGGTGTATGCTACATAATTCTTTACTTAGCTCTGTCTTTTTCATTCCAACAGCAAACCCTGGAGAATAACCTGACCAATCTGGTCAAAAGAAACAGTGAGTTGGAGAACCAGATGGCCAAACTTATCCAGATCTGCCAGCAGGTGGAGGTGAGCCCAGCCAAACACAGCATTGCCCATCATCATTACACAATTCTCAACAGCACACCCAAAACACACTATTCTGTCTGTGAGGATTAGATTACGAATTGGGCATTTTAGATCATTATTACACCGATGCTGCCTGTGGTGAATGCCAAATGAACAATGTCACTTACACAAATCACAGCACTCTTTGGTTGCTCTCTTTCATTTGTGAAGTCACTAGGAGTGTTATTGTCACAATGCATCGTGATGCCAAGAATTTGATGATGTGCATCGTTTAGATACCCCGTGCATTCTCTTTTTAACATCTGGTGCAGTTGCATTTATTGATCAGTCATCATCTGATGGAATCATCTGTCATATATGGCGTGTCTTCCATTCTACAATGGAAACTGCATATATTTTAATGTATTTCGAGATGTTTAAAGACAAATGTGTAGGGTTTTTCACACATGCCGTTGATACAAAAAGGTGTTTGACAAACTGACCACGGTAACAGGGTCTCAGCCTAGCCAAAGAGGAAGGCAAAAACCGAAGCTGTTTAACAAAGCAGTTTATTGAATAAGCAGATATTGATCCAGTATATCTGATATTTTAACACAGTGAGCCTATTTGTTTACTGTGATTTGTTTATTTGGGAACACTTTACAATTTACAAGAGGCTCTAGTTACCCTGTTAGGCCGCAGCTAGCCTGGATACAAGATGAGATACGGCTGGGCTTGGAGGCAAACAGCTTCTGTATGATATCCTGTGACACATTTGTGCACAGATGTTGAAGCTGGGCCGGTAGATCCTACACATTAGTAGGTTGCCGAAGCCGATGTGGCACAGGATGTCCTGCACATCGCTGGTTTGTTAGTGTCCCTTGTGTCACTGCTAGAGGTGACCGATTGTCATATGCAGTGGCTCCCTGGATCAACACACTAGCAGTTGGGGCAGTGTGTCGCTTCACGGCCAAGGCAGGATTGAAGTGCTCTCTATGAGACCTCCATACTCAAACCCAACCATCACTAGATCCCAAACAGAGCTTGGATTCATCCCTAAAGACGATACGGTTCAAGTCGCTAGCAGTCCAGGTTTCCCATTCACGACACCACTGCAAACAAAGGTGATGATGGCTGGCTGTCAATGGTAGGACATGTAATGGGCACTGTGACAACAAATTTCCTTTGGCTAAGCGCCTGGAAATAATCCAGACAGAGACAGGGTGTGTAGTGAAGGTGTCACCTGTGTCTGGGTAGTAGACAACCAAACTGTGGGAGCTGCTCGTGCTTGTCAGCCTGTCAAACAATCTTCTCTACTGGTGGTCTGTCTGGGCCGTCCGACGTCTGTTCGCCGTGTGTGTGTGCTCTCATACAACCACTGCTCCCAACACCTCCTAACAGCTAGGTCAAAACGGCCTAAATGGCAGGCAATTCGTCAAAACGACCATCCTGGTTCTCTCAGTCCTATGATGCACCCCCTTACATTTACATTTACAGCATTTAGCAGAGGCCCTTATCCAGAGCGACTTACAATTGATACAATCCTACAATCCAAGCAATTGTGGGTTAAGGGCCTTGCTCAAGGCCCCAACAGTGGCAGCTTGGTCGAGTTGGGATTTAAACCCTAATTGAACCCTATTTGGTCCATAATCCAGTACCTTAACCGCTAGGCCACCACAGTCCCCCCCTCTCTCAAAGTCTGTCAACTGGACAAAATGTTTTCAAGTGAATCGCAGAGGTATGTCTTGGAGTCAACAATCTCTCACCAAGAGGTACACTACCCAAAAGTAGCCTCTGAGAGCATTTTTATAAGGCAGCGGGGGAAGCACTTTTATGCCCTTTTGTGGCAAGAACCAGCATCTATTCGTACCACATGTAATAATTTACATTCTGTCTGAGACGCAAGTGCATGCCTAGTTTTGCAGAGACCCAACATTTCTATCTGGGTGCTTTATTTTTTTTCAGACCTAAAATTGCAAAATGCTAAGCTTTTAATGGCCCTAGCAACAAATAATTGGTAAAAAAAAAAAAATAAAAAATAGCAAGAACTAAGAAAATGTACTCCTGAGACTGTGAGACCATGTGCTTGTCACTGCTCATTGCTGCAGTAAACTTCTGGAAAATAGTGTAAACAGCTGCTAGCCTTCTTGCACAAGGATGAAATTATAAATATTCATCTCAAACTAACACATGGCTGGATGTTCAGAATCTTCCAAAATCTCTTCTGTAGTGTTTTGGTACATGTTCTTGTTTGGAAGTATAAGTGGTTAGCACTGTCACCTCAGAGTTCCAGACATCCCCGATCCTACTTCATCTCAAAATGTACCGAGATGTTACGAAATCGTTTGCATGTTCCCCCCATGTCCATGTGGGATTTCTCTGAGTACTCTGGTTTCCTCACGCATTCCACAGACGTGACTTGGGTCAATCAGTCTTTCAGAAGTGTGAGTGTGCGTGCATCCTGACTAGGGTTGGTTCTCACCTTGCCTCCTGTGTTGCCGGGTGGGCAACACAGTCCTGAATTGGATCGAGAGGGTATGAAAATGAATGACTGTAGAAGTAATGTGAGGTTATTAAGGCTACATACGCTCTCATCTTTTTGCAGTAGGAAAAATCTCTAAAAGCTTTTAAAAGCTTTTATATTACATTTTATTGTTGCATTAGCTCTTAATATCCAGAACTGATTTTTGTGTCTATTGTAAAGTTTGTGCTGTAGCAGTGAAATGAGCTCCATTAAGCAAACTGCTCCACCAAAAATATTAAATGGGGCCATAATGTGGGATATTGGCTGAGAATCTATAAAACCTGATGGATGATGGGTGGATAGTGTGGAGTTTATAGTGTAATGGCACCTGTGATTTTATGATCCGTTAGCAGGGCTCCCTCAAGAAAGAAGGTGCTGTAGTTATCTGGTAAAATCAATACTCTGTAAACAAGCATAAAGAGTAATTCTGATTTATCCCACTTCATACTGTTCCAGTGAGATTATATCTATAGATCTTTCCTTCTACATTCTTGCACTCACTCTGAGCTCATTCGCTTCCCTCTATCAGTCCTGTGGGTCATGAGAGTTTACTCTGTTTCAGTGTGACAAAGTGGACTTGGCCACCACCCTGCAGCCCATATCGACCTCATTCATTTTTTATAGCACAGTTAGTCTTTCTTCTGGTGATCTCACAGCCACAGATCTCGTAGGACCTACTTCTAGCCTTGCCCTGAGAGTTTCCGCTCCCCTTCTCTTCTGAGCTGTCAGCACACAGAAAGACTACGCTCTAATCATCTGCAGGACAGAAACTGAGCCTTCGTTCATGCTAGCATTTGCACAGTGCTGTTAAGCCTGTGTGTTTTCCCTTAGATGTCCTGCACTGTGACAAGCTGCAGAGATCCCTAGGTCTATGGATTACCAGATTAAAACATGCTATGGAGTCTCACTGAGACCAGGAGTCAAACTTTGATACCAAACCCACAGCTCATACTGCAATGGCTTCAACAGAACCCAGACTTTTTGCTCATTCTGCCATCTGTGACATCTGTCGGAACCAGTGAGTTCAGAATATATCTCAGACCATTGTTCGAATTATCAAAGTACTCCAAAGTAGGCATGGACAATCTGGAAAAGTATCTGGAAAGATTTTTGATTATTTTGATTATTTTTGATTATTTTCCATGTTGGCTTTTAGAGCTAATTTGCAACTGAATGCAGCAACCAAGCTATTTTCTCTACTAATAAAATGTATAGTACTGTGCAAAAGTCTTAGGCCACTGTTAAATTAGACATACCGTTGTTTTAGTAATGGCGTAATGACCATGTGTAATTGTTTCTCAATGTATTTATTATAATACAACCAGAAAATGCAGGAATTTGTATGCCGTATTTAAAAAAAGGGCTACAGTGGCCTCAGTATTTGGTGTGACCTCCCCTTACACTTGAGTAATAGCAGCATCTGTCAGCTTCATCGGGAAGCCAAGTTTGATCAGGAATGGTCTTTTTGGAAGGGTAGCAAACAAGAAACCACTTTTTCAGAAGTGGAACAGGGTGAAAAGGCTAAGATATGCTAAAGTTCACAAAGATTGAAATGAAGCTCAGTGGAAAAGAGTATTATGGAGTGACAAATTCAAGCTTGAAATTTTTGGGTCTGATGTATGGTCATTACGCCATTGCTTAAAAAAAAAAATCTAATGGTGGCCTAAGACTTATCCGCAGTACTGTAACTTCACAGTTCTTCTCAAGAACAGAACATTTTCAATACAATATTATGACCATGTTCTAGATGCCCACTAATAATGTGGACTTTTTGTTGGGTATCATACTCTTAGCCAGCTGACAGTGATGTCTTTCTAATGCCTTTGTTACTGCAGACTAATCCATTGCTGTTTCTGACTGCAAAGCTGTTGCATCCACATGTGGTCCCAGAGCTAGCTGGTGTTCAGCATATTCTTTGGGTTGCTATCTTTTGAGGTGGCTGAACAGTGTGACGTTAAGATGATAATTTACCAAATGGTGAATTTCTTATAACTCTTTTTTCTCATCCTTACCAGGGGTGCCAATAATTGTGAAAGAGAATGTATATCTGCCATTAAGTAATTAAATGTGTTCAGCCTGATGGTTCTTGCGATCTCTCAGTCGGGGCAGACAGTGGACATATTCTAATCGTTCACCATCTTATAAAGTCATATCGCCCACCCCTGGATCTATTTCTCAGGTAATACTAAAAGACAGCAGGCATTCTCAGGCAAATGCTTGTTTTTATCCACAATCCATGTTTCCTTGGTAGTGTGAGAAAACTCTTCAGAGGGTTCCACTGAAAGATTCATGAGGTGGAGTATTAAGAAAGTGTGAAGATGAAAGAGCTACATGGCACCACATGTTGGAGGCGTCATCATGAATAACATATTGAGCAGAAAAGGCACCTCTGGCATTGGGACAGATTCGCTGAAAGACAGAGACTGTTAGCACATTACTCTTTCTTGTCAGTATCATCGCCTCAGGCCTTGACTTGTTTACCTATTCACTAACAAGATAATTGTGTAAAAGTGAATATTACAAAAGAAGCACTAATTATTGAGTAAAAAGTAGTTCTGGTCTGGTCTGGAGGAAGCAATTTATAACGACATCCACTGACACTGATCTGTCGCATATCTTGCACAGCCCATAATGACTCATTCGTCTATTAATTGTATATCAACACCCATAATGCATGCACGCACCAACATAATGGCTGTTATTTAGACGTCATGTAAATATCATAAATAGCCTGAGTAATAATTAACCCTTAATGTTATGCTACAGCATACTAATGAGATGTAGCCTGCTCAGACTGTGTGGTCTGAGCCTCTACTATGTTGCCATTACATGTACAGCATTTAGCAGACGCCCTTATCCAGAGCGACTTACAATTGATACAATCCTACAATCCAAGCAGTTGTGGGTTAAGGGCCTTGCTCAAGGACCCAACAGTGGCAGCTTGGCAGAGGTGGGGTTTGAACCCTGGACTTTCTGGTCCATAGTCCTGTACCTTACCCGCTAGGCTATCATTACATTTGCTTTAATTGTGTTAACAGTAATTACGTGCTGAGAAAATAACTGCAGTAAATAGATTTCTTTAATATCTAACTTAGTATTAGAATAAAAATCATGTTTTGAATAGGTGTTTGGGTAGTGGAGTGGAAATACACTAGTTTACCATCAAGGTGTGCGATATTAGGAGAATAAATCTAAATATTTTCTGGGATTTTGATAACGTTAGACGTTATTTTGGCAGTGTATATCTTGAGTCTAAAGTATTCAAAAGTTGTTTGAACCCGTTTCTCTCAACTGCCTGAATTGGCACTGTCTCACTCAATATAATTGGTGACAGCATTTATTATGCCTTGCCATCTGTTGCTTTTCTTGTCATGAGAATGATTCCTCTGAGGTTTGCTGAGTGTGTTTTTGTGCTGGTACCATAGCTGGTTTAATCCTGTCATGGACAGCTGACTCTTAGGCATGTTTTTGACTGTTTTTGCAAAGCAAGTGACACAATGGATAATGATAAATAACTCTTTTCTGAGCATTAGAATCTCATTCCCACACCTGAATAAGTTGTGGCCATGCATTATTTTATTAAGGGATGGACAAAACTTATTAGGAATTTTAGAAGGGATAGCTATAATCTATTATATATGATCTAATATATATTAGATCATAAAGACCTAATGTCTGATTCGAGTAACATGAATTTCGTTTGACATTAAGGTCATGTTATGACACTTTTGTGGACAGAAAATTGCATTAGAAAATTGGATTTGTAGATCAGTTTATTTCTGCTGCGCCAGAGACACGAAATAGGAATGACATAAGAGTGGTGACTGTGGATAAGGATTTGAACTGCTAATTGGATGGTTGTGAGTTTAAATTTTGACTTTTCCAAGCTGATTTTGTTGGGCCCTTGAGCAAGGCCCGTAACAGAGCTTAGTACAAAGTTTTGATAAAGGGAGTCTGATAAATGCTGTCAATGTAATGGGACACATTAAAAAGTCAAACACTGTTTACTAAAAGATTGAAACAAAATGGGCAGAATTTCATTGTCAGTACTCGCATGGGATTTTGCATTTGTTTTATTTTTGTAGCTGTATATGAGATTCACTTGCTTTGGATTGTTATGGTTGCCCCTTTTAGTCGATAAAGGATGAAAGCCATAATGAATAAATAACACTGTTGTTTTTGTGTGTTGGGATGGGATATCTAATTAGATTGGCTTAAGAGGATTATCCATAAAGAGCTTTGATTGGGAATAGTCATGTAGAGCAGTTATCAACTAGGTCATAACCAAGTGGACTGTTCCATGGACTCTGTGTGTGTGTCTGTGTGTGTGTGTGTTGTGTAATATCAATAATTATTCTTGTCCCTACTATTACATAATTACATAAATGGGAATTTCCCCATTGTGGGACTAATAAAGGATTATCTCATCATATCTTATCCTAATTGCACAGTAACAATTGCTAATATTAAATATTTCAGATAATTGTAATAACTATTAGACTAAACAATGCTAACTTTGTATTTACAGAAATGTAGCCAATACTGCAGAACTTGACAGCAAACAGGGCTGTACAGTTAATTCAGCATTATAACCAAGCCACTGTGGCATGGTATTCAAATGTGGGTCAAGGCCTTTAAATTGTGGTTGGATGTAATCACAAGGGCTGTCAGTCAATTACAATATTTAATCGTGTTAATCATATGATTATTGTCTTGCTAATCATGTTTGATTGCATTTTCCTGCCCTTGCTCACTAAACAAAAAGTGTTTCTGTTAAATTAGCAATACACGGCCATACAAGTATAATAACTTTGATTGGCAAAAGTTATTATTGCTGTGACCCCCTTTTGCAGCAATAACTGCAGCTTGGATGGTGGATGTTGGTGGATCTCATCACATGAACTGCTCGTTTCAGGTCCTTTTACAGAATATCTATTGTATTAAGGTCAGGGCTTTGAACTGGCCATGCCAAAACATTAACTCTATTCTTCTTTTATACATTCCTTGGTAGAACGACTTGTATTATTGCTGCATGACCCACATTCTATTGATATTCAATTCACAGACAGATGACCTGGCATTTTCCTTCAGAATGTTCTGGTATAATTCAGAATTCATTGTCCAGTCAGTGATGGCAAGCCATCCTGACCCAGATGCAGCGAAACGGGTTCAAACCATGATTCAGCCGCTACCATATTTCACAGATGGGATAAGGTTCTTGTGCTGAATAGTAGTGTTTTTCTTTTTTACAGACATACCACTTCTCATTTTGACCAAAAAAGTACATATTGGTCTTATTTGCAGATACCTTCTGGCTTGTTCACATGATCTTTAGCAGACTGCAGAAGGGCAGCAATGTTAGGAAAACAATAGCTTTATCCTGTCATAACATTGTTTTTTACTGTTCTCCTGATTGTGAACTCATAAACATTAGCTGATGTGAGAGAGGCCTTCAGTTGCTTAGAAGTTACCCTGAGTTTCTTTGTGACCTTATGGGCCATTACACATCTTGTTGTTGGAGTGATCTTTGTTTGTCGACCACTCCTGGGGATATGGTCCACCAAATCCATGATAAGTTAAATGTATCATGAACCAATGAGTTTAACGAGCAGTATATAGAGTATCATAGTGGTGATATGGAATGGATACTATGATAAGTAATGAAAAGTAAGTTAATGTTTAAAACACGTACATTAACCTACAGTTGGCCAAAATCATCAACACAACACTTTCATATAAATTTTAGAATAAAGTGTTGAAAAATCTCATATAATTTAGTGAGTAATGGATTGAAAGTGAAAGGTAAAAGCAAAACACTTACTCGATTGTTGAACTCCGGGCACTAGAATAGCTGCTAAGCTAACTGCAGCCTGTGTTGGAGCTTTCAGTTCCTGTTTTGCTTTCGGTTGTCTCTTAACTAACCTTTTTAGGATGCATAGAGACTTATTTGCACTAAGAATACAGTACTGTAAATGTAAAAATAAAGAAAAACACGATAATAATAGCGGGCGATCTTCTCTGAGGGCTATTGTGAACCACTGAGTATTGAATCGTGACTCGTGAATCAGGAGTCGTGAATCGAGTTTCGGCTGAAACTCGAGTGCGCCGAGTACTGAGCAAACGACGAGAACCGAGACAAATATTTTCTAGTCCAAATGCGCTGAGAACCAAATTCGACGTGTTCCTTGGTGGTTGAGACCCGAGGTACCCCTGTAATTTTCGGTTGAAATTAAATTGATGGCAGTGTTCTAAAATACCTTTGTGCATACTGATCCGCCATCAACAGGAAATGGATTTTGGCGGGGCAAACTTAACTGGTGTCTGATGTCTTTGATTCTTCCCCTCACAGGTGAACACAGCCATGCACGAGGCCAAGCTGGTAGAGGAGTGCGATGAGCTGATCGAGATCATTCGCCAGAGGAAACAGGTCATCGCTGTCAAGATCAAAGAGTCAAAGGTACGGCTGTTGAAGGCCTTCAAGACAGCACAGAAGGCAAAATAATTACAAATTTGATTGATGCCCGTAGGTCTGACTATGATTGTGTTACGATTAGATCACACTAAAAATGACTAGTAGCAGTCAAAAAAGTTCCTTGAATCACACAAGAGGATCGATCTGTAGAAATGTTTTGAACACAATAGGCTCATCATTAGCTTTGTCTTCAAGCTCCCATCTGTGCATGGTCCCCACCAACCTGTCAAACAGTGAGGCCCATATGGAGAAAACAGCTCTAAGTGGTACTCTGAAACACCACGTTCTGCACAGCACAAATGATGCTGCTGGGCCATAACTTGCAGTACAGTTTGTGTCAGATGACTGTTAGCATACTATTAACAGTCTAAGTGAGAGAAGGAGGAAAGTGTGAAATCCTGGTTAGATCATAACTTATTTTGCTGTTTTACCTAAGACTGATCTGACTAAAACCAGGAGAGTACATACATGATATAGACAAATGTTTGTGGACACCCAAATGTTACATCCAAAACATGAGTATTAGGATGGGGTTTGCCCCCTACCTTTGCTGCTACAACAGCCTTTGTTCTTCTAAAAAGGATTTTCACTAGATTGTGGAACATTAGATTGAGGTCAAGGTTTTGTGCAAGTCAGATAAGTTCTCAATCAAACTTGGCAAATCAGTGCTCGGTGGACTTTAAGGAAGGCAGGTCAGAAAGCTGATAAACTGACTTATTAGAAAAGGAAACCTATAAATATTGTCATATTGAGAGTCCCAGTGTGTGTGTGTGTGTGTGTGTGTGTGTGTCAATGAGTGTATATTGCATGTTTAGTGAGAGTTGCTGAAATAGCAAGGCTCAATAGTTAGAAGGTAGAAGAGTTAGAATAATTAGGTGTCCACAAACATTTGTCTATATAAGGTATCAGGCCACACAGCATTAAAATCAGAAAAGAGACTGGAGCTCTGAGAGGTGTTGTGGTGTTGAGGTCCAAGAACATGAAGTGTAGTACAGGAAGTGGAGGTAAAGGCAAAATACATTGCCTGTGTTAAGCTAATGAGATTACACAGAGAGCCAGATTCAGGTTCATTCAAGCCAGAGAGGCTGTGATGGCTGCGACCATGCGAGTTCACTTAACCATCATTTTCTGGAGAAAATCAGCAGAGCTCTTTCTCCCAGAAAATGAAACCAGCACAAACAAAAAGCTGAGACTGCTGCGCTGTATAATATAAAGCAGCTAATGATGGATCAGACATGACATTTAGAGATAAAATGCAAACCAAAAATGCATGTCTGTGGAAAATTACTTTGGAACACCATGTGCCTGGATTGCTGTTACCCCTAACGCTTGCCAGCAACAATGTCTCTGGTGTGGTAACAATAGTGCAGCAATGACATTATTTTAAACCTTCAAAAGATTTGGTTTTCAGCTAAATTAACCTTTACTTAAATGAACTTTTACTTACTTGAACTTGATTAACACATTCAGCATAGTCATAAAGCAGTATTACATTAATTTGATTTTAAACCCCAAATGACCAGCCAGAGGCTAAAGTGTGAACAGTAAAAATTCCATGAGGTATATAAGATAAAGCCTTGAATGGAACCAGGCTGAAAAGAAGACTGATCTTCCTCTCGGTGATGCCAGTGGTACTCCATGGTTTTATAGCTGGAAACACAACAGGTTGCAAATAAGCTCAACAGACAGAAGATTAGTCACCTGTGACTGAAACGTACCTAATAGATTGTAATACCTCCATGAGCACGAATAGCAGCTGCAAATCCATTTGGCATGGACTGGACAAGTTTCTGGATGTAGGCGACATCAATGTTCAACCACTCTTGCATCAAAGAATTGTGCAGTGTCTCCAGATTTTGTGGGTGCCTTTGAAGAGGATTCACATCTGGGGATTTTGCAGTCCATTCCAGATGTGTGACTGCTCCTGAATGTGCATCATGCCAGTCAGTCACATTTGCAGCCCTGTGAACACAAATTGGCATCTTGGAGTACAGGGAAAGGAATATTATGTTCCTCAGTAAGATAATGAGCAACTCAGTATAGGTATTGTGGTTCAATTTACTGTCATCTCAACCAAAGGACTCATTTCTACATAATTAAAACATCACCGGAACATTACAGAACCTCCTCCAGCCTGAACCACACCTTGCAAGCAGTCCTCATTGAAGGCTTCCTGAGGTCT
Source organism: Ancistrus triradiatus (assembly GCA_025084515.1). Taxonomy (NCBI): domain Eukaryota; kingdom Metazoa; phylum Chordata; class Actinopteri; order Siluriformes; family Loricariidae; genus Ancistrus; species Ancistrus triradiatus. The sequence goes on along the minus strand of JAJAGP010000245.1, from coordinate 425,048 downwards.
TTGATGAACACAACATCTAGCATCATTCACTTTCAGGCAGAAACAAGATGCATCTGACCAGATAACATGTCCAGTCCCATGTTTGTGTCTTTACACCCACTGTAACTGTGCAACTTTGTAAGCAGAAGTGAGAAAAGTCCTCTTGGGTGCCACTCTGCTCCATATGTTCATGGTATGCAGTTCTCTGTGGAGTGTCCTTTTAGAAGTACCATCTCCTCTCAATCTATGAATCCCGTCGCACACTTATAACCCGATCGTCCACGTGTAAGGAGCCTGAAGTTACTAATTCCTTAAACACGCTAGGTTGACTAATATTCTTGTCCAGGGAGCTTAGTTGTTTGTTGACAAGTTTAAGCACAAGAGTTTTTGTATGAGTAACAGAAATGTTTTATAATAGAAATTGTCTTAGCAATAGAAAGTTTTAATCCCAAATTATACACAGGGGTAGGCAAATCATAACGAACCTGTCAGAAAATGAATGCTCCATTGTGCAAATGACAGCTTTGACTTCACTGGTGAAAGTGTTATGCAACTCTAGCTACTGTCATTAATGTGACATGAAAGCATTGACAATACCAGGAAAAATACAGTGTAATTCAAAATGTGTCGTGCAAATGTAGATGAGTGATTTAAAATTTAATAAATGAGAAAACTGGGCTCCTTTAGAGTCACTTTAGAGGATATGATCACTGCAAATCAATACAAAGATGTTCTTACTGATCACTCTGATGAAGTATTTCTTTCCTAAGGGAGTGGTCTCACAAGGTGTAAGGGGTCACTGAATGGTGTGGTGAACGTTAATGTGGCTCAGAACATATGCTATGGCCTTTGCAGTCACAAGATCTTCCTCTTTTATGTGTGCTACTCTATGAATTTATTTCCGTCTGATCAGCCATGTTTTTCTCCCTCTTATCTTGAGAAAATTACGAGCAGAATTACCTACTGCTTTTCACCAAACTTAGCGGTGCTCTAATTACACTGGACAATGAAGATTTTGCCTCCTGAACACGTTTGGGGGTGTTTTGTGCGATTTTTAGACTGATCACAAAAATCACCTTAAAATCATCCTGTCACTTACTGTTTTTTAAATAAAACCTATTTTTCTGGTTTGTCTATTATGTACTTTTATAATGTCTATCTGCACACTTACTGCCCAAAAACATAAAGCACTGAGATAGAAATGTCGGATTGCTGCGAAACTAGGCATGCAGTTGCGCTGCCGGCAGATATGGAGATGATTACAGGTTTAGTCTGATTAAACACTGGGTCTTGCCACAAGAGGGCGTACAAAGTGCTTCCTCAATTGCGCTATAAAAAGGCACTCAGAAGCTACTTTTGGGTAGTGTACCTCTTGATGAGATGTTGTTGACTGCTAGACATGTCTCTATGACACAAAATAGCTGTTGGTGAAATCCATATAGTACAACAATTACAAATGGAAGATCTGTGGTGATCAAAGTATTGGCATTGCTGCTTGGAATGCAGCTCAGATATACAAAGTCCTGTTGTTTCTTTTGTGAATGGGATAGCCGTGTTAAAGGGTCACATTACATTAAAAAATAACTAGTTGCTCTGTAAGGATTTCTTTCTGGGGCAGAAAAGTGTGGAACAAAAACCACTTGTTGTCTTGTGGGGTTTTTTTGTTTGTTTGTTTTGCCTCCTCTTCGTATAAAACTAAAAATTTAGTGACAGCAGTGAACAAAGGTGATGGATTTCGTTATTTGAGACAGATATTTCCAAGAATAACCTAGGCCAAGATTAAAGAAGGCCGCCTTGTGGTCCACAAATCAGACAGGCCATCAATGCCAGGGAGTTTGATGGTCTGGTAGTGGGGCCGGAGTAAATGTAAAGCATTAAAGGATGTTATTGAGAGGTTTCTTCTCATCTACAGAGCACTTAAATGACATTGAGCCATCTGTATGTTTAAAGCATACAGAACCATGAAGTGCAACGTTATTTTAATCCAAATTCCTACGTTATACGAAATAATCTGAAAGAAAGAAAGCAAAACTTTTAGAAAAACATGTCCAGTGGCATTTTAGTCCTGTTTGGATGGACATCTCTGTCACTTCACAGTCAGTTGCATTGCTACTTTTTGACCTCTACTAATCCAATGCAAATAATGCTTAAAATGTTGACATGGTGCTATTGTTGAGTCAAGTCAAGACTGTAACAGAATATACAGTTAGGGCTATTAAGAGCACACAGTCTGAAATCAGGACACATTTATGCCAAGTGCAGCATAGCACTCACAGTATAGCTAGGGGAGAACCAGAAGGTACCACAGCCAAGAAGGATCCCATGAGACATGAGCAATGACTCACCTTCCATATCATCACTAACCCATAGTGATTGTAAGTTGTGATAGTATTCTACTAGTATAATATGCAAACTTCTACTATTATAATAATGCAGACACTTGAAAACTTAACAGTCTAGTACAATAACTACTGAACCACTTGCAGCTAGCGGTGTACATGCAGTCAGTCTGGCATGCAAGGATCCCTGTGTTTGAGTGGTTTTGGTTCAAATATGGGTAGCACTGTCGCCTCACAGCGAGAAGGTCCTGAGTTCAGTCCCTAGGTGGAGCGGTCTAGGTCCTTTCTCTGTGGAGTTTGCATGTCCTCCCTGTGTCCACGTGGGTTTTCTCAGGGTATTCCAGAGTCCAAGTCCAAGTCCAGTCTTACAATCCAAGCAATTGTGGGTTAAGGACCTTGCTCAAGGACCCAACAGTGGCAGCTTGGCAGAGGTGGGATTTGTCCAGTACCCTGTCCATAGTCCAGTACCTTACACGCTAGGCTACCACAGTCCTGCCCTGTCTAGGGTTGTCCCTGCCTTGCGCCCTATGCCGCCAGCTAGGCTCTCCCACAACCCTGTTCCGGATCAAGCGGCTAAGAAAGTGAGCGAGTTGTTCAAATATGATGTTCATTTTTCATTCATGTACCTAATAGTAAAACCTAGACACATAGTGCAGCCTTAGCTGTTAGATATATTTAAGCATTTTATGTTTGTTTTTCTTCGACAGCTGTTGTTTGATACTCACCTTTGTTCAGCATACTACACATCAGAAAAGATAACAAGCTCCTCTTTACACTCTTGCAAAGTCAGCTCAGGTCTCAGTCTTTGATCAAACTGTAGATAATAAAGCTGTGCATGCACAACTCTGTAGTGTCTGTCAGCAGTCACTGGTTACTCCGTCTTTGAAAGTTCGGCAGCATATAAAGCCAGTGTCCACTGCTACAGGAAAATTTACTATTCCCCCTCACGGACCAGCTAACATGTATACTGAGATTGAGTTTTAAAGACTGACAAGGAATTGTGTCACGTTCCTTTCTCCACTATGCAAAACTGCATGCAGTAGAGGCACCAAAAAGCCTTACAGCGTTAACTGAATCTCTCCAGGCTTTGTCCTACTACAGTGTTTCTGGGTGATTTAAGACGTTAAAGTCAAATACAGCCCTTGCATTACAACAGTGAGATTTGTGAAACAATGAGCTGTCTGCCATTTAAGTGATACCCTTACATTTGTTCATCTGGCTGACAATTAAATGTAACTATTAAAAGAGCCAACTCCAAAGCTTCAGTTCTGTTTCACTTAGAGTGAATATGTAATCCCCAGTTATTCATGGATCAGTTTCCATTGCAAACGGCACTACATTTAAAATACAGATAGGGTTTTAATATCTAAGACAGATAATCACATAGAATTTTAAGCCTTGGCTGACTGGTTGTGAATTTGTACATTGTGTAGCCATCCACTAAGTAATCAGCTTAATGCATGAAGCTCGGTTGAAAATGTTTTAAAGCTCGGCGATTTGAGTCAAACACGAGAAAAAGATAATTGTAGGAAGGTGAGAAAAGGCAGCTGATCTGGATCGGTACATGCCAATTACAAATAGCTTCATTCTTTATTCTCTGCATTGACTTTCCATCAACTTTCCATCATCTCTCTGAGCCAGCTCATTTGAAATGTGAAGTCCAGTGTAAACATGGTTTTTTATGTAACTGCCACAATGGTGAATCTGCCACAGGATGCTTTGCAGCCATGACATTGTATCTCAGTGGTTAAAGCTCTGAACTACTAATCAGAAGGCTGTGAGATGGTGAGCTCCACCGATCATCTGCTCATCTCAGTTTTACGTTGCTTTTAAGAAGATCATCTGCTAAGCAGTGCAGATGTTAGATGTTAACACAAATGCTTCTCTTCTGTTAGTGACAGTACTGGCTCGGTGGTTAATGCTCTGAACTATTAATCATAATGTTGTGAGTAGGGCTGTCACGATTATTGCATAATCATCTAATCGCAATTATTTATATGACAACAAATCGCCAGCTGAGGTTTCATGACTGTGACGGGCTTAGTTGTGAGTTTAAATCGCAGCTCGACCAATATGCCACACTTGGCCCTTGAGCAAGGTCATTAACCTTTGACTATTCAGAGTTTGATAAATACTGTCAGTAATTCCCAAGCCCTGTACTGTCTCCTGTAACCGACTGCAAAATGGACGACACTGCATCTGTCAAACTCTTTCTCATTATAAAACAATGAATTAGTCATAACATAATGTACTGACTGGTTTTTCAAGAGCATAAACAACCTCCATATCAGCGCTTGTCTAAGCAGTTCTGAGGCATGTGCAGAGTCAGGTCTAAGCCCCTGTTTACTCCAGTTTCCCACAGTTTCATAAAAAGGGAGGGACAGAGGCAGAAAAACAACATTGTTCTTTATTTCTATAAACTTGGAAGAGGCTGGAGGTATTTGGCCCAGCAACATTTGTCCACACATGGACATGCATTAGGAGAACATTAACTGCATGTTTAAGGCCTCATCTGGGAAACAACGAAAAGAAACATCTCCAGCTGCTCCCAGCTCTAGCACACCCGTTTCTGTAGAACAGACTGTGCTCCCACATGAGATCTTGGTAGGACAATTGCTGTTAGGTGTTAGCGTGATCCTTCAGAATAATGATGGCAGTATGTTCATAAGCAGAGTCAGATTTCATCATTTATAGTAGTTTAGGGACAGCAGGTTTATTCATTTTCTAAAGGGCAATAACCTATGCAAAGAAAAACTCTCAGTCTCTGGTACCTTCATAGAGCTTCTTTTTAAATTGTTTTTAATTATTTTTATCTTCCAACTTTTTTATTTTATTAAAATTTTTGATTAATTTTTTAGTATTCATTTATTATATTTATCCCAATCCAATTCACTGATTGTTCTTACTAGTTTTACTATTTATTATGTATTTATTTATTCTTTCTTCAGCAGCAACTGATAGAAGTATTATTTTATTATTTAATTTATTCAAATCAATTTAATTAATAATTAATTATAATGATTTTTTTTATAACTAATTATTATGTGGTCATCCGTACCTGTTATATGTGATATGCTTGAATGCATACATTTATACATGTGGTAATAATTACATGTAAAATTTGACATAAATCTTGATATGGAAGTTTTACATAGGTGTGCCTCAGTGGATAACAGACCAGTAATGTTAAGTGTGTGTGTGTGTGTGTGTGTGTGTAGGTAATGAAGCTCCGTAAGCTGGCCCAGCAGATTGCTAACTGTAGGCAGTGTTTGGAGCGCTCTAGTGTTCTCATCACCCAAGCTGAGCAGAGTCTGAAAGAGAATGACCACGCCCGCTTTCTCCAGACTGCCAGAAATGTAGCTGAAAGGTGAGACACACACACACATACACACACATACAAGATATAAGCTGTCGTGCTGTCCCATAGTGCTATTTCCCACCGAGAGTGTGCACGTTAGATTTGGGCTCCTCCATTGTTCTAAGGACTGCAGATCAGGGAATGCATTCATCACTGTTGTCACTTTGAAAACACAGTCCCTGAAGATCTTCCAAAAACCTAACCCTTCATGCCTGCACAAGTGCTAAAATGCTGCACTTTCTGCTTCCTGCTTGCTGAATGTTACAATCTACGGTGAAGTGTGAATGCAGTCTCACTTTCAGGCGTATATGACTCAGCAGTTTCATGAAACACAAAGAATTCACAGGAAAAAAAGACAGAAACCTCAAGAACTTGCTAAAACGTGACATATTAAGCAAACTGGGAAGCTTGTTGAAGGGAACATCATGGTTTGAAGTTCCTCTGTTGCTTCAGGACCTGGACATGTGGAACAAGACAGTGACCCAAAACATATAAAGAAAAGTAGGCTGGAAATCAGCATTAGATGAGAAAGAACATTTTGTTTTGGAAATGCCAAATCTAGACAAGCTGAGATGCTGTGGAATGAGGGGAAGACATCTGAAATGGTATAAAATTTCTCCCGACCATTGTGCAAGCCTGATCACCAGCTACAGAAATCTACAACTTACCGTATTTTCCGGACCATAAAGCGCACCGGATTATAAGACGCGATATCAACGATCGGCTGCTGACGGGTATATTTTCATACATAAAGCGCACCGTTTTATAAGGCGCATGAAATTAAACAAAACTCTTAAGTTCCTGGAGCAGGGTGTCTTCTTGCTTCCTCCACTTCCGTACCATTGATTCGTTAATGCTGAATTCTCTCGCAGCTGCTCTATGTCCATGTTGTACTGCGTGACTGATAGCGTTGTGTTTGAAATCCGCTTCGAAAATAAATGAATGAATGCACGTACCCTAATGCTGAAGCACATACCGTATTATTACCGTATATACCGTATTACTCAGCGATGTTTCCTGACTACGGTGGCCGTAAGCTTCGTAACTTACCAAGACCGTGCTAAAACATTTTGACAGATTTATGAGCGCCGTGTACCATCTACAATCGGTTCTAGGTCAGAAAGCACAACCAGAATTAATTCATACATTAGACGCACCGCATTTAAAGGCGCACTGTCGATTTTTGAGAAAATTAAAGGATTTTAAGTGTGCCTTATGGTCCGAAAAATACGGTATTCATTCCTTTTCCATCCTGGACTGTAGTTTATGTAGTTTAGTTTATAAACAGTGTGTTTGGCTAGTATTATGGCTTGAATTAAGTTCAGGTCCAACGAAGACAGCAAAGATTTAGATATTTTATGGATTTTAGGCTGCCGACCACAAACCAAACATACCATTTTGTAGAAATAGCCTATTTTTAAGTCTGCTAATATATTGCCCACATCCAAGCATCTATGGGCATGCACCAGGTGCTATGTAAATGTTGTCTTAGACATACCTGGGCATGCATAGCCAGGTTAGATGCTGGCAGACAGGCTACAAAAGCAGCTCACATTTACAGATTCTATTTCGTTGCATGTTTTCGTACACACACACGCACAATAAATCATGCTCAAAACAGTCTTGTGATTTAGTTTTTAACATTGCTATGTTTTCTCCTGGCTGTTAGATTTGGCTGAAATTGCTACAATTACTTTTAAACGAGAGTAAGGGAGGAGCACCAGGAGTGACACCATCTGAAACTATGTAGCATGTAAACACGACGTGACGATGTCACAAACATGCAAATTAGCGTGTTATGTCATCTAATGACTTTTCTACTAAAAAACACTGCTTTCCTGCCTCCAACCATGAGAACAGTGGCACATGGTGACAGTTTGCCAGGACTGAAGCCATCAGAGACATGGAGCCTAAATGAGGCAGATGAAGATCAACAATGCATGAATCAGATTTGGAAAACAACACTGATGCAGTTGTTGAAGGCTTTGTTCCTGGTTATCCTGATCTGATAACACAGCCCGAGTTAAATGACCCTGTCAGGGAGTTTTGTGATTAATGCGATTAAATTCCATACATGTCTTTTTGCGTTACAGCAATTCAGAAATTGTCTTTGTGTTCAGCTTGACATTGCCTAATCTCTTTTTTCGTCTTGTCTTGTTCGGCTCCTTTATACAGTATACATTTTAGTTAGCATCAGTGTTGTTGGGCATTTTAATTGCACTCTCACATCGACTTTTTAACTGGACTGTCATGATGAAATGGTGTGCTAAATTAAGGTTCGCAGATGCATAAAGGATCCTGTAAGTGCGTGCTGCTCGCTCTAAGTATACCTCTGTCGCTCTCGCTGGAACCAGGGTTGCCATGGCCACGGCCTCCTCACAGGTTCTTATCCCAGATGTCAATCTCAACGAGGCTTTTGACAACTTTGCCCTGGATTTCTCCCGAGAGAAGAAAATCCTAGAGGGTCTGGATTACCTAACAGGTGAGTGGCATGCACAGTAATAGTAATGCAAAAATAGCCTTTGGTATAGTGGCTGTAGCATATGGCTGTTTTTTTGCAGCTCCAAACCCACCATCGATACGTGATGAGCTGTGCACGGCCTCCCACGACACAATCACCGTACACTGGACCTCCGAGGACGAGTTTAGCGTCACGTCTTATGAGCTGCAGTACACGATCTACACAGGACAGACCAACTTCATCAGTGAGTTTCACTTTTGTCGTTTCAGCCATGTTTTTACATTAGGCAGCATAGTTTTGGAAGTTTCTTTAGGAAACGACGATTGAGCTTGCCGGCCAGAATTAGAAGTACGAGTCGTTACATCCAAGAATGTGCTTCTGAAGTGCTGGAGAAGATTATACTTTATGTAGGTACAGGCCCAGTGGAGCAGTTTCTCTCCAAGCACTTTATTATATAACAGAGCTCATAGTAAATGGCTTTCCAGAGAACTCATAGACAGCACGTTTAACTAGACTAACATTAAAAGATTTATGAGCACCTATTTCTGCTGGATCTTTCATTAAAGTCCTGCCGGAGAAGATAATGTTGTGACACTTGATCTCTTAAGAGTCTTGGCAGAAGTAACTGCGAGAGGAAGAGAAGGTAATAACTGCAGTCAGTTGTGGAACAAAAGGAAACGGACTCTATTACAAACTGGGCGGCACAGTGGCGCACGCGGTTAGTGCGGTCGCCTCACAGTTCCAGAGATCCCTGGTTCCGTGTCCGTGTGGGTGCACTCCAGGTGCTCCGGTTTCCTCCCACATTCCAAAGACATATCTGAGGTTAAGTGGTCACTCTAAATTGGCCCAGTGTGAATATGAGTGAGTGGGATCAACATAACCTTGTTCCTGTCACGAATAGCCATTGATGCTAAAAGCGATGTTAAATAAAATGAACTTGTAAGTCCCATGCACTTTTGAAGCAATTTACAAGTAGGAAAGAGACACACAGAGTCACTGAGAGGGCTTGTAGATGTTAAATGCTTAGTGAATGTGGTTAAATAAATTGCGATCATGGACTGTGGTTATTGAATTAACCAATCAGTGAGCCATTCCAAGGGATGAAACATGAATTACACCAAATCCATTGGATTTCTGGTGGTGGTGTTGTTGTCGTTTGCTTGTTTTTGTTGTTTTGTTTTTTTTAAGACAAATGTGTGCTTGGCAAAAGGGCTGATTTATGGTTTGATGGCTACAAGTGTGAATGATGCAAGGCCAGAACAACACTGATAAAGTGTTACTGGTAATGTCCGGGGTTATATGTGTAATAGGGGCTTCATGCACACCCACACAGCACACAGAATCGACCTTTCCCACTCTCCGTCTCTCTCTCTCTCCCACATCCTTCCCTGCCTTTTCTCTCAGTGATGGAGTGGGCTGTAGACATCCAGTTACAGCAGAACAGATTTATTCAACCTCTAATAGCATAGGTCTGGCCACTGCTACTGCAGCCTCCTCCGAGAATTAAAGAGAGAGACTGAGAAATGGAGAAGAATGCTTTTTCAACCCTCTTTGGAATGCAAGTGCTCAAGTGGAGCCACTAGCTTGTTATTGGCAGCATTTGCCTCTCTCCCATGAGAAGAAATAGGAGCCCTTTCTATTACTTTGGGTTAGCCTGGCCTCTGCACTAACCCTAACCATCCATCACGAAAGCTATCGACTGCATGCCTCATTCCTAAACAAGTTCAGTCTGGTGCCAAAGTATTACTGATGTTTTGTATCGTTTGAATAGACTGTAAATGCATGGTTTGTCCTTGCTGAAAGCTTATTTAATGACTAATTTCATGCTCTGTCCTTGACAAGATTATGTTCAAAACGGGTTTCAAAGGAACTGCTTTGAAGTCGTCCAAAATACTAGAAAATGCAGACGGGCTGGGATTACATTTTAATTATCAATTTTGACACATTTTCCACTAGTACCTTTAAAACATACCATTTTATTTCCTTTAGCTCAATTCATACGAATAATGCACGGAACTGGTGTCTTAAGGAATTATTCATTCTTAGACACCAGTTTAATAGATGTAGATACAATTACACATTTGGCACCAACAAAAAGGCACCCCTCGGTGACTAATTAAAAGAGCTCCAAAGGCAGCAATCTCAGACAGATCTCATCCTAATAAGGTGAAAGTGGAGAAATAAAAAAGCTTCCTCCCTCTCGTGTTCAGGAACTGCACTCTTCCAGACCAATCATTACACAGAGATTGGAGGCATGGGGTAGCCTGCTGAATTTACTTCGTCATACGTCCATATGAGGGTGTTTTCCTGGCGTCGGCTCCAATTGTGTCCGACTTGAGCTAATGCTTTTTACTTTGCTTCATTGTGACAGTGATTGATAGTGATGTGAACTGCTTGACCGGCATGCTAACCATGCTCTCATGGGAAAACTTGGGATGCATTGTCTGTGAGGAAGGATCGTTTGGTGCACGCTAGTCACCACCAACTGCAGATTCATTTCTTTATTAGTTTGACTGTATAGTGCTAACTGTATAGTGCATTCCTATGCAGAACTGCTGCTCTGTTATCCGGATAAGAGGTGGAACTGTGATGTGAGTCATGTTTGAGGTTTAATCAAGCATTAAAGCTTGCCATTCTCCCTGCTGAGCCCTGCCGTCCTGTCCAGGGTGCACTTCTGTCTGTGCCCAGTAGGTTCTGGAATGTGCTTGGACACCCCCATGAGGCTTGACTCTATGCTTGTTGATCCAGGTATGTGTGTATTTGGATGTATGTTTTGTATCATTGCTGCAATCCTGCTGCAAGATTCAGCCGTCTCCCAGTTGAAGCTTCAAGTCAAGTCAAATCAAATTGATTTCTGTACTGCTTTTAACAGTGGAGCATTGTCTCATAACTGCTTTACAAATTTCTCCGCCCAAAGCCCTGATTGAGCAAGCAGGGTCCAATAGTGGTAAGGAAAAACTCCCTAAATGTTATAAGGAAGAAACCTTGGGAGGACAAAGACTCAAAAGGGACCCAACCTCCTTGGGCAGCCTAGATGTACAAGTAGGCATTGAAGTTACCTACCTAGTAGACATTAAGTAGTAGAAATAAATAGTTTAAGTAATAATAATGTAAGTAATAGTTTCAATAAACAGTAGCTAAATGTGAAACTTAAAAAAGAGAACATGTATAAAGAAAATATCCTAAATTTAAAAAAATCTATATAATATTATAACATTATGAAGAGTATGCAACGTTTAACGTCCACGTTACAGGATGTTGACCGGGCATTACCATAGTGACATAGTAGTGTTGATACTTTGCACATAGTGTTGTATTTTAAACAACATTATTAATTACAATACAGTCTCAAAACATTGTTACATTTAGTAATTCTCTAGTTTTCTGTCATTCAGACATGAATAAGACTGATTTAAGACAGCTTTCTTCCTGTTATAATTCATAAGACCTCGGCTGTTAAAGTGAGCAGATGTTGATCAGATGGATGTTCAAACGGCACATACGTGTAATAAAACGAGTTTTTGGAGAATGTAAAAGAATATAAAAACTATAGAATATTATACAATAGTACACATAAATAAAATATTGAATATAATATCGTAGAGAATATGCGTATCAGCATTATTTAGTCCAGTAAACTGTCACTGTATGTTCAAAGTTGCAACGTTTTGTCGGCATGGCATGCTCAGTCAGCTGGAGGAAATCAGAAAGAGTTATTGACCTCTGATGTGGCCTGAGTTAAAGGTCAAGTCAAGTCAAATTTATTTATATAGCGCTTTTTACAGTGGAGCATTGTCTCAAAGCAACTTTACAAGTTTAGATTATCTCCTAATAACTACGTCCAATCCCAAATTGAGCAAGCCTAGGGCGACAGTGGCAAGGAAAAACTCCCTGACTGTTACCTTGGGAGGACCAAGACTCAAGAAGGGACCCAACCTCCTTGGGCGGCGTAGATGATAAATCTAAGAACGAAACTAAAGTCATGGAGTCATAGTTCGAATAAAGGTATCTTCTTGGTCAGATTATCTTTCATTATGTACTGGTGTGTCATGCAGTCCATGATGCCACTGATCCTATGCAGGTTTCTTTTGAGAAAAAGCCCTGTAACATCACAGACCCTTCACTATACTTACCAGTGAGAATTAAGTGCCTTTCCTGTATAACCAGCTATTATTTTTGGAGGAAATCACAGTTATCAAATTGATTTGCTTATTATTCATCCCTTCCAGTGTCCAATAAGATGTCTCGTTATTAGTCAAGGTAATAATGGACACACAATGTCATTGTCCATGTTCATGCTCAATGCAGGCCTCGGGCACACTTTTGCTGGCTTGCCCGTGATAACATTGTCCTCATCTCCTGCATGGTTCTTTATAATACAGACGTTCACAAGCTGGCCTTTAGAAGATTTCAGGGAACAATATGAAAAGAATAAATGGCTCCACTGAGGGCATCTATTACAGCGGCTAGACTGAGTATGAAGATCGTGACATTTTATTAGGTTATTCTAGACTGCAGTTATCGCAAACGTAATGACAGCTATTCTGTACCGTACACACAGACATCTGTGCACATCTGCACATAAGAAAACCCACAACGCTCAGACTCACAAATACACAGTTGCAGCATCAAAGGCAGGTTTGGCTTCACAGACAGGGGCGGGAACACCCCTCACATGTTGCCTCATTTTATTTTACCCTTTTATCTGCCTACACACACACACTCAAAGACCCTTGGAGTACTGTTCATCCCAGCTGCTTTCCTTCTCAAGCCACATTCACTCTCATCTGTCTCTTTGAAGTGTTGTTTCAGAACAGTGGACAGTGGTCGAGGGTGTGTGTGTGTGTGTGTGTGTGTGTGTGTGTGTGTGTGTGTGTGAGATAATATGATATTGTAATAATGTATTCTGTAAGCATAGTTTGATTCATTAGAAATAAAATCTAGAGTGCATACTGCATTCCATAACAGCAGTTTGATTTATCAGACATCAAAGACTTCCTGCATAAATATGGGTCATGTGACTTTTTTGCTGTATTTTTCACTGAGAAATATTAAAGAGACTAATTACTGTCAGATGTCTCTGCCATATTTCGGAACATTTTGCATGATAAAACAACTTTGAAATAAAAGATGAGTGTGTGCACAGGTTTGGGAACTTTTCCAAATGATATATTAGTGTTTTGTAGGGTCTCAGAACATTTTCATTTGTCTGTTAATGCTTTTCTACAATATGGCACATATCTGTGTTTGTACACTCATTGTCAATTCCACTTACCATATAGAAGCACTTTATAGCTCTACAATGACATACGGTAGTCCATCTGTTTCTCTACATACTTTGTTAGTCTCCTTTACCCTGTTCTCTAATGGTCAGGACCCTCACAGATCAGGTACTATTTGTGTGGAGGATCATTCTCAGCACCTCAGTGACACTGATGTGTTGATGGTGTGTTAGTGTGTGTTGCACTCATATGAGTGGATCAGACACAGCAGTGCTGCTGGAGTTTTTAAACACCTCAGTGTCACTGCTGGACTGAAGATTGTCCAGCAGCTAAAAATGTCAAGCTACCAGCATCCTGTAAGCTGTGATGAAGAATTAGTGGATGATTAACACAAACTGTGCAACAACAGATGGCTTACTGTCTCAGTTTACATCTACAAAGTAGAGCAAGAAGGTGTCTAATGGAGTGTACAGTGAGTGAACACAGTGTTTAAAAACTACAGCAGCACTGCTGTGTCTGATCCCACCACCCAAATAGTTCCTGATCTGTGGTGGTTCTGTGGGGGTCCTGATCATTAGAGAACAAAGTAAAGGGGACTAAACTACTGTATGGAGGTGTAATAATATCCACCCATAGAGATTTGGTTATACTGTTTATGCTATAGCACTTTCCTGTAAACTGACCCAAAACAGTGCTGCTTACCTGAATTAGAGTGGGCGGGGTTTTTCCTCCATTTGCATGCATGAACCATTATGAAGGATGACTCCTCACATAGAGCTGAAGATGAGGAGCTTGGGGAGTGGCTTCTGTTGTATGGACATGGTTAGGTGTTACCAACTCAGACACTGAGCTGAAAAACATTACCTGTAAAGTTTGACGCTTACCGGAAGTAGCTGATCTTTTTATCATCTTAAATGATGCATGCTAAGCAGTTTTACAGAAACCAAAAGAAGAGTACCACATTCGTGGTGAAACAACATTGGGTGGTAAATGTAAATCCAATGTGTCACATTGGAACAAAGAAAGAAATCTAGCCAATAGAACAACCTTAGGAATATCATTGTGTCTTATATTTGTAAGGACGTGGCTCTGATTTGGCCACAGATGAATAGGAGGGGTACAATAAGCTAATTCTGAACCCTTGATCCAAGGCTGGTATGAGGATTTCAGAAATTGCTGATATGCTGTGTTGATGAGGTCAGAGGAGAATGGTCTGACTGACAGAAAGGCACCAGTAACTCACATAACCACTCGTTACAACCAAGGTATGCAGAAGAGCATCTCTGAACCTTGACGCAGATGGGCTACTGCGACAGAAGACCACACTGAGTGCCACTCCTGTCAGCTAAGAACAGGAATCCAAGGCTACAATTCACACTGACTTGCCAAAATTGGACAGCAGAAGATTGGAAAACCATTCCCTGGTCTGATGAGTCTCAATTTCTGCTGTGACATTCTGATGATAGGATCAGAATTTGGTGTAAACAACATGAAAGCATGGATCCATCCTGCCTTGTATCAACAGTTCAGGCTGGTGATGGTGGTGTAATGGTGTTGGGGATATTTTCTTGGCACACTTTGGTCCCGTTAATAGCAGTTGAGCATTGTGTAAACACCACAGCCTGCCAGAATGTTGTTGCTGACCATGTCCATCCCTTTATGACCACAGTGTACCCATCTTCTATGCTCCATGTCACAAAGCTTCTTGAACATGACAATGAGTTTGCTGGACTTAAATGGCCTCCACAGTCGCCAGATCTCAGTCCAGTAGAGCACATTTGGGATGTAGTGGAAAAGGAGATTCGCATCATAGATGTGCATGTGAGTCTGCAGTAAGTGTCTGATGCTATCATGTCAAAATGGACCAAAATCTCTGAGGAATGTTTCCAGCACCTTCTTGAATCTATGCCACAAAAAATTAAGGCAGCTCTGAACCTTTTGCAAGCTAGCAAGGTGTATCTAAAAAAGTCAGTGAGTGTATATATCCTTACAGTTAAATATAATTACATATACCATGAGAGGATTTTGGCTATATTACCCACCGCTAATTTGAGGGGATGTCAGAATCAGAAAGTCAATATTTAGGTCCTCGCTTCGGCAGTAGTGATTATGATAAAGATGATGATGGCACGTTCTCTCAGGCGACGGCATTTTAGTGGCAGTTCAGCTATCATTTGTGGATGATTTACTGCAGTCCTGTGTTTTTGCTTTAGGATAATGACAGTTTATTTACCACTTTGTGAGAGTGCAGTCCTTGTGGCTGCCATGTTGTGGTTTCTCATGTGAAAGGAAACATGCATGTAGCACACAGTGGGGGTATTGACAATCAGATGCATGTCTGTTGCCTTCCCCAAAGAAACAATATAAACGTTCACACCTTGTGGACATAGTGGATATTACAAGCACTATTTGTCTGAGACGGAACCCCACAGGGACTGATCTATGTATGCACTGTGCATGTGTGAAAGGGTCTCCTGGGTTAGACCGTAATAGCTCAGTCATAGAAAATGGGCTTCTTTTTATACACATAATTCTCAGGTTGTTTGCTGGATACATGGCTAACAACAGAACAGTATGCCCTTTTTCACTCTGTTCTAATCATCCTGCCTGTCACTGTCCCTGTCTCTTTTTAGGTCTGTATAACTCGGTGGACAGTTGGATGATTGTGCCTAACATTAAGCAGAATCATTACACTGTGCATGGACTTCAGAGTGGCACTCGCTATATCTTCTTTGTCAAGGCCATCAACCAGGCTGGCAGCCGCAACAGCGAGCCAGCACGTCTCAAAACCAACAGTAAGTAACTCAAAAAATGTAAAAATGTGTTTTGAAGCGTATAGATGTGAATTACCCTCATGTGAGATTTGGAACCAGGACATTGTGTAACAGTGTGAACACCACTAATCAAATGTTTTCTCGTTTTTCAACATGAAGTCAAGCTTGTTCTGTGCTAAGTTTGTTTTAGATTTCACGCTCTGCTATAAATTTACTCTTGTGCAGTTGTGTATCTGGGCCTTACATCATTCAGTTTTCCCCCTATTCATGAGACAGTAGTCACATCTGTATGTGTGATCTTTAGTTTCTGGCAGTATGATGCATTTAATGGCCTTCAATTCACAAAGCAGCAATAGACTTGTCATATTTTTTAAAGAAGCTGTTTGGTTTTGAACTCAGAACCCAAGGAAACACTTTATTACTTGCTTTATAGAACAGAATAACAGGTTTGAGCTAACAACTGCAAAGGTTTCTCTAATAACCAGTTAGCATTTATTGCCTTTGGACACTGCTGTAGTGGACTTTGGAAAATGGAACTTTGCAGTCATATGTGAAAAATCTTCTTCTTCTTCTTCTTTCGGCTTCTCCCTTTATCAGGGGTCACCACAGCGAGTTAAACGTTTCCACCTCACCCTGTCCTCCACGTCCTCTACTCTCACCCCAACTCCCTGCATATCTTCATTTACCACAACCAAATAACTCCTCCTTGGTCTTCCTCTCCGTCTCTTGCCTGGCAGCTCCATCTCCAACATCCTCCTACCAATATATCCACTATCCCTCCTCTGCACATGTCCAAACCATCTCAGTCTTCCCTCTCGAATTTTGTCTCCCATTTTTACAACCTGTGCTGTCCCTCTGATGATCTCATTCCTAATCCTGTCCATCCTGGACACTCCTAAAGAGAACATCTTAAGTTCTGCCACCTCTAGCTGTGCCTCCTGTCTCTTTGTCAGTGCCACTGTCTCTAAGCCATACAACAAAGCTGGTCTCACTACTCTCTTATAAATCTTTCCTTTCACTTTTGCTGCGACCCTTTTGTCATAAATAATTATAAGGCACTCAGGTATCACAAGATCATTTTCTCACCTACCACCACTGTGACCTGGGTCTGAGAAAAAAAGAGACCATACAAGGATGATGGATCAGTGACCCCTTCCATCCAGGGAACACTGTGTAATGTAAATTCATAGGGCTAGGCTCCGCCTCTCTCCCTTGACAAAACAGGTGTAGAACAAAAAATAATAATTATTTGAAACATTAATCATTTTAAACTGTAATAGTCATTGGTGTTAGCTATGTTTGTAAATTAATTTGGTAGTATAAAATGGTAGTATAGATACATTTCTTGGCGACTCCAAACTTTTGCTTGGTGTAACCATTAATAAATTGGGCAAAGCCCAGAATGGCAAAAGAGCAGCTTGTAATGGCTTGAAATCCTTTGCAAGAAGCTTTGTTGAAGCGATTGGACTATGGTAGCCTGTAGTTAAAGTCATGGACTGTGGACCAGAAGCCTGCTAAATGTCTAAATGTAAAGGTAACCTTACAAACAGCATTTACATAAAGAAGAGTTAATATGGTTCTACTCAGATTAGATTGCCCCAAATAGACAAGTAGTTAAATATTTCCTGGCCGGTTTGTGTTTCCTGTGAGTCCACATATTCTCTGTAGCATTTAAATCTGACCAGACCAAACCTTGATTTCTTAAGCCACTTCTTTGTAGCGTGGGAGGAGCATTGTATTGTTGAACAATTACATCTGGTCGTTCTTTAGAACACAACTTTTCCAGTGTGAAGCAAGCCTTTCTGCAATATACCATCACACATTTAGCACCTTCAGGGGCATCACCATACCACACATATCATGATTCATCTGTCTAGTCTGCATTTCTAAGCCAGATATCACACACATCTACTCTCCTGCAGTCTCCCAATAGTCGTTTTTGTTTTTCAGTTTCATACATTATACAGAAAAATAAAAGAGATATTCAATACTTTATTACAAAATAAGCTTTGTGTTAATGATTTTGCCCAAATGGAGTTTAATGTAAGTGTATTAAGCATGTTTAAGGTAGCTACGCTATAATATACAGTAGGGAATCTGTGTATTTGATACATAAGTTTTCCCACCTACAAAGAATGGAGAGGTCTGTAATTTTAATCGTAGGTACACTTCAACTACAACAGTGAGAGACAGAATCTAAAAAAAAATCCAGAAAATCACATTGACAATTTTTAAATAATCAATTTGCATTTTATTGCATGAAATAAGTATTTGATACAACAGAAAAACAGAACTTAATATTTGGTACAGCCTTGCAATTACAGAGGTCAGACATTTCCTGTAGTTCTTGACCAAGTTTGCACACACTGCAGCAGGAATTTTGGCCCATTCCTCCATACAGATCTTCTACAGGTCTTTCCAGTTTTGGGGCTGTCACTGGGCAACATTGAGTTTCAACTCCCTCCAATGATTTTCTATTAGGTTCAGGTCTGGAGACTGACTAGGCCACTCCAGGACCTTGATATGCTTCTTACGAACCCACTCCTTAGTTGCCCTGGCTGTGTGTTTCGGGTCTTGTCATGCTGAAAGACCCAGCCACGACCCATCTTCAATGCTCTCAGTGAGGAATGGAGGTTGTTGGCCAAAATCTCACGATAAATGACCCCATTCGTCCTCCCTTCAATACAGTGCAGAAAAGCACCCACAAAGTATGATGTTTCCACCCCCATGCTTCACGGTTGGGACGGTGTTCTTGGGGTGGCACTCATCTTTCTTCTTCCTCCAAAACATGACGAGTGGAGTTGATACCAAAAAGCTCTATTTTGGTCTCATCTGACCACATGACCTCTGGATCATCCAGTTGGTCATTGGCGAACTTCAGACGGGCCTGGACATGTGCTGTCGTGAGCAGGGGGACCTTGCGTGCCCTGCAGGATTTTAATCCATGACAGCGTAGTGTGTTACTAAGGGTAATCTTTGAGACTGTGGTCCCAGCTCTCTTCAGGTCATTGGCCACGTCCTCCCGTGTAGTTCTGGGCTGATTCCAGACCTTTCTCAGAATCATCCTTACCCCATGAGGTGAGATCTTGCATGGAACCCCAGACCGAGGAAGATTGACAGTCATCTTGTGTTTCTTCCATTTTTTAATAATTGCGCCAACAGTTGTTGCCTTCTCACCAAGCTGCTTGCCTATTGTCCTGTAGCCCATCCCAGCCTTGTGCAGGTCTACAATTTTGTCCCTGGTGTCCTTAGACAGCTCTTTGGTCTTGGCCCTGGTGGAGAGGTTGGAGTGTGAGTGATAGAGTGTGTGGACAGGTGTCTTTTATACAGGTAACGAGTTCAAACAGGCGCAATTAATACAGGTAATGAGTGCGGAATAGGAGGACTTCTTAAAGAAAAACTAACAGGTCTGTGAGAGCCAGAATTCTTGTTGGTTGGTAGGTGATATTCATGCAATAAAATGCAAATTAATTACTTAAAAATAATACAATGTGCTTATGTGGATTTTTTTTTAGATTCTGTCTCTCACAGTTGAAGTGTACCTACGATAAAAATTACACATCTCTACGTTCTTTGAAGGTGGGAAAACCTGCAAAATTGGCAGTGTATCAAATACTTATTTTCCCCAATGTATACAGTATATAACTTTTCAGTTTACAATAAATTCAGCTGATGATGGATATGTTGGAACATATCGCCATTGTAACTCAGGTACCATTTGTATATGTTGTATAACTTGTATAAGTACCTAACCACCAGATGATCAAATAATAGTAGTATTAGAGTATTTCTACCCTAATCTCAAGTAGTTCCTGGGGTTTGCTTTGTCTACAAGTGTACAGCAACTAAATGCACTAAATCTGCTCTGCATGGAAGTCAGGAAATGCTCTCACTCTGCTAAGCTACCTCATGTCCTGCTCTCTGTGCATGAGCTGAAAGAAGCAAATCTGTTGTACGTAGGTTGTTTGACAGTTTTATCGCTGTTCCATCAGTGGAATTCAACTGAGCCTGATAATAATGACAAAGTGGCCCTCACCTACACTTTAACACCATGTCCTGTCTTTTCTCACCCTGAACTCAATCACTTCAAAGAACACCTGCGAGGTCTGGATGATTTGACTTAAACTGATTACTGTATAAAAGGGTTTCTGTCACCCTGAGGAGAGGCGGAGGTGAAATACAGACTGTCTGGAAGCAGAGGATAACATTTCCTCCATTTACCTCTTCCTCACTTTGAACCATTTACTCATGAGACCCAGAATCTCATCAGTCGTGCATTTGTTGCTTGAATGATCAAAGACAATTAAGATTCTTTGTTATATCAGATCTTGTTTTTAGTTGCTGCTAATTAGCTCAGTGCTTAGCATGTATGGTAAAGGCATGATTTAATCAGCGATCATAATTCCCCAGCAGGTGGGTGCAGGAATCTGTTTTGCCAGCAGCACTGTTCCATATTGCAACATGCAGCCCTGATCACCTGACCGTGGTCTGCTGAAGCTGTGCCTTCTGTTCATGAGCATGTCTCTACACATGGCTGGGTTTGGCTGGTTGGATCCATCTCGGGCCACGTGCTCACACTGGGACACTGTAGAGACACCACTTAATGCATGTCTTTTCATGTGGGATGAAACGGGAGTATTCAGAGGAAACGCATGCAGACACAGGGAGAACATGCAAACGCCACACCAGCAATAGTCAGGCAGGGAATTGAGTCTGACTTTGTGGAGCTGTGAGGCAACAGTGCTAGCCAGTGTGCCACCATGCCGGCTGTGATTACAGATCACTGGTCTAATATCTCTGAAAATCGTGAATTGGTTTGTGAAGTCTCCTGACATAATGTTCTTTCAGTCAAGTGCTTATTTCAGTGACCAAAGTCACAGTCTGTCTATACTTTGCATTACTTTGCATTAATATTTATGTCTACAGGAAAATGTTTTGAAAAGTGTATTTGTGATAGTATTAAGCCAATGTTAAAGTATAGACACAAATTTAGTTTGCAAAAGGCCTAACTGCATGTTACATTTGAAGTGAAGTACAGTGGTACCTCGGTTCTTTTTGAATTTGGTTCTCCACGCATTTTGACTAGAAAAATTTGTCTCAGGTCTTGGCGCACTTTCCTAAACATGTATGAGTCAAGTCGTGCGACTCATTTCAGCCAAAACTCGATTCACGACTCACAATTCAGTACACAGTGATTCAGAGTCACAACAGTGACAATCTCCGCTGTGTTTATCATGTTTTTCTTTAGTTTTACATCTACAGTACTGTGTTCTTAGGGAAAATATGTCTCCATGGGTCCTAAAGGTTAGTTTATAAGAGTCAACCAAAAGCAAAACAAGAATAGAATCCTCCAGAACACAGGCTGCAGTTAGCTTAACAGCTATGCTAGCACCCTGAGTACACCAGTAGAGTAAGTGTTCTGCTTTTACTTTTCACTTTCAAGCCATTACTCACAAATTACATGAGATTTTTCAAGACTTTATTATAAAATAAGCATTGTGTTGATAATTGTGGCCAACTGTAGGTTAATGTAAGTGTTCATGTTTAATATGCTCCGCTATTATACAGTATAGACTACATTCATGATACATTTAACTTATGATGGATTTGCTGGAACATATCCCAATCTTAAATCAGGGAGCACCTGTACAATACACCCTCATTAAATGAATATAACACCTTATACAGTGTGGATTTTCTGGGGATCTGGAACAGATTAATTCAATTTACATTATTCCTTATGGGGAATATTTGCTCAGTACTGAGCTACAACTGTATACCAGTAGCAGCATGGCAAGTGATACATAGCTATCACTAGTAACAACAATCAGCATAATAAGTGTAATGGCAGCTGCATGACCACTTTCTTAGTAGAATTTAATGCCTGTTTAGTTAACTGAGTGTTGGTGGGGATAACCAGGTTATCTAGTACTGTAGAAACCAAGTTTAAGCTAAAATGTTTCAAATCGTGTTGATGGGTGAGACAAGTATAAAATAAATAATTGTCATTTTAAAATGATCATATACATAACCTGTCGTGCAGCACGGGGATAAGAGACGAGTATAAGGAGCTGGATAACAGAATATTTATTACAAAGCAGGCTGAAGCATGGTCAATAAACCATTCAGCTATCAAACAGGAGAAATCAGATAGCGTGCATGAGAACTGAAGGGTAAGGCGAGAGAGTAATTCAATAAACAGGCAGGTAGTCAGCAAGGGAGAATATAAATAGCAGTACGCAAACACTCCGAAAACAGGCAAAAAAGCACTGTGACTTCCCCACGAGAGTGAGTAATGGACAGCTTTAAATGTACTGAGCTGGAAAGGCAGCAACGCCAGTCAGCTGTGTGAGTTAGGAAGCTGGCAAATCAGTGTGGCAAGTTAGAGGTTTGGTTGTAGGTGTGTATGTGGAGGATGCAGGAAGAGGTGATCTGGTCCGTGGCATAATTTTTGTACAGCTTATACAGTCTAAACTCGTTATCTTGCCCATGTCTGTTTCATGGCTGTTTTTGGTGAGAGACGAGTTTGGCAACTTAACAAGGTTACAAAACACCAGACAAAGTGACATTCATACCTGATGCTGACAATGTGTTTTACTGAGCAGCCCATGTGATCGTACAATCACATTTACAACACACATAAACATGTACGTACATGTACACTATTCATTTATGCAAATTTGAGAAATAGTCTGTGATTGATGATTGTTTCTGTGACGCAAAGCGCATGAAGTCCAATTTGTGATGAATAACAGCAAAGTCATTATAAAATAAGTCTTTTCAATCCGCCGCCATCTTGGTAGCGCCACCGGGCAGTTATTTCCAGACACAGAAGACCAGAGTCCTAGCTCTTTGAAAAGGGAGAGACCTGTATATCCAAAACTGAAAGAGAAATTAATGTTTGAAATACATATTATAAGTCTCTGGTATAATCTGACAAAAATGATATAACTTACTTGCATTGTTGGGTTCAAATAACACCGAAAAATACGCATGCGAAGATATGCATGCGCATCCCGCCACTATAAAGGGTGTCTCCCCCCTCACAGACACACTTTATTACTAATATACTGATTGGTCCATTCTAATAAAGGGGTAGGGCTTCTGTATTATAGTCCCATTCATAATTCAACCAGTGACCACTCTCCTCCTTAAATGTCCTAACATGTCTCTGATAACAGACAGAGGCTGTACGTCAGCCGGTGTTGCAAATTTAAAGTAGGATTAAAGTGCCACCTATAGATGGTTTGAAACATGCTGCCTTACTGGGGTAGAATTTCATTGCTGGCAGTACATTTGTACATTTTAAGCTTGGCAAGGGCCAGTGGCGTGGTTGGTGGCGTAAAGTGCATGGAAGGAAATCCATCCTGCCATCACAGTTGGTGAAATAGAGTGTATTTAAGATATATATATATATATATATATATATATATATATATATATATATATATATATATATATATATATATATATATATATATATATATATATGAGTATATATGGTGTATATATATATATATATATATATATATATATATATATATATATATATATGTATATATGTATATATTAATAAGGAAATTCTAACATTATTTAAACAATGTACACTTGAATTACATAATATGTTGTCTCCATAATATGTTGTCTTTACTGATTTGCGGGAATGGATCAAATGTGCCTGAATCCTGATCGGGGGGTAACACAGAAAAATGCACTGTAATAAAAAAAAAGAATCGGGCAGAAAAGTACAGGATCAGTGTAGATCATGCTCTCATCAGTCCCACTGAGTAAAGCTGCTTACCTTTTCCCCCGCTTTCTTTATGCAAGACGGCTGCTATGGGAGCACTCAGCATGGATGGAAATGTGATAGCTGCCTGTAGATGTGCTGTCAGTCTCTCTTCTGTAGCATTCACCGTGCATGGATTTTCAAACCACAAGTGATTTGCATTTTCAGTCAGTCTGGAAACATGGGTGTCAGCGTTCCTTACCAAGCACTTTCCCATAATTTGATTTTAGGTTTCATCAGATAATCTTGTATTATGTAAGACCATTGCAGTGCATTTCCCACTGTTTATTCCAGAAGACTGCTTTTACCTTTACAAGCACGCAGCAGAAAGTGACTTAAGTGGGTGAGGGTGAAAGAGTCAAGCTGTGCCGAAGTATGTTTCACTTCGTGTGTTACACCATAGACAACCCACACAGTCGTACATACAACACTGCTCGTCCAGGATGAACCATGATTACAAATACCATGTGATAAGTGGGACAGCTTTATGATGTGTAATGTGCTCGTGTGATAATTTCATCCTTATCAGCAATTACCTTATTTACTCTTGGTGGTTTCATGCATCTTGTATCTGGATTGTAAGATTTTAACCAGTGCATTCACATTTAATAGCCATAGTCTCCAGCCAGACAGACTGAAATCAGATTGCTGTATCCCACGTAATAAGTGTCAGGCCGTAACAGGTCCTGTGTTGTTTTTTATTTGCAGAAGATGGTTGCTGCAAGGTCACGATTTTACATGGTGTCTTTATTTCCTTAAGCTAATAAGAAATAAAGACTTTGAGAGTTAATGTTAGGAGCTGACGGCTGTTAAAAGTGTTTAGTTTAATGGAGACTATGGCCATAGAAAGTGCTAATTCTGTTTGGGTTTTTTTTCAGTTACGCCCTCTGCATTGGTAATTTAATTGCACACATTAGCATAATGACGCAGCACTCACTATTTCATTATTGTGCTCCCTTAAGTCTCAACTTGTCACAAAATAAGAAAAAATCTTCCATGCATTTTCATACCAACTTAATCCAATTC
Source organism: Ancistrus triradiatus (assembly GCA_025084515.1). NCBI lineage: Eukaryota > Metazoa > Chordata > Actinopteri > Siluriformes > Loricariidae > Ancistrus > Ancistrus triradiatus. The sequence continues at coordinate 400,103 of JAJAGP010000245.1, read as the reverse complement.
AAGGTTGCAGGGAAACGGGGCCTAGATGACAACACAGGGTGCAAGGCAGGAACCGGCCCTAGACAGGGTGCCAATTCATCATATTGCAGACACACACTGGGACAATTTTTTTACACCATGTAGGTTAATGCATGTCTTTGGAATGTGGGAGGAAACCGGAGCGCCCAGAAGAAACCCCCACAGACATGGGGAGAACATGCAAACACAACACAGGCCAAGAATTGAACCAAGAATCTCTGGATCCATGAGGCGACAAAACCGTTGTGCCACCATGCTGCCCGAAAGCTTAAATGTAGATTCCATTAGGGTTGTGCATTTTAATATTGGAGTGCAGATGAGAGGTTTATGAATATTTTGCTGTTGCTGGGCAAATCTTCTAGCCTCTCCTTCATTGGGACTGAAGCCATAGTACTAAAACTGCTCAAGTAGTGCTTTTCTTGCTGATCAAGCCGTCTTCTTTTTTTCTGCATATGAATATAATTCAGCAGCATTTCTGTGATCACATGTAATGTTAGGCAAGTGTGCTTTTCATTCTGACTGTAAACACCAGTGGTATCTGAGTGTTAACTAGATAATAGTGTAAACTGTTTTTGATTCATTATTTTTTACATATTACCCAGCCATCTATATCACTTTGAAATCTTATGGCCTGGCATAGAGTACATATTTTCATGTTGAACATGTTCTCCTCAGATCCATCTAAAGCTATGTAGACACCTTGCAGCGGAATTCAAGAGTTACACACTTGTTCTACATTATTAAATGTTCCTTTGTAATAATAGGATACAGGGACTTGCTGAATTTGCACTTGCCTTAGTAATTTGTGTGAATGTGTTTCATTTGTTTCTTGCTCTGTGGAAAGGCAAGACAGTGCATGTGTGTTTAGTGAAGGCTGTACTTGCAGTGGATAAGCAGTTTATAGACAAGAGGACATTACACGAGCAGGCACAGCAACCCAGTCCTACTCACTGGAAGCCGCTGTGTCGCAATGACTCACTTTAACATTTGACCTTAAAAGCCAAAAGCTGTCATTTTTATTGAACCAGACATAGACTGCACATCAAGGATTACATCAGTTTCGGTCATGAAACTAACTTCATATCAAACTGTTTTTCCTACCCTGGCTTATGGGATATTTTCACCATTTCTTGTGCACAGGTCAACCATTTAAGCTGGACCCAAAGACAGCACATAAGAAACTGCGTATATCCAATGACTGCCTGACCATGGAGAAAGATGAGAGCTCTCTAAAGAAGAGCCACACTCCAGAGCGCTTCAGCGGTACGGGTTCCTATGGTGCTGCCGGAAATGTATTCATAGACAGCGGCTGCCATTACTGGGAGGTGTTACTAGGTGCATCGACATGGTGAGTATGGGGGAAACGACACACCCGTACAAGAGCATAGCTTTCACTGGGTCTCTTGACATGGAGTGGGGCAAAAAAAGTATTTAGTCAGCCACTGATTGTGCAAGTTCTCCTACTTAGAAAGATGAGAGAGGGCTGTAATTTTCATCACAGGTACACTTCAACTATGAGAGACAAAATGAGGAAAAAAATGGAGGAAATCACACTATAGGATTTTTAAAGCATTTAATTGTGAATTATGGTGGAAAATAAGTATTTGGTCAATAAATTTGGTTCATCTCAATTACTTTGTAACATAACCTTTGTTGGCAATGACAGAGGTCAAAAAGTCTTCACCAGTCTGCACACACTCTGTAGCTGGTATTTTGACCCATCCTCCATGCAGATCTCCTCTAGAGCAGTGATGTTTTTTGGGGCAACACAGACTTTCAACTCCCTCCACAAATTTTCTATGGGGTTGAGGTCTGGAGACTGGCTAGTCCACTCCAGGACCTTGAAATGCTTTTTAGGGAGCCACTCCTTCGTTGCCCGAGCGGTGTGTTTGTGATCATTGTCATGCTGGAAGACCCAGCCACGTTCCATCTTCAATGCTCTTATTGATGGAAGGAGGTTTTTTTTTTTAAATCTCATGACACATGGCCCCATTCATTCTTCCCTTAACACGGATCAGTCGTCCTGTCCCCTTTGCAGAAAAACAGCCCCAAAGCATGATGTTTCCACCCCCATGCTTCCCAGTAGGTATGGTGCAACTTAGCATTCTTCTTCCTCCAAACAAGGAGAGTTGAGTTTTTACCAAAAAGTTCTATTTTGGTTTCATCTGACCACATGATATTCTACCAATCCTCTTCTGGATCATTTATATGCTCTCTGGCAAACTTCAGACGAGCCTGGCACTGCAGGATCTGAGTCTCTCTCAGCGTAGTGTGTTACTGATGGTAGCCTTGTTACTTTGGTCCCAGCTCTCTGCAGGTCATTCATCAGGTCCCTCCGTGTAGTTCTGAGATTTTTGGTCTTGGTCATGGTTGAGTTTGGAGTCTGACTGTTTGAGGCTGTAGACAGGTGTCTTTTATACAGATAACAAGGTCAAACAGGTGCCATTAATGGAGGACAGAAGAGCTTCTTAAAGACGAAGTTACAGGTCTGTGAGAGCCAGAAATCTTGCTTGTTTGTGGGTGACCAAATACTTATTTTTCACCATGATATACAATTAAATTCTTTAAAAATCCAACAATGTGATTTCCTGGATTTCTTTTGTTATTTTGTCTCTCATAGTTGAAGTGTACCTATGATGAAAATTACAGACCTCTCTCATCTTTCTAAGTCGGAGAACTTGCACAATCAGTGGCTGACTAAATACTTTTTTGCCCCACTGTATAGTCAGTTGTAGAACCGTGCTAATGTTGTGTTGTTGATGGTAAAGTACAATCTGGGTTAGTATTTACTCTGTCCCCTCTCGCGGAAAATATTGGGGATGAAAACCATGTCACTAGGCTGTATGGGTTTAAACCATATGTACATTGTTTCAAACATGTGCAAAATTTCATTTTCCCCAAATGCATCTTCCGCTGCAGGTATGCCGTGGGCGTAGCCTACAAGTCAGCCCCGAAGAACGAGTGGAACGGCAAGAACTCTTCGTCATGGGTGTTCACGCGCTGCAACAACAACTTCCTGGTGCGGCACAACGGCAAGGAGATGCTGGTTGAGGCGTCGCTGCAGCTGCGGCGGCTCGGAGTGCTGCTGGACTATGACAACAACTCTCTCTCCTTCTACGATGCCATGAACTCGCAGCACCTGCACACCTTCGACATCTCCTTCCTGTTGCCGGTGGCCCCCACCTTCATGATCTCAAACAAATCAGTGATGATCCTGTCTGGCTTGCCTGTGCCCGACTTCGTGGACTGCTCTGAGCAGCAGGAGGGCGGCAGCCGGCAGCACGAGTCACCATACGGACTGAGCCATAAGAGCTGCAACTGAAACCCCGACTCTTCGAAAATGTTCCGTAAACATTTCCCATTGGCGCAGGTTCTTCTTCCTCTCTTTGCTTCGTCACCTTCGATTCAGCCCAACCACTGGCTCATGTTTTGTTTTTTATAGTGTGAATGGAATTGCTGGAGCTTGGATTGAAGGGTGATCTTGTTTGCACTTCACAGATGTTTGAGTTGTATCTGATGATTAGTGGGGTCAGGCATCGCAAGATCTTAAATAGAAACAGACGAGCAAGAGTTAAAATGTCCGTTCATCATGCCTGATTTTCCTAAAAGCACTTTTTTGAACATAGTGCCCCTGCGTGAACTTGACATGCGACACTGCTAGATGTCTTTTGGATAGAATATAGTGAATTTATCTTCTAACAGAAAAGGGATAACGATACGGTGTTTCTACTGAGTTTAACATTTCTTAATGTCTGATGACACTTAGACTTTTTATATTCAGGGAGAACAAGGAGCTCATCTTTGTGTTTCGTCTAGAAGTTATGGCATGATGTGTATTTCCTCTGTGAGTCGTTCCACGTTATTGGTTTCTTGTTCTGTATTGTGGAAACGCATGATGATCCAACTTCTGACTGTAGACATGAATTTTGGACATTTATTTTGTACTGATACGTGTAGTTATTAGCAACTTTGTTTTCCACACTGTGCTTACATGCACACAAATATTCTATTATGAGATTATTCAAGTTGATACACAGTTCCGATAATTAGGCTGCTAGCAGATATCAAGAAGTCCAGTCATTAAGTTACTGTATTTTTGTACAACTTGATATGTGCAAAAGCATAAGCAGTGAGGCAGCATTCATCTGTCTCCCAAACCATGTGCTACTTGCTGAGTAGTACATTAAGAGGTATCACACTGATAGTGTGTTGGTTTATACTATTTTAGTAGAGTGTTCAGGTTGAGACAGCCTAAACTGCTTCATCTGCAATTTACAACTATAAGACTTCCCAAGTGTTGTCCCAGTATCCTCTGTTTTGACTATGGTAACATATAGTCAATTGTTCTTTTGACCACCAATATTTACCAGCTTATGTAAAAGTTCAGGCACCCCTGGTCAAATTATATGCTTTGCCGATCATGAGGGCAACTGAAAAATATACTGGACTTCATGGCGTAAGCATGCCCTCGATGGGTTCCAGTCCATTGTAGATCTGGTGGTGGCTGTTGGACCATGGGGGAATTATCCCATGACCGATTTCCTCTTCCACAGACATGGCCAATTATGACTATGTGATGCCTGAAGGCTGGAAGGCACCACTGGGACTAAGACATGGGTCACTGCGGTATCGTCAGTGTGCCACCTGAGCATCTTTTTCTCCAAACTGTAATGCATACATTTTAAAACCTATTTGTAAAGAGGAAACCTATAGATTGACACAATTCCAAAATATCCACTAGTGTTTTGTAAGGTCTCAGGACATAATTGACTTTTTAGTGGGTCATTGAAACGAAGTTTAGTTTCTGTTAAGGTTGTGTTAGCTTCTGTTTAGAAAATATAGAGAACATGTCATTTAATCAGGGGTGCCTAGACTTTATCATAAGACTGCTAAAAGACGAGTTACAAATGTAGGCCTGTATGTGGAGTACTGTGCAAAAGTCGTAGGCTACCATTAGAGTTGTTGTTTCAGCAATAGTATAATGACCATATATAACATATTTTTGACAAGATTTCTTGGAAAAACTTGGAATTTTCACTCCATAATCTCTTGTCCACTGATCTTCATTCCAGTCTTTGTGAGATTTAGCACATCTTGGCCTTTTCACCCTGTTCCGCTTACAAAATATGTGGTTTCTTGGCTGCTACCCTGCCAAAAAGACCCTTCCTGATCAGCTTAAACAGACTGTAAAAGGGTCAACTTGGCATTTCGGTGATGCTGTCAGGTGCTGCTATTGCTCCAGTGCTCTGGTTGCATTTTAATAAAGAGACTCAAAGATAATTATACAGGGTGGGCCATTGATATGGATACACCTAAATAAAATGGGAATGGTTGGTGATATCAACTTCCTGTTTGTGGCACATTAGTATATGGGAGGGGGAAAACTTTTCAAGATGGGTGTTGACCATGGCGGCCATTTTGAAGTCGGCCATTTTGGATCCAACTTTATTATTTCCAATGAGAAGAGGGTCATGTAACACATCAAATCTATTGAGAATGTCACAAGAAAAACAATGGTGTGCTTGGTTTTAACGGAACATTATTATTTCATGAGTTCATGAGTGCTGCCCATTGCGTTGGATTGTCAATGCAACCCTGTTCTCCCACTCTTGACACACTGATAGCAACACCACAGAAGAAATGCTCTCCCGATCTGACCCCCTTAGACTTTTATCTTTGGGGTCATCTGAAGGCAATTGTCTATGCTGTGAAAATACAAGATGTGCAGCATCTGAAACAACGGATACTGGAAGCCTGTGCTAGCATTTCTTCTGCGGTGTTGCTATCAGTGTGTCAAGAGTGGGAGAACAGGGTTGCATTGACAGTCCAACACAATGGGCAGCACTTTGAACACATTTTATAAGTGGTCATAAACTTGTAAATAACTCATGAAAGAATAAAGTTTCGTTCAAACCAAGCACACCATTGTTTTTCTCGTGAAATTCTCAATAAGTTTGATGGGTTACATGACCCTCTTCCCATTGGAAATAATAAAGTTGGATTCAAAATGGCCAACTTCAAAATAGCAGCCATCTTGAAAAGTTTTCCCCCTCCCATATACTAATGTGCCACAAACAGGAAGTTGATATCACCAACCATTCCCATTTTATTTAGGTGTATCCATATAAATGGCCCACCCTGTATATGGTCATTATAACATTGCTAAAACAGTGGTATAGCTAGTCTAATGGTGGTCTAAGACTTTAGCATAGTACTGCAGTTGAACAAAACATTCACACTTGCTCCTGGAAAGCAATCGGCATGCATCCATCAAAGCCCTCAATCCTGATTTATTTCATTCCTGTTTTATGACTACATATAAGATCTTCCATAGGGAAATATTCAGGGCAGGAATCTGTGGGTCATGTGTAGACAATCACTTCTATTACTGCGGGTAAAACCGTTTGTGTAGCAAGATAATGTAAATTGGCAATAGTGTGCTATTCATGAGCCCATCCATGAAAGTGAAGTGTGCATGCATCTGAATGATGTTGTGCTGTGTCTGTGCAGACCAGGGAGCAGAACGTTCTACGGATGGCACTCCCTTTGTGCGGCTCTAGCCATATACAGGTTCTCGCAATATCTTACATACTGTCTCTGAGTCTGCTCATTGTGTTTTACTTAAAAATCACGTTTGCTTCTGATCACAGTGCTAATGCAGATCACGAATTCCATCGTGTCACAGGTTACACCGGCACTGGTTCTGTGTAGATTATTTTAAGGGCTCAGCCAGCTTTCAGATGTCCAACTTGGAAAATCTTTGTGAGACCAGCTGAGTAGTTACGATGGCATGATGGATCACAGAGGTATGAAAGCAATATAACCGTATTCTGACAGAACAGCCATTTTTTTGAGCATTTTAACGTGTTTTGTGTCCTTTAGTAAAGCAGAACATTTCATCAGCCGTTCTGAATGAGGTATTTGGAGGCACAGCTTTTCCAAAATGCATGAGTTTCATTCAGGGGCTGTTCAGGTCTGGGCCAGTGTTATCAAGCGTGGCACTGGGTGACCTTCTGACCTAGTTTGAATTGACTCCTCCAAATATTCTGTACTTTTTTATAAGGAGAGTGTGCAGCATAGATGTTACGGCTCATTTTGTGTCACTTCATATCAAGTTTACAGTTTTCTGTGCATTGCTTTTGCATTTAAAATGGTAGACAGGTAGACTATTTACATTTGCATTGAATTTAAATTGATTTTCTCCGCTTGTTTTTACATCTCCAATACGGAAATTGTGATTACACGGCTCTTTTTGCTGTTTCGGTCTTTATTAGGTGATCAGACGCGTGTGTTTATGATAAAACATCTCTTTCGATAGATCTATGAATTTTAGCAATGAAAGGCTGTAAATCATAGGGGGAAATATATATTATAAGAAATTGTATAATATACAAAAATATATATGCACTATTGTTATTTATGTGAGCTGAAATCAAATTAAAAATCTGATCCCAATCAACTATGTTGGAATGTCGGTGGCTGCCCTGTTCTTACATTTGTATTTTTTTTATACACAGATTGCCTCACAGGAAGAGAACACTGGTGATGCCAAACAAATAGACTCACAAGCCTGCAGGCATGAGAGGGCTAGAAAGAAACTGGCTGCATTGGCAGGTCATTGAGCTCTGGCAGTTAGGAGATGCCTGGCATAGCATAGTTAGACCAGAATACCTGAGGGTAAGTTCCACAGAGCTGAAATGAGTAAAGGATGTGGGATATATACTGAACATAATCAGTCACACACCAGATCATGAAACTGAAATCCATGAGGTTGGCAGGAAAGTCAGTGCTGTTAAGGGTTAAGTCTAAACAAATACTGGAGTTAAAGAAATGCGATTGGCTGTGCCTGGTGTTTCTTTTGTCTTCATTTTAATTTCAGCACAGAGCATACAAAAGCTGCTTTTAATGCCGTTTCTTTCAGGATCTATTCAGCCCTGGTTCTCTCCCCGTGTGCTGCCTGAGCAGAATAAGGCCCTGCTCACTAACGGCGCTTATCAGCCACAAAGTGAAAGCGCAAATGGGCCAGTGAAAAGACTCTTCAAAGACACACACAAACCACTTTAATTACTCCACCATAACTGCTGTGCTAACTGCCACGGCTCCAAATTAAGATGTTCAGGTTCAGTGACAGTAGGAGCACAGGAATTAGTTTCAGCCGAAATGGGAAATGATTAAGATGCGCAAACCAGGGCAGCTGGCAAGCAGATGTTCGAGGCCGTGGTACAGACTGTGCAATGGGAAGCTGCTGAGTGCTAATTTCCAGTTCCAGCTGATGCTAATACCGTCATCAAATGCTCTCTCAAATGTTTATGACAAGATGCATTTTCCAGTTGGAAATGGAAAGTGAAAACCAGAGGACCAGATGTCATGAATCATATAAATATGCATTGAATAATACCACCAACATTGAACTACTACCAGTTATTCATTTATAGTGGTGCTTGAAAGTTTGTGACCCTTTTGAAATTTCTATATTTCTGCATAAATATCATCTAAAACATCATCAGATTTTCAAGTCCTAAAAGTAGATAAAGGGAACCCAGTTAAACAAATGAGACAAATATACTTGGTCATTTCTTTATTGAGGAAAATGATCCAATATTACATATTAGTGAGTGGCAAAAGTATGTGAACCTTTGCTTTCAGTATCTGGTGTGAACCTCTGTGCAGCAATGACTGTAACTAAATGTTTCCTGTAACTGCTGATCAGTCCTGCACACCGGCTTGGAGGAATTTTAGCCCATTCCTCCGTACAGAACAGCTTCAGCTCTGGGATGTTGGTGGGTTTCCTCAAATTAATGCTCGCTTCAGGTCCTTCCACAACATTTCAGTTGGATTAAGGTCAGGACTTTGACTTGGCCATTCCAAAACATTAACTTTATTCTTCTTTAACCATTCTTTGGTAGAACGACTTTTGTGTGCTTAGGGTCGTTGTCTTGCTGCATGACCCACTTTCTCTTGAGATTCAGTTCATGGACAGATGTCTTGACATTTTCCTTTAGAATTCTCTGATATAATTCAGATTTCATTGTTCCATCAATGATGGCAAGCCATCCTGGCCCAGATTCAGCAAAACAGGCCCAAACCATGATACTACCACCACCACCATGTTTGACAGATGGGATAAGGTTCTTATGCTGGAATGCAGTGTTTTCCTTTCTCCAAACATAACGCCTTTCTTTTAAACAATGGCTTTCTCCTTGCAACCCTGCCATGCACACCATTGTTGTTCAGTGTTCTTTTGATGGTGGACTCATGAACATTAACATTAGTCAATCTGAGAGAGGCCTCAGTTGCTTATAAGTTACCCTGACATCTCCAACTATTACACACCTTGCTCTTGGAGTGATCTATGTTGGTCAGCCACTCCTGGGGAGGGTAACACGCAAGATCTCATCCCGTGGGGTCAAAATGATCATGAGAATTGTGAGCGAAAATCCCAGAACTACACGGGGGACCTGATGAATGACCTGCAGAGAGCTGGGACCAAAGTAACAAAGGCTACCATCAGTAACACACTACGCCGAGTGGGACTCGGATCCTGCAGTGCCAGGCGTCTCCCCCTGCTTAAGCCAGTACATGTCCAGGCCCGTCTGAAGTTTGCCAGAGAGCATATGGATGATCCAGAAGAGGATTGGGAGAATATCATGTGGTCAGATGAAACCAAAATAGAACATTTTGGTAAAAACTCAACTCGTTGTGTTTGGAAGAAGAAGAATGCTGAGTATGAACACCATACCTACTGTGAAGCATGGGGGTGGAAACATCATGTTTTGGGGCTGTTTTTCTGCAAAAGGGGACAGGACAACTGATCTGTGTTAAGGGAAGAATGAACGGGGCCATATATCGTGAGATTTTAAGCCAAAACCTCCTTCCATCAATAAGAGCATTGAAGATGGAACATGGCTGGGTCTTCCAGCATGACAATGATCCCAAACACACCGCTCGGGCAACAAAGGAGTGGCTCCGTAAAAAGCATTTCAAGCTCCTGGAGTGGCCTAGCCAGTCTCCAGACCTCAACCCCATAGAAAATTTGTGGAGGGAGTTGAAAGTCCGTGTTGCCCCAAAACATCACTGCTCTAGAGGAGATCTGCATGGAGGAATGGGCCAAAATACCAGCTACAGTGTGTGCAAACCTGGTGAAGACTAAATACTTTTTTGCCCCACTGTATGTGTTCTATATGACTTCATGTGACTTTGAGTCACGAGTCTCTGGAATGCAAGGTTGAGTAGAGATCTGAGTCCCTAGCATGTGAGTCAACACTTTACATTTTACATTTACATTTTGAGTCATTTTTACATTGTAGCTCAAGTTACAACTGATACAATCCTACAATCTAAGCAATTGTGGATTAAGAGCCCAAGAACCCAACAGTGCCAGCTTGACAGAGGTGGAATTTGAACTCTGCACCTTCTGGCCCATAGTCGACCACTAGCTCACCACATTTCTACAATCTAAGTAGAGATGTGTCCCTGGCATGAGCATCTGAGTAGAGGGGTTCATGAGTCCCTGGCTTGTGAGTCTGAGTCAAGTGTGAATAATGCACTTTGTACAAAGGCAGCCCTAATTCAAGTGTCAGGTTCAACAAAACGTCAAAATGAGCCTTTCACTATATTACCTCAATCAGACAAAGTGTGGACAGTATGGAAAATGCAAGTACCCCATCCCTCTGTACTCTTTCAAGAGTTATGAGATGGAATGGCAATGTTACAAAAATAGTAAATGCTTTACCATCCCAACTACCTTTCGAATGTGTAGCAGGCCTGAAATGCAGGAATGGATGGTTATTAATAAATGAAATTAAGTTGACTAGACAAAATATGAAATATCTTGGGTTCATTCTGTCTGCAATAAAATGAAAGGCAATGTAAATGTGAGAAACACTGCATTTATTTTTTATTTGCATTTCCCATTCTGGCCCAACTTTTTCCGATTTGGGGTTGTAGAAAAATGATCAGTATGAAAGAAAAAATTGAAGTGCTACATGCAGTATATGCAGCATATGAAGAAAAGAGGCAAAACAACTTTGGCTGGTTTACCCTGTAGTTTGTATAGCAATCATGTTATCTAGCTGGAAAAATATCCAACCCAGCTGAGGTTTTAATAAATTTTAAAACAATGTGATACATAAGCTTCTAAAACTTCAGCTACATTAGCCAGTCAGCTAACTTGCGTGCATGCCATTCAAACTACTTTTGATTTACACACAGAAGTTACTGTATTTAGTTTTTATGTTGTGTCAGAGCTGAAAAATCTGCAAAGCAAACTGATGGTCTCTGTCCCTCCACTATCAAACCCCAGTAAAGCATTAGTATTCAGGTCCATTTCAGGAGATTAATCAACTGATGGCAATATATCAGCTTTTAATTGCAACATCAATTTATGTGAACTGTTTTATAAACACTGCTGAGTGGAGATGTTCAGGAGGAATTTCATGCTATTCAAAGTCGAGTCTCGTGTGAGTCCAGAGTGAATAGCAAGTCTGTAAATTAGAGACTCAAGTGCTACTTGAGTAATGAGTCAAGACTTGAGTCCCCTTCTCTGCTACAAAGTAATCCAGTTTTCATCTGATTGTGGTATATTTTATGAGAAATACCTCAGGTACATAGCATTTCTGGAAATTTCCCTAAAATAAAAAAAATAACTTAATCAGTGCTCTTTTCTCCTGGTTCAGTTGAATCAGGGTTCATCCAGAAAATCTTCTGAGTCAGTTGGTCATACCTCATGACTTGACCAATTCACAGCTTGTCGAATTCGGTTCTTGACGGATTTTAACGAGATAAAATTGTCTAGTAAATAATGCTAGCACAGTGCAGATCTCTGTTAAAATCCTCTGTAAACTTCCTCATATTTTTTTTTACATATATTCTTAGTGCAAATAAGTCACCGTGGGTCCTAAGAAGGTTAGTGACAACAGCCAACCAAAAGGAAAACAGAAACATGATAGTGCTTAACGTATATGTAATAAACAACAGCACTTCAGTATTTCATAAAATTTTTTTGTGTATGTATAGTGTTTACGTATACAGTACAATACAACTCCATTAATGCATATAATACCTTATACAATGTGGATTTTCTAGGAGTTTATTTGAGGGATTCATTCAATTTATTAAATTCCCTCTGTACTCGTCGTGTTCAATAATCGACGTGCCTTCTGGAACAAATTAACAACTAGTACTGAGGTACCACTGTACATATTCATGAAGATTCACATTGACGGTTGCCTTGCTTCCTTATCTTGTGAAGTGGAGACAAAGATCAACGTAGGATCAGACAGACAACTTGCACTGAAGGTTCAGCTGTTCCTGTAGCCTGGTCATAATCAGGCTGAGATCAACATCAGATCAGGCAGAGTTGGAGTTAAAAGTGACTGCTGAAGTTGTCGATCAGAGGTCCATGGGCTTGTATGCAAAACTCACAGATGTTGGGTTTAATTTTGTTGCATAGTCAGGGGGGTCTGTAAACAATTACACAGTCACTGAGCATACAGTTACAACTAGAAGTTTCTGAATATTTGAAAGAACAGTGTCTTCTGGGTGGCTACATCTGCTTTAGTATTATTGCTCTGTGTTGGAATCCTATTCCATCTCCATTAACCCAACAGCAGATTTTGGTTTTGTGGCTCCAGATGTGACACATCAGCCCTCAAGGGGTGTTGCAGACAGCTCCATGGGTTACCCACAGGCAGGGGTGAAAGGTCTGTTAAGATGAAGACAGTCTTATAGAGACTAAAATATACTGGTCAAGGCTCATACAGTTAGGAAAATCTGCTTTCCCTCCAATAGTATGTACTAGACTGGGCTGTTTATGTGCTCATAGCCTCTTATTTACACTGATCCCAATACCATATAAAATCAGCTTCTAAACTGCAATCACTAGCTTAAACCGTCAGCAGCACTTTTATTGCTGCCTGCCTGTAAATTGAACGAGCCTCCGGCTTCATCATGTTAGGGCATTTTCAGATTGTGCAGTAGATTCATTCCTTTTTTATCACAGCTCAAGATTTAGTGTTCTCTGGTAAAGCGGCACTCTGCTGAAGCGTTCAGAATCTCTGTAATCCCCATAGTGGATGGCTCTGCAGGAGTTCAGGCATGTTCCCTCAGAGGCTGCGATCTATTTTTACTGTGGAGTCAGCACTAGTCAATCCTTATTACTGTTGTAGTTGGCAGGTTATGGAAAAGAATGTTACAGCACAAGTGTTCATCATGGTGAACCTACCAAGCATACCACAGTGAAGATGTAGATCACATCATTTTATGATTTGAGACAAGATTTTGCCATGCATCATTATGTGATGTGTAGCCATGCTTCTCGTGAAAAATGTTGTCCCAAATCTATTTGAATTAGAAACAAATCCATCAGACCATAATCAAGAACAAGTGACCACTTTCTCCCTCAGCTAGCAATGACTACATGCTCCCCATAATTACATTTGTAATTGCACAAATAACGAGCGGCTCCTAATCAGCTCGTTATGTCATTTGTCAGCCCATCCCCTAATGCCGTGTAAAACACATTAATTAGATCTGCCTGAAAGTACCTTTAATCAGGGCTGAGACCCGAAATGCTTCCAGAGGATCTTACAAAAGTCAGAATAAGTCAAACAGTCTTCAGGTTTTTGCTTTAGCATAGGTTAAAGCTATATTCTGTGATTTTAGAACAACATGCTTACATTATCTACATAAGAAGCTAATGTACAGTGCTGCTTGAAAGTTTGTGAACCCTTTAGAATTTTCCATATTTCTGCATAAATATGACCTAAAACATCATCAGATTTTTTTTTAAGTCCTAAAAGTAGATAAAAAGAACCCAGTTAAACTAATGTGACAGATATACTTGGTCATTTATTCATTGAGGAAAATGATCAAATATTACATATTAGTGAGTAGCAAAAGTATGTGAGCCTTTGCTTTCAGTATCTGGTGTGACCCCCCTGTGCAGCAATAACTGCAGCTAAACGTTTCCTGTAACTGTTGATCAGTCCTGCACACCGGCTTGGAGGAATTTTAGCCCATTCCTCTGTACAGAACAGCTTCAGCTCTGGGATTTTGGTGGGTTTCCTCGCATTTCGATTGATTAAGGTCAGGACTTTGACTTGGCCATTCCAAAAAAGTAACTTTATTCTTCTTTAACCATTCTTTGGTAGAACGACTTGTGTGCTTAGGGTCGTTGTCTTGCTGCATGACCCACCTTCTCTTGAGATTCAGTTCATGGACAGATGTCCTGATATTTTCCTCCTTTAGAATTCTCTGATATAATTCAGAATTCATTGTTCCATCAATGATGGCAAGCCGTCCTGGCCCAGATGCAGCAAAACAGGCCCAAACCATGATACTACCACCACCATGTTTCACAGATGGGATAAGGTTCTTATGCTGGAATGCAGTGTTTTCCTTTCTCCAAACATAACGCTTTTCTTTTAAACCAAAAAGTTAGATTTTGGCCTCATCCGTCCACAAAACATTCTTCCAATAGCATTCTGGCTCGTCCATGTGATTTTCAGCAAACTGCAGAAGAGCAGCAATGTTCTTTTTGGAGAGCAGTGGCTTTCTCCTTGCAATCCTGCCATTCACACCATTGTTGTTCAGTGTTCTTCTGATGGTGGACTCATGAACATTAACATTAGCAAATGTGAGAGAGGCCTTCAGTTGCTTAGAAGTTACCCTGGGGTCCTTTGTGACCTCGCCAACTATTACACGCCTTGCTCTTGGAGTGATCTTTGTTGGTCGACCACTCCTGGGGAGGATAACAATGGTCTTGAATTTCCTCCATTTCTACACAATCTGTCTGACTGTGGATTGGTGGAGTCCAAACTTTTTAGAGATGGTTTTGTAACCTTTTCCAGCCTGATGAGCATCAACGACTCTTTTTCTGAGGTTCTCAGAAATCTCCTTTATTCGTGCCATGATACACTTCCACAAACATGTGTTGTGAAGAGCAGACTTTGATAGATCCCCATTCTTAAAATAAAACAGGGTGTCCACTCGCACCTGATTGTCATCCCACTGATTGAAAACACCTGACTCTAATTTCAACTTCAAATGAACTGCTAATCCTAGAGGTTCAAATACTTTTGCCACTCACTAATATGTAATATTGGATCATTTTCCTCCATTAATAAATGACCAAGTATAATATTTTTATCTCATTTGTTTAACTGGGTTCTCTTTGTCTACTTTTAGGACTTGTGTTAAAATCTGATGATGTTTTAGGTCATATTTATGGAGAAATATTGAAAACTAAAGGGTTCACAAATTAATTTTTAAAGCACCACTGTAGGTTCTGCAGTGTCAAACTGAATGCATAATTTGAATTCATATAGAGTTCTAGGCACTAGTATTTGTATCTAGTATTTGTTTTTAAGTCTTCTGATTTAGTGTATCAGGGAGGAAACAACCTATTTCAGATTTACAAACATTTATTTTGCTAAACTAAACTTCACAAACTTTCAAGCACCACCGTATGTTTTCCCAAGCCTCTTGGGAACCTGCTTCAGCTTTTCCATTACTTTGGTTGTCTCACTTGCTTCGGTCTCTTCAAGTGAGCCCAGACTAACTGAACGATGATGATGATTTTTCCTGGAGATGGTTCTTTATGACTTTGGCTACGTATTTGGCATCATTGTCATGCTGGAGAATAAATTTGGCCTCAAACAGACAACTCCGCAATACAACTGCATGATGGATAAAAATCTGCTTGTACTTCTCAGCAGTGAGGCACATTCATTTTGACCAAATCAACAACTACATTTGCAGAAATTCAGCTCCAAATCTACAAGGAACCCACCATATTTCACATTTGAATGCACTCACTGATTCATGTAGCACTCTCTAGACTTTTCAGCTTGGGGGAGACCTTGCTCATGCAGGATAATCACCTTGTATCCAGTTGCTTTACTCACTCTTGCTTAGTTGTTTTTTATCCCAGCTTTTTTATCTCTACACAGGCGATTTTGTTTCAGTTAATCAGTTTAAATGAATTTGTACATAATTGCATTGATCAGTAGCACCTGGTTGTTAGATCTGTTTAATCTTGCACTGAGCTATTTACCCATGTTACTTTCTTTAACAACACCGAAAACTGTAGGCTTTCTTATTTGCTAAATAAATATTTGTAAAATGTGTTTCCCACTCAGAAGACTTAAAATAACAAAAAATTGTTGTTCTCTGCCTACAACTTTTGTATTTATAAATCTACTGGCAGCTCTAGTGGCTCAGTGGGTACATC
The DNA here is from genome assembly GCA_025084515.1 of Ancistrus triradiatus. NCBI lineage: Eukaryota > Metazoa > Chordata > Actinopteri > Siluriformes > Loricariidae > Ancistrus > Ancistrus triradiatus. The sequence goes on along the minus strand of JAJAGP010000245.1, from coordinate 383,854 downwards.
CAGCTGCTGGAAATATCAGTGTTCTTATGTTCAATGTTTCTTAATTGTCATAGCCCATTTAAGCTGTCCTGCTTTTTGCAAAGCTGCTTTGTCCTTTGATGTAAGTGCTATATGAGTAACATTATTTGAATTAAACAAATATAAAGTTACAAATTCAAGTGAACTTCTTTAGAAAAGTTTTGTAATTAGAGTGCAAGCATGCTGAATTATACCTCTTGTTTTTCCCACTGGCTGACCTTACAACCTCTAAAGCTCAGTTGTTAATGAAGAAAGCTGCTTTAAGTCCTAACATAATTTCTTCTTTGCACACAGAATTACTTTAATAGCATTAGCTGGTCGTGTGGAGGGCATTTTAGGGTGACACTCCTCTAGAAATGACTGCTGTCGTCAGCACAATGTAACAGCTGCCTTGACACCTTTGTACAAACCCATTTTAGCCTCTGTTCCGGCAACACTCTCACTGCCACAGACTGTAAACTGTGCTGTCATGCCCTGCATATTCATGAGGATGAGCTTTGTGGTGGTGAGTGGTATTGGAGTAAAGGATAAGGATGTAAGAATTCATAATTTATAATGATGATAGAGAATAAGTGACCTTTTTTTTAACAAACACCATTTAGATTTACAGCATTTAGCAGATGCATTTATCCAGAGAGGCTGACAAGTAAAATACAACCAGAGCAACTGAGATTTAAAGCCTTTGCTCGAAAGCCCAACTTTCTGGTCGATAGTACCTCTGTGCCGCTACAGTACCAGGATTCATTGTACGCTGTATATGTAATCATATCATGCCAAAATGAAAATGATCATTGAGACATTTCCTATAAATTATTCACTTATTATACATGAGGTGAAGGGTACTGAAAAACTGTTAAAGCAGTAGAAAAGGGAAATGGAAATGAAAGGTCAATAAAACACTAATGCTACAGTGCACCAATTACTCTGAATGCAGTCAGCCCTTCATATCCAGGACTCCATGCACATACCAAAATCTGCTGATGCCCAAGTCCCTCATATAAAATGAAGCAGTATTTGCATATAACCTACCCACATCCTCAGTTTAGATTAATTATGACGCCTAATACAATGCAAATCCTATGCATAGTTATACTATATTGTTTGGGGACTTCAGTTAAATACCATACGAGTTCCATATTCCATACTGGTCCAAGTTGGTTTATGCTGGCTAGTGCTGGTTTTATGACAGTTTAGCTGGTGTGCAGTATGTTTCTTTCTCCAGACATACCATGCACCCCATAGCTGTTCAGTGTTCTCCTGATTATGGACTCATGAACATCACCATTAGACAATGTGAGAGAGGCCTTTAGTTGCTTAGAAGTTACCCTGGGTCCTTAGAAAGCTAATCTGATAGACCAGTATACCAGTGTCCAAAACACATTATATGCTGGTCTTAATACTACAGCTAAAGTCTATATTTTTAATTCCTTTCATTTTTGAAGGCTGGTCAGATTTCACAGGAATATCATGAATGATACAAATTTTAACAAATGGCATAAAAGTCAATTAAACAAGTTATCATTAATTTTGCATTTTCGGATGCATTGTCTGAGGAAAGTCATGAAGTCTTATGTCAGTCAAAGGACAGAGACCACAGTTCTAAAATGCCAAATTGGTCAAAATTAACCAGAGAACAACAGAACCAGAACAGTTGACAAGGCTACTAACATATGTCTTTACAGAAGACTTGTTATATGGCCAGATAGTCATATTCCTTTCCATTTAGCTTATCATTCGTCCTTACAAACATAAATAAACAAAGAATGAGTTTAACTTTCACCACATTTTACATATAATTTGCTAATCTACTTTTTTAGTTGTTCTTGATTTTAGTTGTCTTTGATTATTTTGTTTGTTTGTTTTGTACATTTTAACATTGCATCAGCATCAGTGGTCATTCATGACATGAGCAAGGTTACATCGATACTAGTCAGACACATTCATACTGCGCAAATTTAGAGCAATTGACCTAATGCATGTTTTTGAAATGTGGGAGGAAACTAGAGTACCCAGAGTAAACACACACAGATGCTGGGAGGATGTGCAGTCCAAGGTCAGGATCGAACCAGGGATCTTTGAAGCTGATCGTGCTAAACACTTGAGCCATTGTACAGCCCATACTTTGGTGACACGAGATACTCTCTCTCGCTCTGGCTGTTGCTGTAGTGCAGCGCTACCTTACACATACGTGAGTAATGACTGAAAAGTAGTTTGACCCATGATTGTGATCTGGGCGTGTTCATAATTGTACAACTAACTGCATGTGAATAAGTGGAACCTAAAGTGAAGAGTCAAATGCAGAGGCACAAATAGTGTATAGTGACTGCAGAAGGCAACTTCTTCTTCTTCTTCTTCTTCTTCTTCTTTCGGCTTCTCCCTTTATCAGGGGTCACCGCAGCGAGTTAAACGTTTCCACCTCACCCTGTCCTCCATGTCCTCTACTCTCACCCCAACTCCGTGCATATCTTCATTTACCACAACCAAATAACTCCTCTTTGGGTCTCTCTCCGTCTCTTGCCTGGCAGCTCCATCTCCAACATCCTCCTACCAATATATCCACTATCCCTCCTCTGCACATGTCCAAACCATCTCAGTCTTCCCTCTCGAATTTTGTCTCCCAATTTTCCAACCTGTGCTGTCCCTCTGATGATCTCATTCCTAATCCTGTCCACCCTAGACACTCTTAAAGAGAACCTCAACACCTTAAGTTCTGCCACCTCCAGCTCTGCTTCCTGTCTCTGTCAGTGCCACTGTCTCCAACCCATACAACAAGGCTGGTCTCACTACTCTCTTATAAATCTTTCCTTTCACTTTTGCTGTGACTCTTTTGTCACACAGCACTCCTGACACTCTTCTCCACCCACTCCATCCTGCCTGTACTCTCTTCTTCACCTTCTTTCCACACTCCCCATTTCCTTGGACAGTTGATCCCAAGTACCTGAACTCCTGGACCTTTGTGACCACTGATCCCTGTAGCCTGACTGTTCCACCTGACTCCTTTTCATTTACACACATGTATTCTGTCTTACTACAGTTGACTTTCATTCCTCTCCTTTCCAGATTATACCTCCACCTCTCCAAGTTCTCTTCTACCTATTCCCTATTCTCACTACAGATCACAATGTCGTCGCAAACATCATAGTCCACGGCGATTCCTGTCTGACCTCATCTGTTAGTCTGTCCATCACCAGAGCAAATAAGAAGGGACTCAGGGCCGATCCTTGATGCATTCCCACCTCTTCCTTGAAGCTATCTGTCACTCCTACAGCACATCTCACCACTGTCACGCTGTTGTCATACATGCTGTCAACATGAAAATAAAGCCAAATCCCAGACATTTTTTGGGCAGTTTAGAAATTCCAGCCGGACAAAATGTTTGTCCTGGCTTGGAAAAGGTGTATGTATGGTCACCCTTCGAAATATTAAAACACATTTTACAAACACATTTTTAAATACAGATCTCTGAAGTATAAGGTATTCTCAAGGGGTGAGCTTTTTCAGTCATTGTCATGACTGGAATGAGGCAGGGAGACAGAGACTGACGTAATTACGAGTGTGTGGGGTTTATTCACTAAAGACATGGTGTACACAGGGTAAACTCAGTGAGAGAGGTGAGAAGCAACCAACAATGCTAATACACATAGACCCCTAACACGCCAAAGCTAAGGGAGACTGTGGTAACACAACTAGACAATGTCCTAATACAAATGGACAAAGCAACAGACAAACAGACGAAGCTAACAAGACCAGACTGTGCTAATGCAAACTCTCACTCACTCACTCATTGTCGTATCCACTTAATCCTATTCAGGGTTGCAGTAAAGCCGGTGCCTAGCTGGCAACACATGGCACAAGGCCATTGTAGGGCACACACTCACACAATAATGGCAAGTTAGAAGCCTAAGACAAACAGACAATGCTAATTTAAATAGGCCATGCTAATACAAACCAACAATACAGATGCAAACAAACAAAGTGCTAATACCAACAGGCAATGCTAATATGCTAACAAAGGCAGCAAACCGAGTACAAACAGAGATGCCAATGGATAACAGAGAGACAACTGGAAAACACAACACAGAAACACTGAACAATACAAGAAACAGTGACAATGGCTAATAAACCAGACATGGAGTATGGACAGGAGAAGGAGCCTGTGTGAAAACACCAGACAAAGAAGTGAACAGGAAGGGGAGAATTTGTAGAAGAGGTACAGCAGGCTATAATTGAACAGCCTGCTGTGGAAAGAGAAAAGGGTCAGACGAGAGCTTTGTAGGGTGATATGGCTCACCAGCACACATCCTACTGCCAGTCATCAGTAGTTCACAGGATGTCTTGTAGCACTTCAGTGCATTTTTACAAGCAGTATGATCTGTGAGCTGCATATTACCTGTCTTTAAGACATAATTAATTTTTGAGGCAATCTTCCAAGCAACTGACTGATGGATCTGTGCCCTGAATGTAGGACAATGAGGATCTAAGCAGATAGTAGATCATTACTGAGTGTAGATTAATCTCGTAAGGGAACATCAATCACAGCAGCTACACACACAGTACATCCCCATGCTTCACTGTTTAAGACTGTGACTGACAGAGACTGATCATCATACATATCTTTAAGATCTCAGACCTCTGAACGAAGTAGAACACTGATGTGTAGAAATGGTAATGCATCAGCCTGGAAATGTGTCCGCTCCTAGATCTGGAAATAAATGATCTGCACTAGGATTTATTCCTGTTCGTCACCCTAGGTTATTTTGGCTTCTGGTTGTTTCATCTATCTTGTTATATGACCTTGTGCTGAAGTCATCTTCAAATTGGTTTTTATGCCAAGCAATACAGTGGTATAAGCGCGGATCTGGTTCGCTTTAGTTGTGCTTTGTATTGACCAGCTGATACCATCTGAGTTAAGCATTTGTTCCCTGAGAGGTTACACAGCTGCTCTACTATGGCTTTCAGTCAGGCAGGGGGCTGTAAACAAACCTTTCACACTTCTCATGCGGCTGTTCCAAACACAGATCCCAGGAGGATCTGTCCAACATTGAACTGCTGTGAAGTCATCATACCATAAGAGAGGAAAAGAGGCATCAGGAAATGTTTCATGACTTTTACACGGTACTGTGTAAAAGTCTTAGGCCACCGTTAGAGTAGCTATTCCATTGTTTTACAAATGGTATAATGACCATATATAATTATTTCTCAATCTGTTTATTAGAATACAACCAGAAAGTACAGAAACTTTGTATTCAGTATTAAAAATGATTAAGCTGATCAGAAAATGAATGAACAAATGAATGAATAAATGATTGAAATGATGAAAAAACAGCTACATTTACAGCATTTAGCAGACGCCCTTATCCAGAGCGACTTACAGTTGGTACAGTCTTACAATCCAAGCAATTGTGGGTTAAGGGTCTTGCTCAAGGACCCAACAGTGGCAGCTTGGCAGAGGTGGGATTTGAACCCTGGGCCTTCTGGTCCAGAGTCCACTATCTTAACCGCTAGGCTACCACAGTCCTCTATAGTCTACTATAGTCTACAGTATTTGGTGTGACCTCCCTTTACACTTGAGCAACAGCAGTAACTGGGAGCGTCATTGACCCTTCTACAGAACAAAGAAGCTTGATTGGGAATGGTATTTTTGGAAGGGTAGCAAAAGCAAGAGTATTTTGCCAAGAAACCACTTTTTCAGTAGGGAACAGGGTAAAAGCCTAAGATATGCTAAAGCTCACACAAATTGCAATTAAGTTCAGTGGAAAAGATTATTATGATTTTGACATTTTTGGGTCCAAATGTCAACTACATTTGGTTACATATGGCCATTATACCATCTAAGACTTTTGCTCAGTAGTGTACTTCCTAAAAAAGTAATCAATTACATGTGGATTACTGTATCTATACTACTTTTTTGCTGTACATCTGTGTCTCTGTTTAAACCCAATATAAATTCAAAGATTACATCTTTATGTGATCGTTAAACATTTTATTACCAAACCTGTGGAGTTGCTTACTGATCCCCTTAAAAGCCACCACTCCTGCATTCTCTTACCAAAACATTAGTGAGGAGATTGTGGATAAGTAGTCCTGCTTGGGGGTGCAGTGTGTTGATGTCGCTTTAGGAGACAGGTTTGGACTCTGTGGTCAGTGTGGTCAATTCAGGACAGATACTGTGCAATGCTCCACTGTACTCTGTAACCCATTCTGTGAGCTTGTCTGGCCTGCTGACTCACACTTGCGTTTAGACATTTCCACTTCACAATAACAACACCTACAATTAACTGGCAGCTCTAACAGGGCAGAAATTTGACAAATTTGCGCACTCTCACACTCACACATGGACCCAAATAGCCCTTATACTAACTGCTGCCATACTACAAAACCTATTAACTTTAGCCTACAGTGGTGCTTGAAAGTTTGTTAACCCTGTACAATTTTCTACATTTCTGTGTATATGTGTTCTGTGTATATGTAAATTAGACAAAATATTATACTTGGTCATTTATTCATTGAGGAAAATGATCCAATATTACATATTAGTGAGTGGCAAAAGTATTTGAAACTCTATGATTTTTAGTTCATTTGAAGGTTGGCTGTTCAATCAACAGGGCACCCTGTTGTATTTAAAGTTCAGGGGTCTATCAAAGTCTGATCTTCACAACACATTTGTGGAACTGTATCATGGTACAAAAAATTAGCTTTCTAAGGACCCAGGGTAACTTCTAAGCAACTAAAGGCCTCTCTCACATTGTCTAATGGTGATGTTCATGAGTCCATAATCAGGAGAACACTGAACAGCTATGGGGTGCATGGTATGTCTGGAGAAAGAAACATACTGCATTCCAGCACAAGACTCTTATCCCTTGTGTGAAACATGGTGGTGGTAGTATCAGTGTTTGAGCCTGTTGTGCTGTATCCGGGCCACTGGTTTTTAGAGATTTTTAAGATTTGTATGAAAATCCGGTGATGTTTTACATCATATATATATTGGGGGATCGCGCCGACCCTGGCTTGTGAACCTAGAGGTCAGCGTTGACTATTTTTGCAGCGTGAGCACACTCAGCGCCAGTCCCCTATTTGGCTTAATGCGATTAGATTCCCGACACCTGTTGTTGGGGCTATATAAGTACACCTTTTAGCCCACACAGGTTGTCGCATCATTGACACGTGCAGAACGCATCATTCAAACGTGCAGTCTGCACCAGCCCTCACCCGGCTATTACTAAACCGTTTGCTATAGCATTCACGTTATCGCTACCAGCCTTCACATGACTTTTTTCGTCCATTGTTTTGTGTGCTGTTTTTTGGATAGGGATAAAGGTACGACTGGCAATTCATAGGTTGTCAGTCGGGGGGCAGTCGGGAGGCTGTCCAGGTACGTTAGGGTTTGGATGCCAGCATAGGGAAAGCGATTCCAGTGCACTAACGCCGAACTCCTTTTTGGGGCTAGCTCGCTTGCGGGCGAAGCACCTTCTCCCCCTCGCGCCGCCACCCTCCGTCCTTTATCCCCCGATCGTGCTCAGAAAAGGATGCTGAGCTTATTTAAAGTATCGTCCTTTTCCTTTCTGCATCAGCCTCATACTCCTGGAAACCCCGGGAGAACTGTGAGACACTTTCGCGGACTCTCCGAGCGGGCCTCCGACCCTTGCACATGTGCGGACCTGTATGCCGTTGGCGTGGCGGAGTGAATAAGGGCACGTTATGCTTATGATTTATTTGGTGGGACTGTGGTAGCCTAGTGGTTAAGGTACTGGACTCTGTACCAGAAGGTTGAGGGTTCAAATTCCACCTCTGCCAAGCTGCCATTGTTGGGTCCTTGAGCAAGACCCTTAACCCACAATTGCTTGGATTGTAAGACTGTACCAATTGTAAGTCGCTCTGGATAAGGGCGTCTGCTAAATGCTGTAAATGTAAATGTGAACATTTATTTCTTTTTATTTTTATTACATTTTGGTTCACCGCTTCCATCTGGATCTAACAGCATTTGGGTCCTAAACCTTTATATTTTTATTTTCTGGGTTCGCCTGTCTTTTCAAAATATTTTAAAATAATAACCCCAACAATTTATGCATAAATATAGAAAATTCTAAAGGGTTCACAAACCTTCAAGCACCACTGTGCCTACTATTACAGGTGCTGATAAAAATAAGCACAGCAGAAGTGCTACAAAAAAAAGTTATACCTGGAATTACAAAGCACTGAACGATATGGTTTGTAGTGATTCCCACGGCTACATTTGCTGCTGCCACCTAAACCTGCTGGAAGGGCTGGTTCGGGTTCTTCATGGCTTTCATCCTTCTCCCACATAATGCCAGTATTTTTGTCATTCGGTTTGGGTTTTTTTAAACTGTTGCTTGCTGGTTTTTTTCAACAAATATTTGCCTAGTTAATAAAAATATGTAGATAAATTTTAAATCAGTTATATGTTTTTTAAGTATATATGAAAAATGTACAACATCCCTTGTCAACAGCACTGTCACCTCACAGCAAGAAGGTTCTGGGTTTGTTCCCAGGTGAAGCGGTCTGGGTCCATTCTGTGTGGAATTTGCATGTCCTCCCCATGTCTGCTTGGGTTTACTCTGGGTGTTACGGTTTCCTCCCAAAGTCCAAAGCCATGCATTAGGTTAATTGATTATGATAAATTGGCCCCAATCTGAGTATATATATGACTAGATTGGACGGTACCTTGTGTATAGATGTAACCTTGTTGTTAAAATGTCCAATAATGCTGATAGCGATGTTAAATAAATCAAATAAACAAAAACAAACATCCTGCTGAGGTTACAGCCCCGCATCCCCTTTTCCCGCACCTACAATATTAGAATGGATATTAAAATTCACTGAGCTCATCAGTATGACCTGTCCCTATGCTTGGCTGTATTCTTGATTTTCTCCACCTGGTAGAGATGGGAATGATTAAATGGCTGAATCCACTAATTATAACAGCTGTCCACATACGTTTGGCCATGTAGTGGTTTAGTTAATAGGCTATTATTATTTTAAAATTAACATTCCATAGGTAACTGAAGTGATTGCAGAGGAATTTAAATCTCATTACGGTCATTCACTTACGGCAACAAATTACCTTGTACCCCAATTACCTCAAGAAATGTTGATGTTAATTTATATTCAGTAGACACTAAACTTTGCCCCAGCCTTTGTACATCAGACCTTTATTTCTTAGGCCACTTTGGAGTTAATTATATCAGTTGGTCTGAGTTTCGGGTACAGAGCTGTGATGTCTGAATAAAGATCAGCACACCCTAAGGAACAGAGAAATGATGAAATGAGAAATAAAAAGGTTCTGTGAGATTCTTGTTCCATGCATATGAACAGTTTAACTTGAGAAGACCTCATCCCCATTCCCAAATGTCAAACTAATTTTTGCACTACTCAAGAGACAAATGTATTGAACATTTTGTCTCACAAAGCCATTTCTGCAAAGCATTTTACAGACAACCTCAGACATTTCACCTCTCCTGGAAGTCCCAGGAGTCTCTCTCATATTCATAGCAGCTCCCTGACACCTGCAAATTATATGCAAGTGGTACGACCCTGTCTAAGTAAGGCCGCCACACTACGATGGTGTACTGATGCACAGGTCAGGGGCGTTTCTAGATGACTTGTTGTACTATGGCATACACAGAATTTAGAGGGGAACATCAGTCATAGCAGCACAACTGTTTATAAAAAATAACATTACATTACTACATAACATTTAATTAACATTAAAGATTTTTTATAGATTGCATTCATTTTGTTTAAGCAAAGGTAACTGATGCGTTTGTTGGTTTAATGAATGACTTTACTTTAGTGGCATAATCTGTACTTTTTGATATGTTATACAGTATAAGTGGCCAAAACATTTAGCTATGAGCTTTAATTACTTTGTTTGCAGTGTGGCTGACTTTCCTTTTAAAAATGTGGATGTCCATTACTCCATGTGAACAACTGAAAGAAACTGGCTCTTACTGAAAGCCTTAGCTGCACAAGCTTTTGGAAAGGTACTGGGGCATTATGGGAAACGTAGTGCCCGTAGTGAAGTTGTGTGACGCATTCTGTAGTTCTCTTCAGCAATCCAAATTAATCAAATTAATTTAATATAAAATTGACTTTTTAATAGTGATTTTGGTGGAGCTCAGCAATATTTTACTGTGGCCCAATGAAGTCTGATGGAAACTTTACAGTCGTATGAAAAAGTTTGGGCACCCCTGATAATTTTCATGATTTTAGTTTAGAAATCATTGGTTGTTCAGATCAGCAACTTGAGTTAAATATATCATATAGCAGATGAACACAGTGATATTTGAGAAGTGAAATGAAGTTTATAGGATTTAACAGAAAGTGTGCAGTAATTATTCAAACAAAATTAGGCAGGTGCATAAATTTGGGCACCCCAGCAGAAAAATTACATCAATATTTAGTAGATCCTCATTTTGTAGAAATAACAGCCGCTAAACGCTTCCTACAGCTTCCAGTCTGGATTCTGGTTGAAGGTGCTTTGGACCATTCTTCTTTAGAAACATCTCCAGTTCAGTCATCTTTGATGGTTTCCAAGCATGGACAGCCCACATTTTCAGTAATATTCATGTCTGGGGACTGAGATGGCCATTCCAGAACGTTGTACTGGTTCCTCTGCATGAATGCCTTAGTAGATTATGAGCAGGGTTTGGGGTCGTTGGCCTCGGTGCAACTTTGTCACTGATTCTTGAACATTGTTCTTAAGAATCTGGAGATATTAACTGGAATCCATGCGACCCTCAATTTTAACAAGATTCCTAGTACCTGCACTGGCCACACAGTCCCGCGGGCATTATGGAACCGCCACCAAATTTTACTGTGGGTAGCAAGTGTTTGTCTTGGGATGCTGTGTTCCTTTTCCGCTCCTTGTTATGTCCAAATAACTCAATTTTATTTCATCAGTACACAGCACTTTATTCCAAAATGAAGCTGGGTTGTCCAAATGTGCTGTAAGCACACCTCAAGTGACTCTGTTTGTGGCGTGTTCTGCAGAAAAGGCTTCTTCTTCTGCATTACTCTCCCATACAGCCTCTCCTTGTGCAAAGTGCGCTGTATAGTTGAACGATGAACAGTGACAACCATCTGCAGCAAGATGAGGTTGTAGGTCTTTTGGAGGTGGTCTGTGGCTGACTATGTACTGTTCTCACCATCCTTCGCCTCTGCCTATCTGAGATTTTTCTTGGTCTGCCACTTCGGGAGTTCCTTAACTAGAACTGTGCCTGTGGTCTTCCATTGCCTCACTATGTTCCTCACAGTGGAAACTGACAGCTGAAATCTCTGAGAGAGCTTTTCCCTTTCCCTGAACCATGATGTTGAACAACCTTTGTTTTCAGGCCATTTGAGAGTTGTTTTGAGGCTCCCATATTGCCACTCTTCAGAGAAGATGCAAAGAGGAGAAAAACTTCCAATTGGCCACCTTAACCCTTTATCATAGTTGGACTCACTTGTGTATGTAGATCAAGGGTCAGTGAGCTTACAAAACATATTTTGTGTTCCAATAATTAGTGCTAAAGGTATCAAATGACAAGGGTGCCTAATTTTGTTTGAATAATTTCTGCACACTTTCTGTAAAACCTATGAACTTAATTTCACTTCTCAAATATCACGGTGTTCATCTGCTATATGATATATTTACCTGAAATTGCTGAGCTGAACAACCAATGATTTATAAAGAAAAATCATGAAAATTATCAGGGGTGCCCAAACTTTTTCATACCACTGTATATGAGGCACCTGTCTAGTAGCGCGGTGGACCTCCTTTGGCCTTCAGAATTGCAGCAATTGATTCGTGGCATTAATTCCCCCAGGTGTTGAAGTTTTTCTGCAGGAATTTTGACCCATGCGGATAGAACAGCTTCTCGCAATTGCTCTGAATAGTCCGTTCAACCCCATCCCAGAGATGCTGTAGATAGGATTTAAATCTGGGTACTGTGAAGTCCAGAAAAGCAAGGAAATCTGCCGGTATGATTCCAGGAACCAATCCATCATTATACACCCCTTGTGGCATGGTGCATCGTTCTGCTGAAACTGTCTTTCTGCCATAGTGTAAACAGCTGCCATGAAGGGATGAACTTGGTAAGCCACAATGCTTAGGTAAGCCCTACTGTCCATATGTCAATCCACAGGTATCAGAGAACCCAGGGTGTGCCTAGAAAACATTCTCCATACCACTACTCCACCGCCACCAGCCTACACTGTTGACACCTGACAAGAAAGGTTTCAACTGGTCGTCTGTTGTTATAGCCCATGCGTGCAAAAGAATATTGAGTTGTACATTCTGATGGTAGAAGGGCCACCAGCATTGTTTTAAGCTGCAATTTCCATGACAGAACAATTGTTAGTCAGAATAATTCTTAACATCCTCCTCTGACCCTTTTCGGTGACAAGTTGTTTGCACTAACAGGATTCCATTTTGCTGAATGTTTTTCCTTGATCGCATTATTCTTGGTATACTCACTCACTTTTCCCATTCATTGTGGATTCACACTGGCACTGATCCACAGAAACCTTGTTCACTTTGTTTTTACGCTGCACTCTGGGGTCATGTTTCTCATTTCTATACAAGGAATCTCCAATCATGAAAGGCATATAAGCTGCTGAGGTAAGCGTGGCAGTTTTCTTTTAACCCTGAAGCCCCACCTCCTGGTTGTGACCCACTGGTTGAGATGAAGTTATGCTGAGTCCCAGGACAGCAGTCTATTGGTTTCTTAAAGAAGAAGTTACAAGTCTGTGAGATCCAGAAACCTTGCTTGTCATGTTCAAGCAACCAGTTTGAGATGAGCTGAGCTGAGCTGAGCTGAGCTTTATAACATGGTACATTATCCTGCTGGAAGTAGCCAACAGAAGATGGGTATACTGTGGTCATGAAGGGATGAACATGATCAGCAAAATTTCTCAGGTAGGCTGTGGTGTTTAAATGATGCTCAATTAGTATTAAGTGTCCAAAGTGTGCCAAGAAAATATCCCATACCATATCCCCACCACCACCACCCTTAACCGTTGATAGGCAGGGTGGATCTGTCCGTATCTGAATGTTTCAGCAGAAATCAAGACTCATCAGACTAGCCTCTGACCAGGAGTGGCACCCAGTGTGGTCTTCTGCTGCTGTAGCCCATCTGCTTCAAGGTTAGACATGTTTGCCATCCAGAGAGATTCTCTTCTGCATACCTTGGTTGTAACAGGTAGTTATTGGAGTTACTTTTGCTTTTCTATCAGCTCAAACCAGTCTGGCCATTCTTCTCTGACCTCTGGCATCACTAAGGCATTGTTGCCCAGAGAACTGCCCAAACTGGATATTTTCTCTTTTTCGGACCAACTTATCTTGCACCAACAATCATGCCACTTTCAAAGGCACTTAAATCACCTTTCATCCCCATTCTAATGGTTGGTTTGAACTTAATGCACTGAGTTGCTACCACGTGATTGGCTGATTAAATATTTGCATTAACAAGCAGTTGAACAGGTGTACCTAAGAAAGTGGCCAACGAGTGTATTTGTCTCGTTTGTTTAATTCGGGCTCTCTTTACCTAAGTTTAGGACTGGTAAAAAGCTGCTTATGTTTTAGGTCATATTTAGGCAGAAATCCAGAAATTTCTAAACGATTCACAAACTTTAAAGCACCACTGTATTCCTGGACTGAATGAACCATGTAAGGACTGTCAGAACTGCCCTGCTGCAAACAGGTTCCTGCCTCAGAGAACCATGACAGCTATACTCAAGCCTTTGAAGTATGATCTTTGGGGTCAGTCTGATGCTAATTTGAATGTCAGACAATGAATACATATGATGAAGCACCTGAGTGCCTTGATCTGAGAACACATCCTCCAGGGAAGTGAATCTCCAAAATACCTCTTCATCCCTCGTTGACTCACTGTTTTTGTCTACCCCTTTGATATTTAATCAATTCAGGCTTTCATAAGGATAAAAAAAGATTAGCTAGAAATTATTCAGGGCTGAGTGTTTACCCAGTTGGTTCCAGGGCTTACCATAAACAAGTTACATAATATTTTTTAACACTAGTACAAGATTGGGTTTACGCAAAGATGTAATTGGGGGGCATCTGAGTTTGGAAAAATCACTACCCTCTCTTTCTGACTGAAAGCACACTCATTTTTACACATTGCTTTTTCCAGTTAGCAACCTGGGAGGACAAAGAAAAGCACCAGACTAGCCTTCACCTCTTTAAAAATGATTGATAAAATATCACCACCTGTTTAGATCAACTCCCCATAAAAGAGTCACATTTAATTTCTTCCCTAAAGTCTTTTGTCTCCTCATAAAAGTGCCAATCCTGTCAGGCTTGAACACCACCAGTGTCTCGTAATAAATTCTTGTATTCTGGACTGTGGTAGCCTAGTGGTTAAGGTACTGGACTCTGGACCAGAAGGCCAGGGTTCAAATCCCACCTCTGCCAAGCTGCCACTGTTGGGTCCTTGAGCAAGGCCCTTAACCCATAATTGCTTGGATTGTAAGATTGTCATTCATTCTCACTGAGAATGACTTTAGTGACAACAGTTCATGAAAACTGTAGACTACCGGTTGAGATTATTCGCTGCATTTGTTCAAGTAAAACCTTAACACATCTGACCATAAACCTGTTTCCAGTCATCTACAGTCCAGTGATGCAAGAGCTTAATCCATAGATTTTGAGCTGTTTTGTGTGCAGGTGTTGGTTTCCACATACTGAACATGAATTGTGAAAATGAGACGTGGCAATGAGCAGCAGCTTTTCATTCACTGACCACTGTTTATAAACCATTTGAAGCATCCACTGTGATACACAAAATTCTACAACTTTCTTTCACGGGTATCCATTTCCCATACTAAATCTTTTTTCTGAGATTTTTTCTGCCAGTTCTGCTCATCATATGTTCTGCACACACTTCAAAGTCAGCTGCCAATGTGGTTTTACGCTGCATTTGTCCTGGTAAGCAACCTACTGGATGTTGATGGATGCAACTCATTTTATATCAAGGGAGTCTATGATCTGTGCTGTATACTGTCTGCTGTAGTATTTATTTTTAGCTCTGGTTTGTGTGTTATGTTGTGTGCCCTGACCAGGATTAAGCAGATAATAAAATGAATGAAACTATGAATTCTGAATTATAACCAACATTTTCTAAATGTCAGGACATCTGTCTGTGAACTTAATGCCAAAAGAACATGGGTCAAGCAGCAAGACACTAAGCACATAAGTTGGAAACCCAAAAACGTCCTCTAGTTGAAGCTGCTCTGTGTGGAGGAATGGGCCAAAATTCCTCTAAGCTGACGTGCTGGACTGATCAATAGCTACAGACAGGCTTAGTTGCAAAGGTTTACATACTTCTGGAACTCACAGATGTGTAATATTGGATCATTTTCCTCAATAACTAAATAACCAGGTATAATATTTTATCTCATTTGTTCAATTGAGATGTCTTTATCTACTTTTAGGACTTCCAATGATGTTTAGGTCATATATTTGCAGAAATCTAGAAAAATGGAAAGGCTGAAAATGGGGCGGGGCATGGATCCTATCTCTCTGGATAAGGGCGTCTGCTAAGTGCTAAGTGCTGTAAATGTAAATTCAAATGTGCTGAAAATATCTGCTTCAGTTCAGTCCTAGCTATTCATTTTCTGCCTCTTTCGGAGGTTATGTGCACATTTTTGCACCTGTGCACTTCAGTACCAAATGCACGCCGGCTTCACCTCGTCTCTGATTGCTACACCTTCAGTGAGTTCAACCCTGATGAGCCCTATCATAAAGGACTGCTGTGAAATTAAATTGGCATGGGATTATTAGAGTTTGTTCAGTCTCAGTAACCTTTGGTGCTTGTTTGAGCTTCTGCTGTTTCAGCTACCAAACCCATGGTGTCTTAGCCCTGTGACTAATTTTGCCCTCACTTCCCAGGTTCGTGCAGCTCGGACTCTGTTACCTCGCTGGAAAATTACACTGAATACCTGCACCAGCCATCAGCTGGATTCTGTAACCGTTCTGTCCATTTGCCTCTTTGTTCCTGCCACAGATCTGATCTGAAGCCAAGACTGTTTGTCTGCTGGTTCTGTCCTAGACTTGTGCCATAGGAATGGTGCCTGTCTTTGGGACCCACATCTGACCTGCTCATTGATCATATGGGTGGCTCCTGTTCCCGCATCTTCATCTGTCCTTGAGCCTGCCGGCCCTGTTGTTTGTCCCTTGGCTGCCACTGCCTTTGCCTGGGTTCGTTCTCTCTCTCTCTCTCTCTCTCTCTCTCTCTCTCTCTCTCTCTCTCTCTCTCTCTCTCTCGACCTTAGTTCTGTTAAATAAATTCCTTGTGTAATTCCTAGCCCATGTTTTGGGAGTCAGTGTAGGATTCCAGCCATAAATGAGATGGATTTGCTTACAAATGCACTCCTTAACATGTGTAATTATTTCAATAAGTTTCCCCTGTACTGGGAATATAATGGGAAGTACATTTACTTCGAAGCTAGACAGCTGTTGAATTCCTTTGGGGCACACAAATAACTTACTACATAGCACAAATTCAAAACTACACCCATTATCTCTGATAAAGTACTCCCATCTCTGAATGGAAGAATTATACATATACTGAATTAAATAGAAAGTAACTTTATGAATACAAGTGTTTTACAGAAACTAGTCTTTCACATAACAATCAGCTGCCCCAACCAACTGTCCTATCAACTGCTCTAGGCTATATTCATTGTGAATGTACACACTTTTTTTATGCACAGCCCATACATATTTTATGTAACCCTATGGAATATGGCTGCTGGATGATCAAAATGCATCCAGTTTCGAAAAATTCTGCCATGTCTGCATGAAGCCAGTTTAAAAAAGTTCTAACACTTCAGTAAAGCATGATTGATGTCAACGGACTAATCAGGTCGTAGCTCAGGGGGAAGCCAGTAGCAGAACTGAACCTTATTAGTGAGTGGCTATAAGGAGTTTAATAATATGTTAAATCAGACATTGATTCCGATGAAACCAGTAAAATCTTTTGTTTTTACTACTTCAGTCTAAATGTTTTTGAATATGATGCTTGTTTTCTGGTTAAGATGCAAAGTTTCTGGTACAAATGTGACTTGAGATTCCATTGAGCTGCTGTCCATTTTTTTCTCAGTACATTCAGTATATATATATATATATATATATATATAATATAGAAGATTCTAAAGGGTTCACAAACTGTCAACTTTCAATAGCACTGTGTATATATATATATATATATATATATATAATATATATATATATATATATATATATATATATATATATATATATACACAGTGCTATTGAAAGTTGACAGTTTGTGAACCCTTTAGAATCTTCTATATTTCTGCATAAATATGACCTACAATTTAATCGGATTTTCACACAAGTCCTAAAAGTGGATAAAGAGAACCCAGTTAAACAAATGACACAATATATTATACTTGGTCATTTATTTATTCAGGAAAATGATCCAATATTACATAATAGTGAGAGGCAAAAGTATGTGAACCTTTGCTTTCAGTATCTGGTGTGACCCCCTGTGCAGCAATAACTGCAACTAGATGGTTCCTTTAGCTGTTGATGAGTCCTGCAGGACATCTGTCCATGAACTGAATCTCAAGAGAAGGTGGGTCATGCAGCAAGACATTGACCCTAAGCACACAAGTCTTTCTACCAAAGAATGGTTAAAGAAGAATAAAGGTAATGTTTTGGAATGGCCAAGTCAAAGTCCTGACCTTAATCCAATTCGAAATGTTGTGGAATGTTGTAAAATTCTGTGGAAGGACCTGAAGCGACAACCCACCAACATCCCAGAGTTGAAGCTGTTCTGTAGGGAGGAATGGGCTAAAATTCCTGCAGTCTTCCTCCAGGACTTATCAACAGTTACAGGAAACATTTAGTTACAGTTATTGCTGCACAGGGGGTCACACCAGATACCGAAAGCAAAGGTTCACAAACTTTTGCCACTCACCAATATGTAATATTGGATAATTTTCCTCAATAAATAAATTACCAAGTATTATATTTTTGTCACATTTGTTTACGTGGGTTCTCTTTATCTACTGTTAGGACTTGGGTGAAAATCTCTTTAGGTTTTAGGGCATATTTATGCAGAAATATAGATATATATTTATATAAAGTGAATTTTAACATGGCCTGGTTGCTGGTGCTAGACGGGCTGGTCTGAGTGTTTCAAAGACTGCTGATCTACTGAGACTTTAATTTCTAGCCATCTCTAGGGTTTACAGAGAATGGTTCCAAAAAGAAAATATCCAGTGAGCAACAACTCTCTGTTCAAAAATGCTTTGCTGATGCCAGAAGTCAGAGGAGAATGACCAGACTGATAGAAAGGCAACAGTAACCCAAATAACCACTGGTATCCAGAAGAGTATCTCTGAATGCACAACATGTCAAACTTTGAAACAGATTGGCTACAGCAGGAGAGGACCACACCGGGTGCCGCTCCTGTCAGCTAAGAACAGGCAACAAGGCTACAATTCACAGTGAACAGACAAGCATGCTGCCTGAGCGGGATGCCAGGGCATCACTGGGTTGTGTCACTGTTGCAGCACCAGAGGATGAAGTCCCACATCTGGCCTCAGCTTTCTCAAGAATAGTCCAATTAAGTCTGTGTAAAGTATAAACTGGCCGCAAGGCACTGCTGGGACTCAAACCCCGGTCAGTGCGGTGATGTGCTGAGGCATCTGTGCCCCATTTCTATTATCTATGTAATTACTTATACAGAGTATATTACATATTAGAGGTCAAAGTTATTCAACTGCACCGTTTATTTACACTCTGCGCGTGTTTCCACATTATCCTTGGGAACCAAGCAGCTCATAACAATTGGTCATTGGTCAGCTATGTGCACCTGTGAGGAAAGGGAAGTGCTAATGCCAGTGCACTACAGGACATCTTTGTATTCCTCCTTGTGAAACACACAACCACACATGGGCAGCTCAGTAAATACAGCAGAGTGGTGAGGAGACAGAGAGAGAAACTCTGGTTCTACATCAAGCCTCTAAGCCTTATCGTCTGACTACTTCCTGCTCTGCCTTTGAAGTTGTGCATCTTATTAAGCTCTGTATCTGATAGCACAGCGGTAATACAGTGAAGCTGATTTGGAGCAGGCTGCAAAGTGTGTGAAGGCTCACTTCCCTTGCTGGAGTGTGATTAGTTTGTGAACGCTGTCTGAGAGGAGAACGTGGCAGCATGCCATGGAAACAGCTGGAACAGGCTCTTATGGGTGTTATTGTGCTATTTTGGTGGCCTCGCTATAAACCTGATATCCCTCCTCCCTTCTGGTGCTACTTCTGAACTACCACATCACTGTGGATTTACTACAGCAAGGAGAGGACAGTTAAGCTGTAAACAGAAACGGTTTGCGTTTGGGTTTCAGTGGTAATTTCGACATTCTCATAAACGGACAGCATGGTGGCTGAGCAGTCGTGCTGGTGCCACAAATCTTTATATCCTGCATTTGAACAGTGTGGAGGAAAATGCATGGCTTTCCTCCAGGTATTACTGTTTCTTATCATCTCCAAAAAATATGCCAGTTAGACAGACCAGCTACTCCCCAGTGTGTGTCAGTTTGAATAACTGAGATTGTGATACCTGTATTGGCCTGGCTCCCTGCCCCAAGTGTATTCCTTATTTTTGCCCAATGTTTCAGGCATAGACTCTGGAATCCCCACAACCTTCATAAAGTGGTTACTCAGGATGAGTAAATGAATGAATGAGTAACTAATGATGAGCTCCTGTCTAGTTATGATAAATGAGAAAGTCAAGTGCAAATGAGAGAAATTTCAGCGTCCTTATTTGCACCATCTCTAGCTTTAAAATAATTTTCCCCTACTGGGAGGAAAAAAAAACACCTGTTTACTCAAAACTCATAATTAAAGCCTAAGGGTAGCTGCTTGGCAGTCAGCAACTGTTTCTGTGAAGCATGTGTTTCTGTAGAATACTTTCAAGAGTCTTTCAGACAAAAGTATTGTAAATGAAGCTCCACATTTTCATAATAAAACATTTTTAGACAGAATAATTTTGTGGATTTACACTACATATTAATTACCAATGTTGCATCGTGAAGCATCAAGCATAAACCCCTGACATTACTTTTAGTCTTGCGACTGTGGTAGCCTAGCGGTTAAGGTACTGGACTATGGACCAAAAGGTCCAGGGTTCAAATCCCAGCTCTGCCAAGTTGCCACTGTTGGGTCCTTGAGCAAGGCCTTAACCCACAATTGCTTGGATTGTAAGACTGTATCAATTGTTTTACTGTCATGCATGCAGGGCTGGTGTGCTGCAGAACCAGCCCCATAACACGAGGAACCCTGGGACTCAGAAAGACTCTGGTAAAGTGCAAACTCAAGAACACAGACAGAACCAGAACTAGACTAAATTGTGAAACTCTTTGCAAAGTCAACACCCTGAAAGTTTGAAACCTGGTGGTGACAAGATCCTCTAAAATTCAAAGTGCCAGAGGTGGGATACGAGCAAGTATGGCTTAGAGGTGGAGTACTAGTCCATGGTGCAGGTGCTCCGGTGCCTATCCATAGAATACCCAGAATACTCATAAGCATGTCCTGGACGAGTTACCAATCCATCGCAGGGTTATCTAAGGGTCTCTGTCTCAGTGCCAGGGGATGATCACCCAACCAACTCCCTCAGACAAAGCCAACTGTGCCTGAAAGCACCACCAAGATTCACACCTGGGCCCCTGGGGTGATTAGCTAGCGATCTAATTAAAACCACCATCCAGTGAGCTGGGTGCCATGAGATATGGTACATTTTAATTAGTATTATACAGTATCTTCACATACAGGTATGTACCGTTTGTGTCCGCATTAAGTTCTGTGAAACAGGACCCGATATAGTAACTTTGGACATAGTGTTTTATTTTAAACACCAATATTAATTATAACAGAATATGAAAACAATAAATACAATAATTCTTATATTTATCAGTATTCTTATCTTCCATACTTTTTTAATTAAACACTTACCGAAAATGAAAATGAAAGTAGATTGACACCATGTTTTTGAATTTCTTTCAACACTGCAGTTCTCTTTTCTGTCACCAGGTGATGCAAGAGAGATTATTCTTATACGAGATTTTTTTATTTCATATTCTAATTCTTAAGACCTCTGATGATCAGATGACTTTAAAAAGCACATACCTGTAATTATATTACATTTTTTTAAATGGACACATCTGCTGAGATTCAGAGATCTGTAAAGATCTCCAAAACTCATGAAGCAAGTCCAAGTATGTGACAAGTTACTGCTCAAAGAATCAGCAGTTGCACGTTTATAATAGCTGTGTACTCTGATCTCAGTTCCATGCTTCAAAAGCTCACCGGCACTTATTAAGGAAGACACTTTAGAAGAGCTCATTACCGCCATGTCTGAGGAGCTTTGAGAAATGAGGCTTTATTTCAACTCCTGTCTGCCTCACTGTGCTCTTTATTTTTAGAAAAGCATGATGGATAACCTTGCTGTTGTAAAAAGACAAAGTGAGTGACATCAGAACATCATGATTTAGAATTAGAACTGACAGCATGATTGCTGCAGGTGCTGAGTGTAGCCCAGAAGTCTGTTCTTGCTTTTGAGATGTCCAGCACCCTGTGTGTCGATAGATAGTCAACTATTTCCTACACTGTGAATCATAGTCAGAGGTGAGCTGCAAGTGTGTGTCTGACATTGTGTAGTATTCACAATATTTCTTAAGAGTAATGTAAAATTCACACAAAATACGTAATTAGATATGCAGGTAAATCGATTGTCATCATTAATTTGTTCCAGAAGGTTTGTCGAGAACCGAAAACAATGAGTACTGAGCAAAGTTTTCCCATAAAGAATAAAGTATATTGAATTAATCCATTCCAGACCCCCAGAAAATCCACACTGTATAAAGCATTATATGCATTAATGGAGTTGTATTGAAAAGGTGCACCAACAAATTCATCATAAGTTAAATGTATCATGAACCAATGGCTTTAATATAGTCTATACTGTACAATAGCGGCACCAATTACACATTATTTTACATGTAATTTAGTGAGTAATGGATTAAAACTAAAAAGTGAAAGCAAAACACTTTTGGAGAACTCTATCGGTCAATGCCAACCGTACAGTGGTGCTTGAAAGTTTGTGAACCCTTTAGAATTTTCTATATTTCTGCATAATATGACCTAAAACATCATCAGATTTCCACACAAGTTCTAAAAGTAGATAAAGAGAACAAACAAATGAGACAAAAATATTATACTTGGTCATTTATTTATTGAGGAAAATGATCCAATATTACATATTAGTGAGTGGCAAAAGTATGTGAACCTTTGCTTTCAGTATCTGGTGTGACCCCCCTGTGCAGCAATAACTGCAACTAAATGTTTCCTGTAACTGTTGATCAGTCCTGCACACCGGCTTGGAGGAATTTTAACCCATTCCTCCGTACAGAACAGCTTCAGCTCTGGGATGTTGGTGGGTTTCCTCACATTAGCTGCTCACTTCTGGTCCTTCCACAATATTTCCATTGGATTAAGGTCAGGACTTTGACTTGGCCATTCCAAAACATTAACTTTATTCTTCCTTAAACATTCTTTGGTAGAACGACTTGTGTGTTTAGAGTCGTTGTCTTACTGCATGATCCACCTTCTCTTGATATTCAGTTCCTGGACAGATGTCCTGAGATTTTCTTTTAGAATTCTCTGATATAATTCGGAATTCATTGTTCCATCAATTATGGCAAGCCGTCCTGGCCCAGATGCAGCAAAACAGGATGCAGCCAAACCATGATACTACCACCACCATGTTTGATGGGATAAGGTTCTTATGCTAGAATGCAGTGTTTTCCTTTCTCCAAATATAACACTTTTCTTTTAAACAACAAATTCTATTTTGGTCTCATCCGTCCACAAAACATTCTTCCAATAGCCTTCTGGCTTGTCCACGTGATCTTTAGCAAACTGCAGACCAGCAGCAATGTTCTTTTTGGAGAGCAGTGGCTTTCTCCTTGCAGCCCTGCCATGCACACCATTGTTGTTCAGTGTTCTTCTGATGGTGGACTCATGAACATTAACATTAGCCAATGTGAGAGAGGCCTTCAGTTGCTTAGAAGTTACCCTGGTGACCTTTTTGACCTCGCCAACTATTACACACCTTGCTCTTGGAGTGATCTTTGTTGGTCGACCACTCCTGGGGAGGGTAACAATGGTCTTGGATTTCCTCCATTTCTACACAATCTGTCTGACTGTGGACTGGTGGAGTCCAAACTTTTTAGAGATGGTTTTGTAACCTTTTCCAGCCTGATGAGCATCAACAACTCAGTTTCTGAGGTCCTCAGAAATCTCCTTTGTTTGTGCCATGATACACTTCCACAAACGTGTTGTGAAGAGCAGACTTTGATAGATCCCTGTTCTTTAACTAAAACAAGGTGCCCACTTACACCTGATTATCATCCCATTGATTGAAAACACCTGACTCTAATTTCACTTTCAAATGAACTGCTAATCCTAGAGGTTCACATACTTTTGTCGCTCACTAATATGTAATATTGTATCATTTCCCTTAATAAATAAATGACCCAGTGTAATATTTTTGTCTCATTTGTTTAACTGGGTTCTCTTTATCTACTTGTGTGAAAAATCTGATGATGTTTTGGGTCATATTTATGCAGAAATATATAAAATTCTAAAGGGTTCACAAACTTTCAAGCACCACAGTAACTTAGCACACACACACACACACACACACACGCACACATGCACACAGTCTTGGTAAGCATCTGTTTTGGTGAATTCCATTAAGGTAATGATTACTGTAGCTTATAAATGCTATACCTACACTTAACACTACAATTAATCGAAGTAACATAAAAGGGAGACTTTACTGGGTTTTTGAATAAAAGTTGCAGTTTTTCTTAAAAAAAAATTGTTGTGGGGAGCAGCAAAATGTCCCCAAGGTATATAATGTCAGAACTTCCTATCCTTGTTGAGACATTTTGTATGCTCTGTGTAAATACCAGTACCATACTACTTGTACCAGGTGTACATAGTGACATCACAAGTGACATCACACTATTTACACAAGTGTACACAGTAACTTCATTCTATTTAAACAGAGTGTAAAAAACAACACCTATTACTACATACTAACTATAATGACCTGATGACTGACTCGGCAGGGTTAGTGCAAATAGCCAGGCTGTGTGGTTAGCGTTGTTTCCACTACAAATAAACACTTTGAAACTGAAAAATAAACCATTCTGAAGACATCATGTTTTCAACTTAATCCTGAAGTAGCAAAGTGTCCATCCTCACAGTGAGAAAAAAAGCTTTTCCCTTAAATGCAACTTATCTAGGGTTAAACAAGCTAAACACGTATTAAAGCAGATTCTCTGTAGAAATGTTTGTGATGTGTCACGGTGCTGAGCTTGATGCAGCTTGTTAAAGTAAGAAGATCTTTTAAGGGGATTTAAATTTCGGGAGCCTGTAACGTATTAAAATTCCACTTGCAGCTTTAATACCAGCCCATTAAAGGAACAAGCAACGAGAATTGCTGACTTGCCATGTGCTTGGATGCATAATTTATCCTTAATTGGCAGCTGGTGGGTTTTTCTTTGGGTGTGTGGTACGAAAGGTGAATAGCTCATGCATGTTGCAATGGAACCACTTCTCCTTTGAGGTTCTTAAGAGATACATACGTTTGGCTTAGTGGCCTAACACAGTACTGAACTTGCTCGCTCACTGTTATAGAAGTGTGTGCAGATGTCTTATCAGTTAAACCCCCAGAGTGTGAGCATATGGAGTGAATGATGCATTATTATATCCTCAGATTGTGTAATCTTTCAGAGCACAGCTCATCTGTATTCAAGGTGTTTATTATGACCTACATGTCCGTAGCTGGGCTTTGCTGAAGAGTAGGCTGAAATTTGGGGTTGTCCTGACATTGCAAGAGGTCACAGTCTTAAATAAATGAGTGGACAGAATGGGAGCAACATGCCACCCTGAACTAGAGCAGCATTATTAATTTACTCCATGCCCTCTTTATGTGAATGGAAATAAGAAGCTCAGTTCTCTTCCATGGCTTTCCAAGACTGGTGGTGAAAAATGAAAGGTTCGGTCGACTGAAGATGTTGAACAGAGTTTGGACAAGTGCACTGGGTATGGAGATAGGACTGGGTACAGAAACTCAAAAGCCAGACCAAATTGTCTACTACTGAGTACTGAAACATCAAAAATAGATTGATCCTAATTTTGATGATTACAGGGTTTTTTTTAAAAGAAAATTTAGGGGGGAAAAAAACAACATCCAAAGAATCATAAGGACTTAATATTATATCTTACCACCTCCTTGCTGCATTGAGAATGCATAAACATGACACAGAGGTTTAAAGTATCACTCCACTAAAGTAAACAACAATTGTCCCCACTGTAATAATGGTCCCTGGCAAAATAAACATTATAAATTAAACCATCCATAATAAATGGAAGTAGAGATGACTAAACATTGACACAAATGTTTTAGCAATAGTATGTCAGCAACAGCTAAGTTAATTGTTTACTGTTAAAAATGTTTACCTACTTTGACAGCTTTCAGCTTTTTTGTGTGGTGAACATGTCAGAATTCAGCTAGCATTAAAACTAACATGTATTGGCTAAGTATCTGGCTATTATCCAGCCATCATTATCAAATTAAATCTACTATATTTTCCTCAAATTCCATAAATGGGCCCAATTCACTACTATGATTAATTTTTGTGTCTGCCTGGGTTTCCTCCAAGGGTTTCTTCCACATTGCAAAGACATGCATTAGCTCAACTGGTGTCCCTTAACTGTCCCAGTGTGTGTTTGGGCCCCATGATGGATTGATCCCCTGTCTAGAATTAGTTTCCACCTTGTGTTCTGTTCTGCCGGTTAGGCCCCAGCTCTCAGAAACCCTGAACTGGATGAAGAGGTTATGAAAATGAATTACTGAATGGTTGAATGAATGAATGATTGATTTATGAAAAAATGTTCTTGAATCTTGGTTAAACTCATCACTTGATTGTTTAAGAAAACTCATATGAGGTGGTCAAGTCAAGTCAAGTTTACAATGGAGCATTGTCTCAAAGCAACTTTACAAGTTTAGATTATCTCCTAATAACTACGTCCAATCCCAAATTGAGCAAGCCTAGGGCGACAGTGGCAAGGAAAAACTCCCTAAGTGTTATAGGAAGAAACCTTGGGAGGACCAAGACTCAAGAAGGGACCCAACCTCCTTGGGCGGCGTAGATGATAAATCTAAAAAGCTCTCAGGAGCCACATGAATAGTGAGTACAGTGTTTTCAATTAAAATTGATCATCGATATTTCAATTTATGTCACATGTCTATTGTCACAATAAGAAGAGTACTTATACTTATTATTTGAGTATTGGCATCCAATTCAAAACCCAGCTCTACTCAGGGGTGTCTTGTTTGGGAGCCCAGATCATTTCTTAGCTTTAAAGTCTTTATAGCTAAATCTGTTCAAGTCTGTTCTGTGTGATCATTTCAACAAAACCAGACTACAACTTCAACTGTTTCTTAAATGTGTGTTTCAGAAACAGCTAAACTGTACATACACTTACATTGCCAGAAGAACTCTGCGACATTCAGCATGCTACCGTCATAAGATACCACTTTTCAAGCAAGTCAGTTCATCAGATTCCTGCTGTATTAGAGATTTTCTGATCAACTGTAAGAACAAAAAGTAAAGTGGAAGCATAGAGAATCACCATGAAGTTATAGAACGCACCAGCCTGAAGCCCTGAAGTAAAAGCAAAGCAAAAAAAACGTCTGTCCATGGTTATCTCCATGCATCTCTCATTACAGGGTTCCAAACTGCCTCCGGAAGCCAAATCTGAACAATAACTGTTTAGAAGCTTCAAGGATTTGGTTTTAATGTTTCACAGAGGCCTAAGATGATAATCAATAGCAATGATACAGTTACTCAAGTACTGTACATAAGTACCATTTTAAAGTACTTATGAGCAGGTGTCTGCAAAGCTACCCAAACCCCTCCCCATTTGCTCTGTATAGCATTTTAAACAGAGAATGTAGAAAATCAATTGTAGTAAGATATACACTTAGCAATCACATTATTAGCTACACCCCCTTGTTTCTACACTAACTTGTCTATCACTTCCACTTTCCATATAGATGCACTTTGTAGTTCTACAATTACAGACAGTTCATCTGTTTCTCTATGTACATTGTTAGTCCCCTTTATTCTGTGATCTAATGGTCAGGACCCCTACAGATCATGTACTATTTGGGTAGTGGATCATTCCCAGCACTGCAGTCAAGTCAAGTCAGATTTATTTATATAGCGCTTTTTACAATGGAGCATTGTCTCAAAGCAGCTTTACAATTTTAGATTATCTCCTAATATCTACGTCCAATCCCAAATTGAGCAAGCCTAGGGCAACAGTGGCAAGGAAAAATTTCCCTAAGTGTTATGAGGAAGAAACCTTCTCAAAAAGGAACCCAACCTCCTTGGGCGGCATAGATGATAAATCTAAGTATGAAACTAATTTATCTAAACTAATAAGTCATGGAGACATAGTTCAGATAAAATGTAAAATATGCACATCGACATTAAGTAGTCACTCTAGGATCTTGAGTCTAAGCAGGAAAGTCATTGGTGGAGGGAGAGAGTAACTGCCCTCTGGTGTGGCCCGGGTATGGTGGGGCTGGAGCTGATGACGGAAGCAGCTTGAGTGAAGCTGAAGTAGATGAACATCATGTGTGAGGCAAGAACTGGTACCGGAACACAGCTCGGAGAGAAAACAGGAAATGTAATTAGTTATTGATTAAGAGCACAGTGTCTATTAACAATCACTGATGCCATGTGTAGCATGAGACCCCGGCAGCATTAGCTATAGCAAGAGGAGAACTGGTAGGTAACACAGCCAAGAGGGATCACATGAGACATCGGCAACCCCACGGGAGGCAGAAGACAGCAACCCAACGTCTCTGATCACCATAAGACTCTTTGACTATGAGCCTCCAGCTCTGCCCTTAGTCTAAGGCAAGGATGCACGAGTCAAGATCAAGAGGACCGAAGCCCAGTTCAGTCAGACCGCCCACTCGACACCTCCGGCTAAAGGACAAGGCATGCAGACTCTGGCCCCAGTGACCCAAGCCATGCACCCCAGTCTAAATCTAGTCAAAAGCCTGCATAAGTAAGTATGTCTTTAGCCTAGACCTAAAAATTTTGGAGAGTGTCTGAGTCTCGAACTAAAGTGGGAAGTTTATTCCATAGTTGGGGGGCCATGTATGAGAAAGCCTTTCCCCCTGCTATGACTTTTTTAATTCTAGGAACTGCACCCTGCAAGCAAAGTAGACGTGCTGGATGGTAAGTCTCTAAGAGTTCACTTAGAGACAGACCATGTAGGTATGTATAAGTTATAAGAAGTATTTTGTAATCAATGCACAATTTGACTGGTAACCAGTGTAGTGATGATAGAACAGGAGTGATATGATCAAAATTTCTAGTTCAAGTTAGCACTCGGGCAGCTGCATTCTGAACTAACTGAAGTGTATTTATAGATTTACTAGAGCATGTTACAGTAAAATGTTACAGTAATCCAACCTTGAGGTTATAAATGCCTGAACTAGTTTCTCCGCATCATTAAAAGAGAGGATATTTCAAGTTTTTAGGTTTGGCGATATAACATAATTGAAAGAAAGCAATTCAAGTGATGTTGCTAATGTGTGCATTAAAGGAAAGATATGAATCAAATATGACACCTACACACGTGGACAAAACTGTTGGTACCCCTCAGTTAATGAAAAAAAAAACACAATGGTAACAGAAAGAACTTTAATCTGACAAAAGTAATAATAAATACAAAGTCTATAAAAAATGAACGAATGAAAGTCAGACATTGCTTTTCAACCATGCTTCAACAGAATTATTTTAAAAAATAAAGTCATGAAACAGGCCTGGACAGAAATGATGGTACCCCTGAAAAATGTGACCAAAGGGACATGTTAAATCAAGGTGTGTTCACTAATTAGTATCACAGCACATCAGCTCTATGTTCGCAGACGGAAAAAAGAAGCATATCAAGAAAAGAACACTGTCCCTACTGTAAAACATGGAGGAGGCTCTGTTATGTTCTGGGGCTGCTTTTTCTGCATCTGGCACAGGGTGTCTTGAATCTGTGCAGGGTACAATGAAGTCTCAAGACTGTCAAGGAAATCTAGAGAGAAATGTGCTGCCCAGTGTCAGAAAGCTTGGTCTCAGTTGCAGGTCATGGGTCTTGCAACAGGATAACACACGTCTAAAAACACCCAAGAATGGCTAATAGGAAAACACCAAACAATTATAAAGTGGCCTTCTATGAGCCCTGACCTAAATCCTATTGAGCATCTTTGGAAGGAGCTGAAACATGCCGTCTGGAAAAGGCACCCTTCAAAAGTGAGACAACCGGAGCAGTGTCTGACTTTCATTTGTTCATTTTCATAGACTTTGTATTTATTATTACTTTTGTCAGATTAAAGTTATTTCTGTTACCATTGTGGGTTTTTCTTTCATTAACTGAGGGGTACCAACAATTTTGTCCAGGTGTGTAAGTTTTTTTAAAGACAGACTGAGCAATACTGAACAGCCATCTAGATTTAGGATAGATGTAGCCATCCTGTCTCTCACAGCATTGGGTCCTACTAATAAAACCTTAGTTTTATCTGAGTTAAGTAAGAGAAAATTAAATGACATCCAATCTTTTATTTCCTTTACACAATCCTCAATTTTGCTGATTGTAAGGCTGTCATTTGATTTGGATGATATGTACAGCTGTGTATCATCTGCATAGCAGTGGAAACTAATGCCATGTTTACAAATAACTGTGGCAACATGTACAGAGAGAATAAAAGCTGGCCAAGCACCGACCCCTGAGGCACGCCAAAACACATTTTCTAATTGGTCATATACACACTCAAGATGAGGCATATTTATGCACCACTGTATCCTAAAACAGTGCTGCACCAGTGTTATATTTTTACTAATTGGAAAACAATTTTTTGTGAAAACATAGTAATGTAATAAGAGTTTGCTCAATCAACCACAGTAAGACTCCTTCTAATGAATCTAAGGTCATGGCATTTGGAGATACTGCTGATACCTTGGAAAAGCAAAAACGGAAAGCAACAGAAAAAACATCAGTTTTTATTCCAAGTGTTGTTTCAAAGAAAACTAAACTTCTGATGTTATGGATTAGCAGGATAAAAACAGCAATGAACCTGGACAAACAACTCCACTGGTGGGATGCAGTAAGTGTTTGTTTATTCAGCACCTGTAATAGCAAGAAGCCTAAAGTTAACAGATTTAAACAGATTTAAACTTCTACTTTTGAGTATTCATTTTAGCAGTATCCAAGCATCAAGCATAAACCCCTGACATTATTTTTAGTCTTGCGACTGTAGTTGCCTAGCGGTTAAGGTACTGGACTATGGAGCAAAAGGTCCAGGGTTCAAATCACACCTCTGCCAAGCTGCCACTGTTGAGTCCTTGAACAAGGCCTTTAACTCACAATTGCTTGGATTGTAAGATTGTATCAATTGTAAGTCACTCTGGATAAGGGCGTCTGCTAAATGCTGTAAATGTAAATGTCCAAATATGTAAAGCAAAGCCCATAAAGAAACTGAATAACTTGACTGGATAGCACAGTGCATCAGTTCTAGCTAACACCTTTTGGAAGACTGGCTGTGAGCCAGATTTTATTGTGTAGCATCAGTGACCAACTCTTGTGTCTGAATGTGGGCAAATCATTACCAGAAAATATTTATCAGGCCATTTCAGCTACTGCATATGTGTATATGGTTCCTTTTCTATGGTAGCTGTGATCTTAAATAGCTTATGGATTCAGCAACAAATCTTGTACCTTATGTGGCTCGAATGATGTCTTTCAGAATTTGCCCTGATGACTATGGAGCTAACTAGTCCCCTTAATTGTTAACTGTTTTGCATCTTTCACAGTGGAGCTTTCATCGCAGTTCACAAATATTTGTCAATGACATGCTAAAGATGCACAGTGGTGCTTATGAAATAGAGTTGATGAGAGTTTATGACATTTATGTACATGAAGACTACAATATTATACTTGGTCATACATTTATTAACAGATATTATCCAATATTACATATCTGTGAGTGGCAGAAATATGTGTACTGTACCTCTATGATTAGCAGTTAATTTCAAGGTGAAATTAGAGTCAGGTGTTTTCAATCAATGTGATGGCAATCAGGTGTGAGTTGTATTTTAAGATCATGGATGTATCAAAGTCTGAACTTCACAGCATGTTTGTGGAAGTGTATCATGGCATGAAAAAAGGATAATTCTGAGGACCTCAGAAAAAGAGTTGTTGATGCTCACCAGGCTAGAAAGTTTAAAATATCATCTCTAAAGATTTCACCAATCTACAGTCAGCAAAATGGTGTACCAAAGAGGAAAATTCAAGACCATTATTCCCCTTTACCAGGAGTGGCTGAACTATTAAAGATCATAGTTCATAAAGAAACCCAGGTTAACTTAGGAATTAAAGGTCTCTCACACAGGCTAATGTTCAAGGCTCCACCATAAGGAGAAAACCAAACAACAAATGGTGTGCATGGCAGGGTTGTGAAGAAAAAGACACTGCCCTCCAAAATGTACATTGATGCCAGTGTGCAGTTTGCTAAAGATCACAAGCCAGTAGGCTGTCAGAAAGCATTTTGTGGATGGATGAGACCAAAATAGTCATTTTTTGTTTAAATGAGAGGACTAATGTCTGGAGAAAGGAAAATACTGCATTTAAGCTTAATAATGCATTATCTGTGAAACATGGTAGTGGTAGTATCATGATTTGTGCCTGTTTTGCTGTATATGGGCCAGGAAAATGATTTCCTTATACCAGCAAATTCAAAAGGAAACAGTCAGGACATCTCAATCACAAAAGAATATCGGCCAAGCATAACTCTAAGCACAAAAAGTTATTCTACCAAAGAATGGTTAAATTGAATAAGGTTATTGTTTTGAAAGGACCAAGTCAAAGTCCTGACCTGAATTCAATAAAAGTATATTGTGAAGCAAGCAGTTCATGTGAGGAAACCCACCACCATTTTGAACAGAGAAATGGGCTAAAATTCCCCCAAGCAGGACTGATCAACAGAAACGTTTAGTTGCAGTGATTGCTGCCCAAGGAGGTCACCCCTAATACTAAAAGCGAAGGTTCACACTTTTTGCCCCTTACAGATATGTAATATTGGATCATTTTCCTTAATAAATAAATGACCAAGTATAATATATTTGTATAATTTGTTTAAGTTGGTTCTCTTTATTTACTTTTAGGGATTGTTTGAGGTTTTGGGTCATATTTATACAGACAGAAAATTCAAAGGTTCACAAAGCTTCACACATGACTGTATATTATCAGAGGATTAGCTGCCTTTAAATTAGGTACATTTCATGGATTTGGAGGGTTAGGCATAGCGTTTTAGACATTCTCTAATATTTCCATAAAGCTAATCCACAATAACCCTAAATCCTCTGTTTGATCTTCCATATATAAGGTTCACAGCTAGGTTAAGAGTCAGCAGCTACTTTAGGTATGGAGAGAAAATGTGAAATGTTATGAGATAGTTACT
This sequence comes from Ancistrus triradiatus, assembly GCA_025084515.1. NCBI lineage: Eukaryota > Metazoa > Chordata > Actinopteri > Siluriformes > Loricariidae > Ancistrus > Ancistrus triradiatus. The sequence continues at coordinate 351,192 of JAJAGP010000245.1, read as the reverse complement.
GCAAAGCTAATTACTTCTGTAAATCAACAGCGGTACCATAACTTTGCATTGCATCAAAAAAGAATGTGACCAATTTAAACTTGTCCACACCTGGAAATGCAGCAGTGTGTATCACACCACCATTAAGGCAATCAGGGCAGTTCTTTTAACAACAAAATCTAATTAGTGTCCCTCTGCAGTGTGAACGGCTGACCGAAAGATGCTGACTTGTACCATGCTGCAAAGGTTATTTGTTATCATTCGTCTGTCTGTCTTCCCCTCCAGTCATAATTAGGAAAAAAGTCTCACTTGTGAGGTGAATCTAAATTAGCATTTCACTTCCTAGCATGTGAAAGATGTCTGCCGTCATCACCCATTGTTTCAAAGAAGAGTAAAATCCCCCAACAGGCTGTAATGAACTTTTACTACATTTGCCTTCTGGACATTTCACCCTCTTCCTATTTAGTAAAATGTCTAAATTTGACATCTGGCGAGTAATGTGTAATGAAAACTGCAATAGTTTCCTTTCTCATTCTAGCTTTGATAAAATAAAAGGTAAAGTAACATTTGGAACAATTTTTCTCAGGTGAGCCATTCTGCAGGCTCAACCTTTAAACCAAGATTTCCCAATTGTTGCTTGTTTTCATGACTGGATTTCCATTCCTGGGTGAAACATCAACATCAAAAACAGTACTGACTTTGTATTTCTAACTTCTTGACCTGTTACATGGCTTCAAGATTTGTTCACCATAAATACCTAGGTTTAGTATTTAAAAAATAGCCATTAAAAAAAACAGTCTGGTGTACAGTGGTGCTCTTTAGAGATGGTTTCATAACCTTTTCCAGCGTGATGAGCATCAACAACTCTTTTTCTGAGGTCCTCAAATCTTTTGAATATCTTGTGAATATTGTGAAGAGCAGACTTTGATAGATCCCTGTTCTTTAAATAAAACAGGGTGCCCCCTCACACCTGACTGCTATCCCATTGATTGAAAACACCTGACTCTAATTTCACCTTCAAATTAACTGCTAATCCTAGAGGTTCACATACTTTTGCCACTCACTAATATGTATTATTGGATAATGTTCCTCAATGAATAAATGACCAAGTTTTTCTCTCATTTGTTTAACTGGGTTCTCTTTATCTACTTTTAGGACTTGTGTGAAAATCTGATGATGTCCATCTGCCATCTTTGCCTTCTTTGACAGTACCTCCCTCAGACACAGCCAATTTTGAGACACAGCTTTGAAACCTCTGTAATCCATGTGTTGGTTCATAACATCAAGCTTTTAGGTCTTGGTAAGATTATAATTTTAATATAAGGCCAAGGTGACCCACTGGAACCAGGCACTAGGTTCTTAAAACATTTAGGTGCCGAGTTACTAATATCTTGAACAGTACTAATTTGCTTATGCAGTTTGTTGTGGTTGATTTAAGGATAAATATGGAATGGCAACACACATAAAGGAAAGCAAAAAAACTATGTAAATTAGTCTGCATGTGAGAATGGTTCTTGATAACCATGCTGAGTTCAGATCAAAGAGGAGAGAGCGGCCTTTCATCCAGCTAGTGTGGGAAAGAACAAGACATAAGCACTCTGGAGAAATCTTAAAGAGGAATAAATAGAGTGCAAAAACACCTAATGCTGGTTAAATTTTTTATTTCTACAGATACTGCATTGGTCTAGAACATAGTTGCCATTTTGGAGAGGGTAACTTGTTTCCAATGAGAATAAAAAAGGCTTATCTTGGTATTTGTGTGTTAGAATCAGAGAAACCCTGAAATAAGAGAACGCAGAATCACAGATCTATATATAATATGTGTCCTTATTATGCTATAATCTATGCAGGAATTAAGACTTTTGACAGGGTGATTTTAAAGTGTAAAAAAGTTTAGTACTGCCTAATTTTTTTAGTTATTGGCAGGAAACACAGGATTATGAAACCCACCACCCCCTTTAAGTTGTTATGCCCAATTAATGCCCAGTGTTATTTATATATAACTTAGGACAGTTATGACAGCAGTTGTTAGTAACTCAGAGTACCATATGGTTTAAGACTGAGGAACTCAAGTCCAGGAATATGGCAGTGCCAAAACGTACAGTAAAATAATGACATTGTAAATTGACACCACTGACCTGCTGATGTGAGACAGCAACTTTCTCCTTTATTGGAGAGTCGTCTGTTATGGTGCCACTGTTGAGGAATATTCAACTTCCACCAAGGAGCTTTGTAAGAGCTTTCAAAGGTCAGGTCACCCTAAAGTGTTCCATAGTGCATTCTGAGTCAAAAGGTTACTTACAAATGCCACAGAGTTCATAATGTCACAGGAATCATTTAACAGGAGGGCTTCAGAAACGGGATTATTAATGCTCAAAAATCCTCACTTCTAGAACACTTCTGTTTCTTCCCATTAAAATTTATTTGACAGTTGCCTCTCATGAGACATGTTTATTTCAGACATCTTGTGAGAGCCCTTCAGAATTTGAGGAGATATCAATCCGTTTCTAACTCTCTAATATGATGCTGGAGACCCCAATGTACTGTGCTTGAATGAAAGGATCTGAGAAAGAAGTTGAACTTAGTCTGGTAAGCCCCTTGGTGGCCAACTTGAAATCAGATAGACTTTGGAAGCTTTGTCTGAAAGTGAATTGATTTTAATAAACTTTTATATAAGGACTAAACCCTTTAAAACCCATGGTGTCAGCAGCATTTCCACGCTGCAAATCATTATTAAAAATCTATAGGTTCTCCACAGCAAGGACGGGGAATCTCAACTCGCATAGGGCTGATGTGGCTACAGGTTTAATCATTTCATCTTCATCTTTGAACAGCTGAGTAGTTGTTCCGGGGTAGCTCTGGCTTGGTTGAAATGAAAACCTTCAGTTAAGCTGGCCCACCGGTTCCCTACCAGTGTCACTGAGCAATTCTGTGAAAGCCATTGCATTTCTGTAGTAGGGGAAAAACAGCCCTAAATAGTGTCTCTACACTCAAGACTAGGTTCCACAAATAAAATGAAAACTAAACCTCAAAATTATTTTTCACATCCAATGTCATGTACTTTTGCTGTCACTAGTCACTACTGTTTAAATCAGTGTTTCAGTCTTGGTGGTGTCTCTGGCCTGGGCAGGTGCTACACAGACACCTGAGGGTGGAAGAGTCGGAAGGGGATCATGCCCTAGCCACTGCAACAGCTGCCAGCAAAGATAGCAGATGGACACGCCATCCTGGACCAGGTGCAACAAAACATGCACACCATTGTTGTTCAGTGCTCTTATGGTGGTGAACATTAACATTAACCAATGTGAGAGAGGCCTTTAGTTACTTAGAAGTTACCCTGGGTTCCTTTGTGAGCTCGCAGACCTATACGTTCTGCTGTTGGTGTAATCTTTTTTGGTCAATCACTCCAGGAGAGTGAATTTCCTCAATTTGTACACAATCTGTCTGACTGTATATTGGTGGAATCCAAACTCTTGGACTCTAGCATCAACAACTGTGTTTCTGAGGTCATCAAAATTTAAATACATCAGGGCATCCACTCACACCTGACTAATATCTTATTGACTGAAATTAACTGCTAATCCTAGAGATTCACACACTTTTTGCCTCTCACAGAATGTGATGTTGGATCTTTTTTTCCCATAAATAAATGACCAAGTATAATACAATATTTTGTCTCACTTGTTTAATTGGCTTCTCTTTTTCTACATGTAGTACCTGTATGGAATTCTGATGTGATGTTTGAGGTCATGTTTATGCAGACATATCGAACATGAGTGTCATTTTTCTCTAGTGTAGGTTATGTTGAATCCAAAGTAACACTTTTTTCGCTGTTATAAATCATAAATGTGTCCACTCTGAACTAAAAGAAAACACCCAGAAATTGCTTGGGGTCCAGTGGGTTAATATAATTTAATATCCTGCTAAGCCAAAGGGAGTTGCCATTGATCAACAAAGGGCACAATGGTCACCTTCAGCCAGGCAACTCATTCCAGCATTTCAGTGGTTCTCAACCACTGAATTGTTCCATTACTAACAAACAATCATGATCAACACCTTTAAACCTGTGTTTTGATTATTTCTGCTTAGAACAACAAAACAGCAGATATGGTTACATGTTACAGAGTTCCAAAGGTTTTTTTCACCAAAGTTTCAAAACCAATTGTATTAGCAGAGTATTTGAACCAAAGCAACTTACAACTGAGTTCAGACATAACTGTAGCCATGAAGACGAATACTTGATCTGCATCAATGTGTAGGTAGGTGGTACATGTCAAAGTATCATCCATATGAATACTACGACCCAAGGTTTCCCAGCAGAACATTGCCCAACGCATCACACTTTGTCACCTGTTGGTGGTTCTAATGTTATGGCTGATTGATGTAGGTTTCCCCTACGCCATTAATCGCTATCTGAACCATGTGCCTTATATTGGGATAAAGAGATCTGGGTAACTGTATTTGATTTCAAACTCTTTTTGATGCTGAATTGAATAATAGTAAACTGAGACGCTAATTCAGTAATGTCTTGGTATTAATGTCGCTAACCTTTCCAGTTCCTGCTCATTATAAATGTAGTAGGTCCAATAGCTTCCTGATGGGACCAGTTCCTACATTTAAATATGCAGTGAAAAGTACACTGAATGTTCTAACAATCATGCTATACCATCATTCATTCATTTGTCTACAGAACACACATTGTCCTGTTGAAAGTTACATGAGGTCTTGAGTCTACACCTGAAGCACTGTGTTGAAGGTGTGAATACTCCCTGTACACATTAACTCACACCTAGTGGCAATTTTGCCTAGCCAATCCTCCTACCCAGGTATTATGGAGGTGGGGAAAACCTAAGTGAACTTACTGACACTGTTACTGAACAGCCCTGCAATACTGCAGCTCAAACAAAACAACAGATCATAGGGTCAGGATTTGTCCAATGGACAATGACAGATCACGTGATAATAAAGTTAGCCTTCCTTTCTCGTGCCTCATAAGTAGAAGTGAAGTGAAAGACCTGTGCAGCCATAAATCTACTCCTACATAAAGCAGCAGCAGCTGGATGTTTTCAGTGATTTATGACATATTATCACTTCTTATCTTTGTAGAACAATCATCAAAGTGGGTTCTGGTGGCACTGATAATTCACAAGGGCATCTCCAACTGGTTAGAAAAGAACAATGGGCTTTATCACTCCCATCACCATTAAGGTTCACAACTCAAGGTCTGCATAATGGCATATAATAAAATAAAAAATGGATAATAATGACATGGTGATTAATTACAAAAGATTAATAATAATAAAATGGGTTTGACCTTGGTTTTTCTGCAGCTCACATTTGTCTAATTTTCATTCATTCTTTACTCTCAAACTATAGTTCAGTGAATCAAGACCATATTTCACATCTTCAATTAATAATGGGCTCTAAAGCAGGTTAAATATTTTAGGTAGACACTTAAGCAGTAATGGCAAGCTACTTGAGTCTGCTTTGCTGTGCTTGGTGTTGCACGTCAAAAATAATCAGAGCACAACGTGCCATAACGTGAAGCATTACACAGCTGCGTGCTAGAAGCACCTACTGGTTATGTGTTATGCAGAGATTTGTTTTGAACCACGGTTTTTGGGAGCTGTCATCCTTATTTATTTGCTAAATCTCATATATGTACATTCTGTACATTCTATTAAAACTCTGTGCTACAGAAAATTAATCAGCTTGTTCCTGTAATGTGGTGGCACATTTAGATGCCACGTGTCATACTAAGATCGCCACCCTGAGGAGCACTGACTGAGGGTGGAAACATACAAACACATCTGGACTTAACAGTGCAGCCAGAAACACCTGGACTTAATTGCAGCAGGAATCAAACGAATTGACTTCACAATGGTGCCGTGATGCCAAAACACAAATGCAAACCAGTACTCAAACAGTCCGCCAACAGTTTCATATCACACCTTTGGCAGGGCGAGGTCTCTGTTGCGTTTCAAAATGGCGTGCCAAAGTTGCATTCGTTTCCTGGCACTGTAAAAAACTAAATGTCCAAACTTATTGTTAGGGCCTACACTTTGGCCGTCAGTGGCCAGAGTTGGTCCCTCACAGCAGTGTCTGCTCTCCCCACTTTTCTGGGGATTCCCCTGAGCTGACAGTAGAGGCCACTGTTGGCTCAGTTATCGTGTGGAATCCCCACATTCCAGTGCATTCACGTTGGCATTACTGATTGGCAATGTGATGCGTTGGGAAGTGCCTCATCCTCGCCTACGTTTTGCGTACTGTTCGCCTTTCGCTACGGTTTATAGTTTTTGATCGCTTTCTTGCTGCTCGGACCTTTCTCCTTTTTTCCTTCAGGGACAACGGTACAAGTTCTCCCGCAAAGGGGGGACTTGAGTAAAGCAAAAACGCTTGAGGTATTTGCCAGGGCCTTAGGTAGGAAAGGGAAAGCTCATTCAGGCTTTGGAGTGGCCTTAGGCCATCCGGAAGCGTCTTCCTCCAAGCAGCTTCAGCGATCGCGGCTCGGCCGCTTTTCTGCGCTTGTGCGCATCTCCCCGGCTTTGGTGCCACACTCCAGTGAGCGATCAGCCAGGAGTATCCGTGGTACGTGCCTGCTGGGGACCTGCATCAGCCTCATGCTCCCTTTGGTACAGGGAGCACCGTGATATGCTCTTTGCAGGCTTTCCACTTAGTCTCATGCTCCCATGGAATCGGGAGGACCGTGAGTTTCCTCTGCCGATATCTCAGCGCGAGTGATTAGATTCAGAGTCACTCGCTCAAACTCTGAGGGCGCTGTTGTCGCACTGCGCACGCTCACCTCCAGTATTCTTCGGCTTTCTCCGGCGCAGCCGAGCTCCAGCGAACAGAGCTCGGGCTAGAAGCGCTCGGATCCTTTCTGCGCATGCGCGAACCGCTGTTCGCGCTCCGCGCCTTAATCTTGTTAATAATCGCGTTAAAAACGTCAGTTTTTGATCGCGCTGCTTATCAGCGTGCGCCTCTTATTTGCTTTGGTTTCCGTCGTAGTTTTCAGACGGTTTAAACCTTATTTTGAGTCCGTTTCAGGCGTCTCCTTTGTCTGCCGTTCAGCTTACCTGCTCTTCCTCTCGGGTCCTGCTGTCTGGCGCCGTGGCAAACCGTGATTACACTCGTCTCTGACACTAGGATTCGGGGGTTCGAGTCCCAGGTCCTGCATTAACTGCAGGCTTGCTTATTATTGCTTATCATTTGTCATTTATTTTGGTTTACTAATTCCATCTGGAGCTAACTGCACTTGGGTCCTAACACTGAATAAAATAATATATTGTTGAAAAGAAATATCTGTTTATTGTTTTGTTCTTTAACGGTTCGCCAGCCCTCAGCATCATGGCGTACCGTAACACTTATGGCCTACGGGTGCCTACAAATTCAAGTATATGATTTCCTGGCACAAAGTCTTCAGGTTGTGCTTCTCGTGCGTTTCCATGGGTATTCCACCTCACCAAAGACTCCCGAAGCCCAGCTCATCTAGGGATGGAAGCTGGGTTTGTGTGAAGTGCACCAGAGCCCAGGGATGTTACAGTATCTGGCTGTAGTTTTCTATCTCTGCACTCTTGGGAGATGGTAGAAATGTTTTGGGACCTGAAGTAAATGGGAAAATGGAGTGAAAGTGTAACTACTATCACTATTTCTTACCTTACCTGCCAGACCTAGTGTTCCCCATTCAACCTGCTTTCAACCTGCCAGCGCCTGGCCCATCTCCATCAATATTTCAGACCTCTGACAGTGTACATAGTAGACTAATTTAAGGCCCAGAGGTTATTGTTATAAGTGCTTTAGTGCTAGGAGGAAGTGCAAACAGCTTTCATCTTCAGAACCTCTTTCTCTCATGCTTTGCTTTTTCTGCTTTTTCCCCTGTCTTTATGTATGCTGTGATTTATTGCAAAACCAACATGGAGTGCATTTTTTCTTCCCCCTCTGTGAAACTGGAGATTGAGCTTATAATTATTTGTTAGAATATGCAATAGCGGTGAGATATAATGAGTGCATAAACTACATTTAACTGTAGATTTTGTTCCTTCTCATGAGATCATGTGCTAGAAACGATGTATTTGTAATGTCAGTGTAGCAAGTGTACCATTTACTCACTTTTCTCATGAGGTTTTATATCATCCTTTTTTTTGGAATAGGAATCAGCCGTGACTGGTGTATATTCCTCCACCCTGCTCCGCAAACGCCCAATTTTCACAGACAGAATGCATGACCTAGTGGAAAAAGCAATGTTCTGTGGTTTTGCAACACTATGAAGGAGGAAAAGCAGTCAAGGATTTAGGATAAAACACTCTACAACTACCACAGAAATAGGATTTAATAAGAGAGGCTAAACCTTAACACAACTGCTTCCAAACTGATGCAAGATATTACAGTTTGATATGTATCAGCATTATGCAAACATTGTAAATGCTATGTAATCCTTATGTAAGAATATTAGAGGGGATGTTTTTTATAATGACTTTTACCTACAGGTATGCACCATTTAACGTCTTCCTTACATTCTGTAAAACAGGATGGCACATAGTAATTTAGACATTTTGCGAATGAAATGCGACCATGTTTTCTATTTTTCCATATTTTGCAATTCTCTTGTCTGTCAGCAGGTGTCGCAGGAATTTCCTCATGGTTGACCACTCCTGGGAGGGTAACAATGGTCTTAAATTTCCTCCATTTGTACACAATCTGGCTGACTGTGGATTGGTGGAGTCCAAACTCCTTAGAGATGGTTTTGAACATTTTCCAGCCTGATGAGTATCAACACCTCTTTTTCTGAGGTCCTCAGAAATCTCCTTTGTTCGTGCCATGATACACTTCCACAAACGTGTTGTGAAGAGCAGACTTTGATAGATCCCTGTTCTTTAAATAAAACAGGGTGCCCACGCACACCTGATTGTCATCCCATTGATTGAAAACACCTGACTCTAATTTCACCTTCAAATTAACTGCTAATCCTAGAGGTTCACATACTTTTGCCACTCACTAATATTGGATCATTTTCCTCAATAAATAAATGACCAATGATAAATGATAAAATCAGTCAGAAATGAGACACATGGATAGATAAGCTGAGTTATTTTGGAGTTTGGTAAAAGGCACAGTTTTCTGGCCCCGAGCTGTTTTTCTGTATTGACCGACTCTGACATAGTGTGAGTGATGAGACCTGATGGAATAACTAACTGTGTGAATGTGTTGGGCGCTCATGCAGGAATCATCCAATGACACATCACATTTAGCACCTTCCTTAGAAAGGCAGAAAGAACCCAGTAACAGGTATTTACAGTTATCAGCACCACTATGGATGAAATATTGACCAGCTTAGAAGGAAAGCGCTTGGACGGCTAAGGACAAAGGATCATACAAGCCAGTGTTTGTACTTTCCTTATTCCCACAAGTATGAGTAACGTAGAGTGAACTCTATCAGGCTTCAGAAGCTGTTAAAAGGCTATATGAACCAGGGTTGAGCAGGTTCTTGGATGCTTTCTTCCTCCCATGAGAATGTAACCAGGAGGAAAGAGCTGTGATTTGTAGGATTGCATCTGAATTTTTCATGGCTGACGTTATTCTTCTCTTTGGTTGAACCCACTCTCTGCAAGTTCAAGTGAAGTGCATATTTATAGATTTGCTCCATGAAACTGCAAACCCAGGGGCATGCTACAACTATTTACACATTTTATCCAGTTACTCAAACATGGAATCCAAACAGAAGACCTAAACATTTGAAGTCATATCCCCTACATGCTGGCTGTCACTCATTCCATGAGAAGCTATATAGAAAACAAGAAATGGGTTTATGCCAAGTATATATCTATGTGTTTAAAGACTAGGTGAACCCCACTATCTGTATTCCTATTAAAATGTATTTTAATACCTTTATTCACTAACTGAACCACCAGCTCTGACTATAATATAGGATCTGGAAATTTCAGTTTTATTTTTCATTTTAAGAGATAATATTCTGCACTGAATGAGTATCAGTACAGTGGAGCAGACATAGTTGGTATTCCAAATAGCTTCTTACCTTCTTAGCTAATTACACACTCTGCTTCCCTCCTATAGCTGAGTAACCTAAACATTAACATATGATGATGTACATGGCAGAGAGGTGAAGTCCCATCGGATGCTTGGAACAAGGTTTTCCGTTTCCGTACATTCAGTGTAAACATTATTATTTTAAAGACAATATTTCAAGTTATAATGGCATTTGTTATTTGGTAGTGGTAAATGAAGATGGGGAGTTGGGGTGAGAGTAGAGGACGTGGAGGACAGGGTGAGGTGGAAACGTTTAACTCGCTGTGGTGACCCCTGATAAAAGGAGAAACCGAAAGAAGAAGAAGTATGTATAGTTAAAATGTTTCTCTCAGCATGTTCAGTTTGCTTTGTTAGATTTTTCTCATTCCATTTAAAAAAAGACAATTTAATTATGAAAGGACAGAAATGTACTTGTTTGTTCAAGTTGGCATAATATGACTAACTGAGCAATTACAGCATATTGGTAAAAAGAATATACTTTATGGAGATAGTTCAAGATAATCAACCTTAACTTCAACGCAAACTCTCCAGTGAACTCATACTAGGTCTGAAAAATCAGGGACTAGCCATATGTTCCTGACCTGTCACCTGTTTTCAGTTCTCTAATCTGGGTCCATGCTGAACTAATTGGATAGCATTATTTAAGCTTCCAGAAGTTCAACAGCTGGTACGTTTTACACTCTCGGCAATTCAGTTTGCCGTTTTCATTCTCGACTATATCCATCTGGCCTTTCTACCATGTCACTGTAAATCCACTCAGTGTCCAGTTACATTATAGTACATTATAGATTTACCTACTGTGTTGGTACAGCTTACAGGTGTAAAGTTAGAAACTGTAGGTAATTTAACTCTGCACACAATGTGAGTAGCCAATCCATTCTCCTAGGTGGCTGGCTGGATACTGGTTTGTTAACTGCATGGCTGAGCAGTGGCTAATTAATTAATATTGAGTGTTCATGACAGAAACCCAGAACCTTGACTGCAGGGATAACCGTGACCATTACAGTTTAAAACCTTTTCCCAATGTCACATTGATGCAGAGAGGAGACTGTGTGACTGTATTGTAAAATGCCATAAAAATACCTGATTTTAACTCCATTTTCATTCCCAAAATGTCATACTTTGTAGGAATGACCCCTGTACATTCTTTTAAATGCCAGTCTTGCCATGTTGGTAATTCTGACGAATAAAAACAGAGCTGATGAGTTATGGTTTGAATACCACATATAAAACAGTGAGGTTCAGACCATGATTAAATACTACTTTCATCGGTAGTATATAAACAACAATATAAATAGATAATCTTTAATATTAAATTAATAACAATATTTTTCTCTCCCTGTAAAGCAGCCTTGGGTATGAGAAAGGCACTACAGAAATGGAACGTAATATTATTAGTAGTAGTATTAGTATTGTTGTGGTTCAAATACAACTGAAGGTCATTCCTTGCCTGAAAAAGGCATTTTCTATGTGAGCCAGTAATCCAGCGTTGGACAGACTCTGCAGTAGTGGGTGGACATAAGGCACCACGCTGAGAAAGCGTTTAGAAGCATGCCAACTAAATACACCCCTATTGTTTCCAGTCTGTCATCAGGAGAGCAAAATGGTCATCTTCCACACACCTCAGCCATTTCTGCTAACTCAGATAAATTGCTGAATTCTGCCAGGTGGTGATGCACTTGCTACTGGGTAGAGTAGGTTAGGCCTCAGAGCTTTTTCTTTTTTTTTCCACTTGATCTTATGGCTGCAAAGGCTAGCTCTATAGTGGAGCTTCAGTGCTGTGGCTGACTTAACGTAAGTCAATGGTGTCTTATCATACACCACTGGCTCTTAAGTGGGAAAATTCCCATGTACTGTTAAGAAGCAACTGACGACATGCACACAGATGTTATTGCCACTGCAAAAAATATTCAACATCTTAAATATGTCTCTCAGACATCTCATCACGGGATTATTATAAAAATGTACAAACATCTGATGCAAATTGTAAGTGACATTATCTCACTCCACTGGCCCATAATTACATTTTCATTTATTTCCTGTCAGTGAGATGAGAACATTTTACTTGATAAGATTACCCAACCCAAAATGACTAGAAACAGATAGGACAACCTCAAAATATGTTGTATTAATCTCATATGGATAGAAGATACATTTCCAGTAACATGGGAAAAGCTCTGGTCTGTCCCAGTCCCCCAACCAAAAGAGCACTCAGAAGCCTCTGACATGCTACAAACATACATCTGAAACACCTGACTTTTGTATGTAGAAGCTATTTACAGATTTGGAGAAATAAATGTTACATTAGTAGCCCTATTTAGCATTATTTTAACACAGAATGTGTTGTACTGTACATAACTAAATAAACCAATCACATAATTTCTCTTCAATTATGACTTTACTCTTGTATATAACCTAGACTAGTCTCGCTCGCTGTAATTCTCATATTTAAAGTCCATATGCAGACTATACTATGGAAGATTGTATGATTCAGTTTGTACCCACATACAACAAAGCCAGACTGTACTCATGGGCATACAATGCATTATTATTAAACACTGATAACATACTCTTATCCTAGAATTAGACTGTAAGACTAAGCTTGTTTGAATGAAAAGCAGAATACAGTACAGGTATTTATAACGGTTTCTTTATTTCATTTTAGATATAGGTCAAGCTAAATAGGAGGGTGGAACCTGAAGCAGATCTGCAGCTGTAACCCATCAATCTGCAAAATGTAGTCTAGTTCCTGCTTTATGTTTATTAAGATAAAGCTGGCATACATACAGCTGGACATCTGTTTAAGCTTATGCACAGAATTCATTCAAGTAGGTGCTTACTTGATTAATTAAGTCCAAAATAATATATGCTGATTGATTTATGATGCAAGATCTGGTTTAATAATATCTGGCAGTGTATCTTTCCTCTCCCCACTGTAACTAAAAATGCTACCATCATCATTATTCTATTAAAAGCAGCAGCTCATCCACATGCAAAACCTAGTAAAATTAACATAATGAAAAGGGAACAACAGAAATGCACAAATCCTTTTATCTTTTGACTCCTTTTCCAGTCAAAAGTCTGCCATCTACTGGTTACATAAGGTACTGATATGGCTAGAATACCCCGTGCTACAGGGGAAAATCTGTAAAATATGCACTCGCCGTTCAGGTTATTAGGTACAAATACTTGTTCCTACACTCATTGTCCATTTTGTCAGTTATATAGATGCACTGTAGTAACTGACTGTAGTCAATCTGTTTCTCTACATAGTTTATTACTGTATTATTCCACTCTATCACCGTGTTTTTCAATTGTCAGGACCCCTACAGGACCACCACAGATCAGGTACTATTTGGGTGGTGGATCAGCACTGCAGTGACACTGATGTGGTGGTGTTGTACATTTACATTTAGAGCATTTAGCAGATACCCTTATCCAGAGCGACTTACAATTGGTACTGGTCTTGCTCAAGGACCCAACAGTGGCAGCTTGGACCCTCGACCTTCTGGTCCAGAGTCCAGTACCTTAACTGCTAGGCCACCACAGTCCTTGTTGTGTTAGTGTGTGTTGGACTGCTGTGGGTGAATCAGACATAGCAGTGCTGCTGGATTTTTTTAAACACTCACTGTGCACAGATATAAAGTCAGGGACAGCAGCTCATCTGTTGTTGCTTAATTTGTGTTAACCATCCTCTAATCCTTCATCAGACTTCAAGGGATGCTCCCTACAGGATGCTGGTGGCTGGTTGGTGGAGTATTTTCAGCCCAGTGGTGACACTGGGGTGTTTAAAAACTCCAGCAGCACTGCTCTGTCTGACCCACTTAAACAGCACAACACACATTAACACAACACCAACACATCAGTGTCACTGCAGTGCTGAGAATGGTCCACCACTCAAATAGTATCTGATATGTGGTGGTCTTGTGGGATCCCTGACTATTAGAGAACAATGTAAAGGGGACTAACAAAGTTCATAGAGAAACAGATGGGTTACAATCTGTAACTGTAGAACTAGTGCATCTATATGGTGAGTGGAACTGATAAAATGGACAATGATGGTAGAAACAAGAAGGAGAACCCAGTAAAATGATCGATTAGTGTGTGTATATATATATACACACACACACATGTTTCGGACTTGTGCAGGGTGCAGGTGTAAGCCTCTACTCCATCAGATGCACACAATTATAGCTGCATGTGGCACCCAGGTCACTGCAGTTGGGGCATTGTGTATTAGAGCACAACGACACCTGGATGCTCGTATATGAGACATGCTCAGAGGTGGGAGGTAGCTTGGTAGTTACATTTACTTCAGTAACTTTTTGGAAAAAGAAGTGCTCTTTAGAGTAAGTAGAGGATTTATTTTCCCAAATATGAGAAGGGGTGCTCAGGTGGCACAGCCATCTAATACACTAGTCCACCACCACAGGGAACTGGGCTCCAGCAGTGCCTTCTGGCCTGGTAGGGTGCCACATACAAACACAATAGGCTGTGTCTGAGAGAGAAAGACCCTTCGGGAGATCGCTCTCCAACACTGAAATAGCAGCCAGCCCTTTGATGGACTGGTCATGCTTGCACCCTGTGGATAATCGCCGGAGCTACGGCAGCTCTGACTGGGAAAAAAGGATTAAAACGTGGACAAAAGAAAGAACAGAGAAACAGAAACTGTAAAATGTAATGCAAATATCAAAGCAGTTTTCTCTTCACTAATTTATGAGATTTGTTATGTAATTTAACCCTATATAACGAGTAACAAAGTACTTAAGTACATTTTTCACAAGATACTTTACTTACTATCCACCTCTAATGAAACTGTGTATATGCTGACTCACACACAAATCTTATGCATAACATAAATACATAACTGTTTAAATAGTATGATAAAGTGTACAATTTCCTACAAATTTTTATGTAAATCACACACCAATTAGCCACAAACTTAACACCACTGACAGGTTAAGTGAATAACATTGACAGTGTGATGCTCTGAGAAATGTTCTTTGGTCCTGGCATTCACGTGGATGTTGCTTTGATGCCCATCACCTACCTAAACATTGTTGCAGACCAAATACACCTCTTCATGACATAATGTGCCCTGCCTCACGGCAATAATTGTTCGGGAAGGGAATTTGAAAAAGAGTTCAAGGCGTTGAAGTGACTTCCAAATTCTCCAGAATTCAAGCCGAACGAGCGTCTGTGGAATGTACTGATAAACAAATCTAATCCATAAAGGCCACACCTTGTATCTTACAGGATTTAAAGGTTCTGCTGCTACCGTCTTAGTGCCAGATACCACAGAACACCCTATGGAGTCCATACCTCGACGGGTCAGAGCCATGGTGGCATGAAGGGGACCTACACAATAGTAGGCAGGTGGTTTTCTTGTTATGGCTGATCAGAGTAAATAGCCCTATGTACTGATCGGACTTACAATACACACTTTAATATTCTCCGGATTCACCAATCTTGTAACTTGTCACGCTCAACACGTAGTTTCTTGGTCAATGTTGAATATAAGATAGCAAGTCTCCAGATGGTCAGTCCCTACCACGTGCTGGAACTGTGGCTGAAGATCTTCTGGTTTCAGGCCATTCACAAAATGCTCACTGATCTCCTTGTAAAGAAACGGTCCAACGTCTTCTGAAAAGTGAGATCAAGCCTTATAACACAAACACAGCTATCACTCAAATCTAAATCTGATATCCTTATTTGAACATGTGTGTTTTTATGAAGTGATTTTCAATGGCTTTTACACCACATAGAGATAACCAAATATAAATGACATGTGGACAGAAAGTGGGTTAGTGCAGGTTTGAGGGTTGAGTGATGTACAGATTTTGACATAAATAAATGAGTTTCGACAAATGGAAGTGTCTTAATCTTGAGATCTTGAGAAATAATATGTATACTAACCAATGTACTTCTCTCGCAGAGTTTTCATGGTAACTGACGAGCCACCAGTGTCTTTCAGCTCAAAAGAACCACTATCTGAAAGAGACTGCATGGCATTTCGGGCACAGTTGACCACTTCTGCCAATTCATCTTCATCCTCAAAGTCATCTGGGTACTCAGTATTTTCTACATCTGCAGCATGTACCACATGGGACACATAGAAAACAAAATTGAAGAGATGCCATGCAGAATTTCATTGTACTTGTCTATAGTGACAATAAAAGATACTATTCTATTCCATATTAATACGCAGGTAGGGCTGTTAAGACAGTTTAAAATCTGTTTAGCACTGCAAAAAGCTATTTACACATTATAACATTACATTTTAAAACATTGTATCAGCCAATCAGCCAAGATATTGATGTGATAAACACTATGCACATTAGCCACCCCACCTATAGCATGTCCATACATAAAGTAGGACCATCACACAACTGTAACTGAGCACATATTGATTGTAGCATTCAAAGTGTTCATACCAAAGTAAGCTCTATTATGGACAAGAAGTCAAAAAGTCATTCATACCCAAGCATTCATTTGTTTGTTGTGTTTATTTATTTATTAGAGTATACCACTTCATTAACCTGTTTTTATGTATTGCCATTAATTGCGCCAAGCAACTACTTGCGATTGCATAAGGGCATGATGTGTCGATAGTGAATAACTGGACTCCAACGCAAAAGTTCATTTTTTACAAGCTTACATAATGTTGTTGAAATTTCAGATTGCAACACTGGGCACTCTGGGTGCGTTGTTACTACAGCACCAGGGGATGATCCCCAACCAGCTTCTTCTGCTCTAGACAGTTTGTGCATGTGATACTCTACCTAACCAGAGAGCACTGTCAGGACTCAAACCCGTGTCCCTGCTGTGGTAGGCTAGCTTACTATACTGTTGTGCCACCCAAGTGCACTTGTTTTGATTTTCATTTATTGATTGATTTATTTTCTTATCTGCTTAATCCTGGTTAGGGCCATGGGAAAGCCGGTGCCTAGCCGGCAGCACAGGGCACAAGCCAGGAACAACCCTAGACAGGACGCCAAAACTATCATAGGCCACATACAGGTGTTAGACAATGAAACTGAAACACCTGTCATTTTAGACCACAATAATTTATTAGTATGGTGTAGGGCCTCCTTTTGTGGCCAATACAGCGTCAATTCGTCTTGGAAATGACATATACAAGTCCTGCACAGTGGTCAGAGGGATTTTTTTTAAGCCATTCTTCTTGCAGGATAGTGGTCAGGTCACTACGTGATGCTGGTGGAGGAAAACATTTCCTGACTCGCTTCTCCAAAACACCCCAAAGTGGCTCAATAATATTTACTATTTACTAATAAACTGGTGACTGTGCAGGCCATGGGAGATGTTCAACTTCACTTTCATGTTCATCAAACCATCTGAACTCTGGTATGTCACTCATAATGTTGTGTGCATTGCAATATATTGAGCAAAACTGTGCTCTTACCCTGCTAATTGAACCTTCACACTCTGCTCTTACTGGTGCAATGTGAAATTAATGAAGATTGGCCACCAGACTGGTCCAATTTAGCCATGAAACCTCCCACACTAAAATGACAGGTGTTTCAGTTTCATTGTCTAACCCCTGTACATTCACACACTAAGGGCAGATTAGAAACACCAGTTAACCTAACACGCATGTCCTTGGAATGTGGGAAGAAACCGGAATACCCAGAGTACTGGAGTAAACCCACAGGGACACGGAGGACATGCGAACTCAACTCAGGCAGGTTGGGATCAAACTGGGGATGATGAAGCTGTGAAGCAACCGGGCTAACCGCTGCACCACCGTGCCACCCTTGTTTTGATTTTGTTTGTTATTAGGTTAGTTTGTATACCTATTTTCTGAAATTTAACTGGTTAGTAAATACCTTACCATGCAGCTCTTCAGCAACAGCTCCATGCTCAAGACTGGAGAAAGAAGCATCCTTCCGATCTTCAATGGATGATGACATGCTGTCATTTTCATCAAAGTCTTCTGAGTATTCCGACTCAGTCCCAGCACGCACTGTCTCCTCCTCAACAGTAAAAGGTGCGTGATCATCTCCCAGATTTTCAGATTTATCCTGAATGGGCTCTTCAGTGTGAACAGTGTCTGTCCAGGTTAAAGTTGCATCGTCACTTTCAGCAGCAGGCCTGAGCTCTTTTGCCAAAGCTAGGGATTCTGCATTACCTTTTATCAGTCCTGTCTCCTGGTCCTGAATGAACTTTGCCAGATGTTCCTGCACATATTCCAATCCCAGGATGCTGCAAGCACTCAGTCTCTCCTCAGGGACCAAGCACAGCGTCTTCTCGATCAGTTTGCGAAGATCATCAGAGTATCTGTCTGGCACCTGGCTGTATTCACCCTTTATGATCTTGTAAAACAAATTGAGCAGATTCTTCGCGATAAAAGCTGGTTTGAGTGTGCATAGTTCGTACAGTAAGCAGCCGAGTGCCCATATGTCTGACTTGGTGCTGTATGGGACGTCCTGGCACAGTTCAGGACTGAGGTAGCTGGGCGTTCCTACACAGGTAGATGCCATGTCCAGAGTGCTGTTCATTATCTTTGATATTCCAAAATCTCCCAACTTAATCGTTCCCCTCTTTGTTAACAGCACATTTGAGGGCTTAATATCCCTGTGCAGAATTCTGGCAGAGTGGATGTAGTTAACCGGCATAACAATCTGAACAAACCAGTTCATAATGGTGTACTCAGAGAAATATTCTCCCGGCCTTTTTCCTCTGATCTGATCATCCAGTGTTCCACCATCACAGTAATCCATAGCAATGTAGATGTGCTCGTTTGCTGGGTCGAAGAATGTGTCGCTCCATGATACAACGTGTGGGTGTCTGAGACTCCTCAGGATTTCAGCCTCTTGCAGGACACTGTCTCTGCTCTTTGTTTTACGAGAGTTGTCAACTTGTATTCTTTTCACGGCATAGAGCTTCTTTGTGTCTTTGTGTCTCATCAACAAGACCACACCTGCTGCTCCTTGGCCAAGTGTAAGAATTTGTTCGTATCTCTCCATGTCTTTATAGGAACAGTTCAATAACCTACTATCATCTCCTGTATTTGCATTGTTAAGACTGCAGCCGTCTTTCTGATTATCACAACCAATGCAGTTTAATGACACTAATGTTTACTCATACAGATGCCCATTTGCCACTTACCTGGTCGTTTTATGTGCCTCTGAGAATGTGGCAAATACACCTTAGTGCCAAATCTAGAAATCTGTTTAGAGTTATACACCACACATTAACTTGCAATAAACTATAAACTTTTTAGACGTTAACTAGCTAACGTTAGCCCCTTTCCTAACACACCTATACCTGGCACAAGAAACACGTTTTTATGCTCTTTCTATTTACAATTATTGTTCGAAATGTTTACAATAAAACGCCCAGCACAAGCGGGCTGTAATTCAGAAAGATACACTAGCATAGTTTGCTCCTCGATAAACTGCTGTATCTACCAGTTTGTTTGGGTTGTCGCAAGCCGACACCATGGCAACAGCTTGGCCATACCAATGGTTTTCCATTTGTCAACACAGGCGACAATATTGGTGACATCGAGAAGTGCAAAAGTGTGAAGTACAGTATTAAATACAGTTTCAAAATACTACTCCTCATGTTCACCCCATGTAGAATTATGGAAGCTTTCGGGAAAATGTATGGCACTACTGTGTTATGAGCTACGTTCTTAAATAGACGAAATAATAAATAATAGACTCAACAATATACATTTTGAATAATGATTTAATAAATCATTGTAACCTCTTGAGACCTCCTCGGAGCTCTGATTTTTTCATGTATAAAAACTGAGCACCGTCTTTGAACAGAAGGTATTTTTGTTTTTGTGAAATGCTCAAGAGTGTCTACAAATGAGGACTGAGTTCAGCAGAATGAAGTAGGAGGTGTAGCAAACCCAAAATAAGTCAATTAATAATTTACTTTATTGCAGCCAGTATGAACCCAAGATATTCCATATTTCCTCTGGTCAACTCCATTTCATTGGTTAATATACGTCCATTCCCGCATTTCAGGTCAGCAAAACAGTCCAAAAAATGGGACTTGACTCCAGACTCCGGTTTGTCAACAAAAGCATGAGACAATTATTGAAATGTTTAAAACACAATGTTCCTCAAAGAAAGATTGGGCATGATTAGCATATTTCTCCTTCTGCAGAGCATATAATAATTCAAGTTATCTGGAGGAATTTCCATGTGAAAAGGGTACAAGCCCAAACTGAAAACTTTTGATTACTTTGGGATTACTTTGGGATATCAAGCATTACAATACATAGTTACATTCACAAATGCCACTTAAATCTTTAGTGTTCAAAAGAAACCTTATGTTAACCATGTCTAGAAGTGGTGTAACCAGCACACAGTGGAAATGTGCACTGTGGTCAGACAAGTTAGTATTCCAGATCTTTTTTGAAAGTAATGGACACCATGTTCTCCAAGATGAAACTGTGATGGCAGCACTAATGCAGAAGAGCACATTGAGATTTTAGAGCTGACGTACATGGATTTCTTTTCAACAAGATAATGCAAAAACACATGCTGCACACATTACAAAGGCATGAAGCAGGTACAGTGGTGCTTAAAAGTTTGTGAACCCTTTAGAATGTTCTATATTTTTGTATAAATATGATTTTACAGATTTTCATACAGGTCCTAAAAGTAAACAAAGACAACCCAGTTAAACAAATGAGAGAAAAATATTATACTTGGTCATTTATTTATTGAGGAAAATGATCCAATATTACATATTAGTGAGTGGCAAAAGTATGTGAAGTATGTTGAGTCAGGTGTTTTCAATCAGTGGGATGACAATCAGGTGTGAGTGGGCACCCTGTTTTATTTAAATAACAAGGATCTATCAAAGTCTGCTCTTCAGAACACATGTTTGTGGAAGTGTATCATGGCACGAACAAAGGAGATTTCTGGGGACCTCAGAAAAAGAGTTGTTGATGCTCATTAGGCTGGAAAAGGTTACAAAACCATCTCTAAAGAGTTTGAACTCCACCAATCCACAGTCAGACAGACTGTGTATAAATGCAGAAAGTTCAAGACCATTGTTACCCTCCCCAGGAGTGGTTGAGCAACAAAGATAACTCCAAGAGCAAGGCGTGTAATAGTTGGTGTGGTCACAAGGACCCCAGGGTAACTTCTAAGCAACTGAAGGCCTCTCTCACATTGGCTAATGTTAATGTTCATGAGTCCACCATCAGAAGAACACTGAACAACAATGGTGTGCATGGCAGGGTTGCAAGGAAAAAGCCACTGCTCTCCAAATAGAACATTGCTGCTCGTCTGCAGTTTGCTAAAGATCACGTGGACAAGCCAGAAGGCTATTGGAGGAATGTTTTGTGGATAGATCTTTTTTGGTTTAAAAGAATAGCATTATATTTGGAGAAAGGAAAACACTGCATTCCAGCATAAGAACCTTATCCGATCTGTGAAACATAGCGGTGGTAGTATCGTGGTTTAAGCCTGCTTTGCTGCATCTGGGCCAGGATGGCTTGCCATCATTGATGGAACAATAAATTCTGAATTATATCAGAGAATTCTAAAGAAAGATGTCAGGACATCTGTCCATGAACTGAATCTCAAGGGAAGGTGGGTCATGCAGCAAGACAATGTCCCTAAGTACACAAGCCGTTCTACCAAAGAATGGAATAAAAAAGGAAAAAGTTAATGTTTTGGAATGGCCAGGTCAAAGTGACCTTAATCTAATCAAAATGTTGTGGAAGGACCTGAAGCGAGCAGCTAATGTGAGGAAACCCACCAACATCCCAGAGTTAAAGCTGTTCTGTACGGAGGAATGGGCTAAAATGTCTCGAAGCCGGTGTGCAGGACTGATCAACAGTTACAGGAAACGTTTAGTTGCAGTTATTTCTGTACAGGAGGGTCACACCAGATACAGAAAGCAAAGGTTCACATACTTTTGCCATTCACTAATAAGTAATATTGCATCATTTTCCTCAATAAATAAATGACCAATTATAATATTTTTCTCTCATTTGTTTAACTGGGTTTTCTTTGTCTACTTTTAGGACTTGTGTGTAAATCAGATGATGTTTTAGGTCATATTATGCAGCAATATAGAAACTCTAAAGGGTTCACAAACTTTCAAGCACCACTGTAGAAGTGCTCGATGAGCTATCTCTGTACAAGCTTCATTCAGCAGGCGCAGTGTCACCTCATACTAACCTCATATAATTTGTTTAGTTTCTCATCTCAGATCACTTTATCCATGGAGACATCTCCAGTGCACTGCTGCCAAACCTATACGGTTTTCAGGTGTAGAGAAAAGTGCTTCCTGGTAACTTTCTGGGATCTGAGTGCAAGTACCAGAGGTACGATATTACGAGAATACACAATAAAAGTAGGTAGATATCTATATCTGGTTAAGGTGAGCAGTTACTTCATGCAGGTTTTCTGTTAAAAGCTTTTAAAGCTCTTTTTAGTCAGTGTTTGCTAGCTCACCCTTTAACGCAAAGAAGAGATATACAAGGGTATATTATAATTATACAGAAAAATCAATTATATTATCTAGTATATATTACACACTTGGTATATGAATGTGTGTGCAGTATAGTAGAGCTGTAGCAGTCTGATGTAGCTGCTTATGCACTGAATGTTAAAGCAGACCAGGGATGGACAGATTTATGAATTCCTGTTTTACTGAAACCAGCTACTGTTTCTTTTTTATTTGTTATTTTTTGGATATAAAATAAAGGACAAAACATACTTTAAAAAGCAGATAATAAGGCAAAAACTGTGCTGTGTTACTTAATTAATGTCAATTCTTAAGCATGGAACATGGAAGCATGGAGCCTCGGAACATTCTGATTATCCTGAATGGTGGCAATTCAGGAGAAAGATGCCATGACTAGGAAGCTGAGAGAAATGGAGGAAAAGAGGGTGAAGGAGCAACAACATCAGAGGATGCTGCAGGATAGCCTGGTGTCCTTGCAGGAAGAGTGGATGGAGGAAAGTATGGCCATCACAGAGGATAAAGAGAGGCTCTCCTGGAGGATCCATGAGCTGGAAGCTCTAAGGATAAAGGATCAGGAGGAGAGAAAAGAACTAGAGGAAAAGCTCAAGGCTTTGAAGGAAGAGGTCCAGGAGGAGACTGTTGCTGCTGGTGGTGAATATCCTGAGGAGGAGATACCTGAGCTGGAAGGTCAAGACCTTGAGCTGGAAAAGGTGGATCAGATGAGGCAGGATGAAGTGCGGATGATTGAAGAGCTGGAGCAGCACAAAAGGCTTCAGTTCGAAATCTGCGGCTACGACATGGAAAACGTCGACCTCTTCATGAAGATGTACCAGCAGCTGGTTTTCCATCAGTCCTCTTCTAAAGGGAAAGATGATAGACCACCACGCCCAGGACAATGGCGTGTTAGCGGAAAGGAGCCCTGGGTTGGGTAAAGTGAGTGTTTTTGGGGTGTTATGGGTGTGGGGGGTTAACCCAAATGCGGGACTGGGTGCATTAGAAAAAACATAAAAAAGACAAAAAAGCAAAAAAATAGAGAAGTTTCAAGAGAGGAAGGAGGTGGAAGGTTTGCAGCAGTAAGCTCCATAGATGGACATCAAAAGATGGATGTCCCGAAGAGCAACGTCTGCAGCCGGCCACTCCGTAGAGTGACATCAGAAGATGGACACTCCGTAGAGCAACAATTTTCTTGCTCATTAATAAGTGAATAAACAGGTATTTTATCTTTGTTGTAGAAATGGAAAGATAAACAGCAGTACTTTTAAATATTAAATATTATGAATTTTAAACAATTAAAAGCTCTTGGATGAACGATTCTGTGATATAGAGTTGGATCTATTGCGAACGAAGGAACCTTTCCCTGCTCTTGCCTCTACGACCATAGCATTACTATCCGGCCTCCAGACCATACCGTCACTGTTCCTCTTTGAAGAAACTGTTTACCATTTTCAACAGTGCAACCGGTGAGCGTCCACTACAGCACGACTGAGCCGGGTGAGGGCTCCGACGGGCGATGGTACCCCCATCACGGGTGTTGGTGTGACACCAACTGAACTATGGACGGACCTTATATGCCTGAGTCAGCAGGTGTATGCGATGATGCAATGCATGCGTGATCACACAATAACTCACTGTCAGGGTCCCAGCCTGCGGAAAACTAAGCCAACGCTACCCCCTAGTGTCGGAGACAGGTAAGACTCTTAAACAACACCAGCAAATCCTAAAGGAAAATGGCCGGACATCTGTCCTTGAACTGAATCTCAAAAGAATCTGACTCATGAAACAAGAGAATGACCCTAAGCACACAAGGTGTTTTGTCAAAAAATGGTTAAAGAAGACTAAGAATGGCCGGGTAAAAGTCTTGACCTTAATCCAATAGAAATGCTGTGGAAGCACATGTGAGGAAACACACCAGCATACCAGAGTTGAAGCTGTTCTGCTCAAATCCTCCAAGCCAATGTGTAGGACTGATCAACAGTAACCAGAAACGTTTAGCTGCAGTAATACTGCACAAGGGGCTCACACCAGAAATGGAAAGCAAAGGTTCACATGCTTTTGAACAGACATGTAATATTGGACCATTTTCCTCATTGGGTAAAATACCAACAATAATATTTTGGTCTCATTTGTTTAATTGGGTTCTCTTTACTTTTAGGTGCAACAATATACAACCACAAATCAGAAAAAGTTGGGAAACTATGAAAATGACCAGTTAATATATCCAAGATTCATGCTGTCTGCAATAAAATAAATGTCAAAGTAAATGTAAGACAACCTGTTTTCATTTTCCATACTCTCCCAACTTTTTCTGATTTGGAGTTATATTAGCACTGCATGTTAGCCTCTTTGTTTACCACCAGTCTCCTTGGTACCTTAGTCACCTAACCTGTCTGTTTCACCTGTCTCTTTGTTAGCTTAGCCACCTAGCATGTTCAAACCTTGTACCTCACCTTGTCTATGGTTAGTTTTCAACAATGTCAATTTCAAAGAAAACAGTTGTACATACAGTGTTGCTTGAAAGTTTGTGAACCCTTTAGAATTTTCTATATTTCTGCATAAATATGACCTAAAACATCACCAGATTTTCACACAAGTCCTAAATGTAGATTTGCTAAAGATCACGTGGACAAGCCAAAGGCTATTGGAGGAATGTTTTGTGGACTGATGAGACCAAAAGAGAACATTTTGGTTTCAAAGAAAAGCATTCCAGCATAAGAACCTTATCCTATCTGTGAAACATGGTGGTGGTAGTATCATGGCTTGGGCCTGTTTTGCTGCATCTGGGCCAGGATGGCTTGCCATCATTGATGGAACAATGAATTCTGAATTATATCAGAGAATTCTAAAGAAAGATGTCAGGACATCTGTCCATGAATTGAATCTCAAGAGAAGGTGGGTCATGCAGGAGTGATCTCCTGACCCTCTCCCTCAGTCACAGCCAGTTTCAGGATGCTGTGTCCATCCCGACATGGAAGGCACCACCAGGACTCGACTCTGTGTCCCTATGGTGGTGACCTAGCATCTTAGAATGCTATGCCACACGAATGGCCCACTTATTTCATGCTGATACATTTACTTCATTCAACATTTCCTTTTTGCATTTACATTATGTTCACATCCCTTCAAACAAATGGATAGTTTCTTTTTATTTTCACCATCACCTATTGCTAACAGATGCATTACATCAAGCAAACAGCCAAACAATCCTCACAGACAAACATTGACAGTAGAATAGTGAAAGACTGAGAAGCACTGGTGTGGCATTATCATAGATGCGACCTTTTCGACAAGTCAGGTCATGAAATGTCTGTCCTTTTTGAGGTGCCCCAGTCAGCCGTAAATGTTGTTATTAGGAAGCAGAAATGTCAAAGATCAACAGCTGCTAGTAAAGTGACAGGCCACACATGCTCACAGAATAGGAACTCCAGGTGCTGAAATTTGTAGCACTTAAAAACATATGTCTACAGTTGCAACATGAACTGCTATGAGTCAAACCACCTCAAGCTTTCCATGCTGAACAGCTGCACTCAAGACTGAGATCCACTGTTCTAGAAAATTCTGTGCCTCCAACTTGTAGGCAAAACTTTGGGACAGTTTTAGCACAACGTTCAGGAAATGGGGAGTGTGGAAAGGAGGTAAAGAAGAGAGTTCAGGCAGGATGGAGTGGGTGGAGAAGAGTGTCAGGAGTGCTGTGTGACAAAAGGGTCGCAGCAAAAGTGAAAGGAAAGATTTATAAGAGAGTAGTGAGACCAGCCTTGTTGTATGGCTTGGAGACAGTGGCACTGACAAAGAAACAGGAAGCAGAGCTGGAGGTGGCAGAAGATGTTGAGGTTCTCTTTAGGAGTGTCTAGGGTGGACAGGATTAGGAATGAGATTATCAGAGGGACAGCCACAGGTTGGAAAATTGGGGGAGACAAAATTTTGAGAGGGAAGACTGAGATGGTTTGGACATGTGCAGAAGAGGGATAGTGGATATATTGGTAGGAGGATGTTGGAGATGGAGCTGCCAGGCAAGAGACGGAGAGAGGAAGACCAAAGAGGAGTATTTGGTTGTGGTGAATGAAGATATGCAGGGAGTTGGGGTGAGAGTAGAGGACGTGGAGAACAGGGTGAGGTGGAAACGTTTAACTCACTGTGGTGACCCCTGATAAAGGGAGAAGCCGAAAGAAGAAGAAGAAGAAGAAGAAGAAGTTCATCTACAAAAAGCGAGATCTACGAAGAAATTATTTTCCAATTTGAGGGGAAAGTTGCAAATTAATGCCAGTGGATGTTGGGTGTGAACAAACTTTTGTGTAGATAGGCAGTGATATCATGATGAGGAAGACTTCAAATTTAAACGGTGTGCTCACTTTCATTAACAAAACACTTATTAATGCCTGCACAGATCCACCATTTTGATAAGAGAGTCTTAAAAGAACTGGAGCTGTAATTAACCTGCTCGAAGACGACAGAAGTAAACTTTTTTTCGTAAACTGTATTTAGGTATCATTGTGTCCTATATGAAAAGGCTCCCTTTTGGGATAAATAAGTACTGTATAAGCCTAACCAAGAACCGAGTGGTCTGAAATCCTTATCCGTGGTAGGTGTTACATATACACATCTGGCAACCCGTGCAGCGTGTAGTCCGTGCGTGGGTAAATTGTTAGCTCGAGCTAGCTGCTAAAAATGCCACCAAAAGGAAAGGGCGGCAAGGGTGCTAAAGGTAAGCTATGTATATAATTAATTCGTGAGGTTAGTAATGAAGAGTTAGCATTTTTGTATCTAGGTCTGCTTCTTTAATTTGAATATTTAGATAGATAGCTGACTAGTCGTATAGCTACCTAACATCAAGCTAAGCAGCTCACATACAGATGGTACAGAATGCAAAGAAACTTTTGTTTTGTGCAGGAAGGAAAACCTCTATGCTAAGCTTTTAAATGAAGCCTATAATCCAAATGTATGCTTGAGCAGGTGGAGACAGTGGAGATTCAGACAAGAAAGAGAAAGCACAGAAAGGTGGCACATCAGTGAAGGTAAAGTATTAGTATCATTGGAATTCCCCACTTTAAAGGTATACTCCGTGTTCTACTTGTTGATTTATTAGCCGCTTTTAACCAGAGCAAAAACATTTACCACTTTGTAATATTTGATGGAATGCCAATACTTTGGTGAGTCATAGTGTATAAGTGAGATATAATGTATAAAGTGGTAGTAGAGTGTAAGAGCTGTGATGGGGTGGCGATACGTTTGACTAAAGCTCATTAAGATGTCTAAATAGTTATGGCTAAGGGTCATTAACTGCCCAGTTAATTGTGCTTAACTATCTAGACATCTAAATGACATTTAACCATAAATGTCTGGTCACCTTATGAAACTTGGCCTTAAATATCTGGACAACTAAATAACATAAACATAAATATTTGGAAAGGTAAATGACAAATATCCAGAAATATATGGACAGCTGGATGTCTTTTAATTTTTTTTACCAATACCTTAGCAACCAAGTAGCAACAGTCTAGCAACCACATGGCAACAGCCTAACAACCACTCTTGGAATTATGATACAGCCATCAATATCGGGAAAGCTAAATTATATTTAGCCATATATATCTGGACAGCTAATGAGACTTAGCCATAAATAGCTAGACAGCTAAATGACAGTTTACATTTACAGCATTTAGCAGACACCCTTATCCAGAGTGACTTACAATCGATACAATCTACAATCCAAGCAACTGTGGGTTAAGGGCCTTGCTCAAGGACCCAACAGTGGCAGCTTTGGCAGAGGTGGGATTTGAACCCTGGACCTTGGTCCATAGTCCAGTACCTTAACCGCTAGGCCACCGCAGTTTACCATACCTTTGTTCAAAATTATTGACACTTAGCCTTAACTATCTAGACATCCAATTGACCTTTAACCATAAATATGTGGACAACTTATGAAACTTAGCCACAGATGTCTGGACAGCTAAATAACCCTTAAATATAAATATGTGGAAAGCTTAAAGGCAAATATCCATAAGTGTACAGACTGCTGAATGTCTTAAATATCTTGCCAACACATTAGAAACCATGTAGCAACTATATAGCATTGGCTTTTTACAAAATACATATGTCAGATTGCTTAGAAAAGCACATGCACAATATTTGTGTATAGGATCTGTGATCCTGCAAAGTTTCATGAAAGTAGCTCGAAAGATGTATGAGAAGAAAGTGTTTAAATTTTTGATTTCAGAGAAGAAAAGAATAGGAAGAAAATGAATAACAGTACGCTAGCTTGGACAAGCCACATTAATAAGAAGAAAACGAAGGACAGTGTCTGAATCCGTGAATGGACTTGAAGAGAGCAGGTCATTGCTGCTTATCACAAAATGTGACTGACATGAAACAGTTTTGCAAGGAAGGATGAGCAAATATTCCCCATTGTAAGTGTGGACAACCGGTAGAGATTCGCTGTAATTAAACTGAACATGTACCACATCTTTGTAGAATGCATTCCAAAAGAATTAGTAAATCAAGAGTAAAGCAAGCATTACTAAATCATAATATTTATTTGTTCATTTATTAGTTCCACTTAAATTGTACCTATGCTAACAATGTTATCAGATACCGCTACCATATTCTGCTCTTTGTTGTTTGACGCTGTTGTGTAAAGGGGATAAATTTAATTTCGGTGTTGGGGACAGGGGCTGTAAACAGTAACATTTCTCAAGAACAACTCCTGAACCAAAGGTGCAACCAAAAGTACTGATGTAGTAAATATAGTCTACAGTTTTAGCATATTCAACCAGTAATACCAAGAATGGCCTCTAGATGGAGCTGTGAAAAAATGTTGTTCATGCTATTGGTAGTGGAGAGAGACAGTGGATAGAGAAAAGCAGAAATGTTTTAAAAAGTTGGAGAAACAAATCATATCCTTTTAATCATATTCAATGATTAGCCAAAAGTATAAAACCAGCTGGTCCTTAACAATGATTAGGTAGGTGTTGTGTGCCAAACGAATGTCCAAATGAAAGGCTGAACCCTGGGTTTTCCACCAGAGCATTACATTCCCTTCACCGGTTTCTCTTCCTTCTACAGCGCATCCTGGTGCCATCACTGCCATCAAGTTAAATGATGGGCACACACCCCTTTGTCCACATGATTTAAAAGAGAACGGGACTTGTTGGACCAGACAACCTTCTTACATTGCTCCAAGATCCAGTTCTGACACACTCATACCAATTGTAGGCACTTTTGAGGGTGGAGAGGAGACAGCATAATGAGCACCCTGACAAGTCAGGTAGCCCCATACTCAGCAGTGAGCGCTGCACTGTGTTGTGACACACTGCTCTTGTAAAATGCATTCAACATTTCTGAGACTTGTACCACAGTAGCTTCTGTCTATTTGGAACGGGAGGCACGGTGGCTCGGTGGGTAGCATCGCCGCCTCACAGCAAGAAGGTCCTGGGTTCAATCCCAGGGTGGAGTGGCCTGGGTCCTTTCTGTGTGGAGTCTGCATGTCCTCCCTGTGTCTGCGTGGGTTTATTCCGGGTACTCTGGTTTCTGGTTGTAACATTTTGGCTGATCAGTGTAGGTTAGTGGTACTGTGGTAGCCTAGCGGATAAGGTACAGGACTATGGACCAGAAGGTACAGGGTTCAAATCCCACCTCTGCCAAGCTGCCACTGTTGGGTCCTTGAGCAAGACCCTTAACCCACAATTGCTTGGATTGTAAGATTGTACCAATTGTAAGTCGCTCTGGATAAGGGTGTCTGCTAAATGCTGTAAATGTAAATATTAGTGAAATGTGACAATTGAACTAAAATGGTGATTCCATTTTAATTCCAGGTGCGCCATATTCTTTGTGAAAAGCATGGAAAGTGCATGGAGGCCATGGAGAAACTGAAGTCAGGAGTGCGCTTCAGTGAAGTGGCATCACAGTACAGTGAAGATAAAGCCAGACAAGGAGTAAGTAGAAGTTTATTATTAAATCAATTCAAATGGATCCCTGCATCTCATGACTGTCGACGTAAACAAACCCATAACATTTATAACTGAATTATTAACACAGAAGGCTACAACAAGGTTTGGGATTTCCTGTCTAAACACCTGAATTTCATTCTAAAGTTATCTCGTGGCTTGTAAAAAGTTTGCCTGTGCAAGTAATGTGATGTACAGTTCCTGGTCTTTACCAGTAGATGGCATAATCGTACCCGCTTTGTTGCTGCTGCTTCTTCCAGTCGGTAAGCTGATGATGAGGTGCATTACCACCTCCTGCTGTGCCAGAATGTGGAGCAGCAATCCTGAAAGTTTACTGTTTTTCACAAGTCTATCAAGCTGTATAGTACTGTGCAAAAGTCTTAGGCCACCATTAGATTTGTTGAAAACTGGACCCAAAATTTTAAACTTGGATTTGTCACACAATTTTTTCAGTGTCTTCATTTCATTCTTTGTGAGCTTTAGTATATCTTCTTCAGAATGTAGAAGGGTCAACATGGCATCCTGATGAAGCTGCCAGATGCTGCTGTTGCTCGAGTAAGGGGACATCACACTAAACACCATCTATTGTTGCCTATAGAAGCTGTTTTTTATTGTTTGTTTGCTTTTTAATACTGCATACACATTTCTTGTATTTTCTGGTTGTATTCTAATAAAGAGACTGCTAAATAATTATGTGGTTGTTATACCATTGTTAAAACACTGGTATATTCTAATGTTATAGTGGCCTTGGATTAGAAAATATTTTTGCACAGTACTCTAAATCTTAGGTGGTTTCCAGTGTAGTCTTGTTTTTTTTGCAGATGCCTTGTAACGCAAGAAAACTTTCCCCTACCTAAAGAGTATGATAGTGGTTATGCAGTCTTGCATGTCTTTTCTATGAAAACAATGAATTCCACTTTAAGGATGTGTAGATTATACAGATTTCTTGACATCATACTGTCTACTTTATTCTACTCTCTCTTTCTTCCTACTTGTTGTTGTGTTCTGTACAATTGCGTCTCCATTTCCTTCTGAGTTAATGACAGATTTTAATTTATATTTACCTCTACATAGTTGGAGCCCAAGCCTCCCTTGAGTAACAGTGTTTGTTTGGGGTTTTTTTTTTTTGCAAGTTTGTCTATTGTTCATTTGTATGGCAGTAAGCCCAGGAACCCGTACAATACCAATGACCACAGGTGTAACTTGTATAGATACTCTAACTCATCCTACCATTTTCTGTGCTCTGGTCTTGAAAGCTTGATAACTGCCTACACTGGTTTTGCAACTTTCACCCAGTTATGTGCCAACGTACATGCCATGCATTGTTTTGTAAACAGGCTGGCAAACTGAACTACATAGATGGCAATCTATTACCTGTCCTGCCTTCAACCTTGTCTTTTGCATCAGAGTAATTTGTTACTGTCATTACATGTGTCAGCTGACTGGGCCTAAACATGGTAGTGTCGTAGGCCCAGTCAGATTCTTAACGAGTAATCGAAAGACGAGCTTCTTGTCCACCCTGTAGGAGTGTAATGGTTTGTACCATACTATTAATGTGATGCAAGGAAATCTAGCTTTAACCATGAATGTTGCATGCCTAAGTTTCTATACTCTGATAGTCAGTTGATGGAAACGTTATGTGACAAGATACAGTGTGTTATTAGGAACTAAAATACTCAGTAACCAAGATTCCGTAACCAAGCCATTATTTAGCAACTGAATAAACACGTTCAATGAAGCAGCCTTGTAATTGTGGTGATGCAACTGCAAAACCAGAACTTGAGGTCCCTCCTGTATCCTTCAGGTCTCTTGTTTGGGAGCATTGTAGTTTTCCAGTGAATTACAGTAGCAGTGGCAAGTGGGTGAGATGAATGCAGTGCGTCAGCATTTAACACAAAAACAAACAAAAATATGACAATAGAATGAATAAATAATTTATGCGCTGTCCTTTGGATCTTTATGATTATACTCCAATAGAACCTCAGAATTCAAGGAAATTGAACGGTCCGTTTGAAGGTTGTTGTTTTTTTTTGTTGTTTTTTTGCCACAAATTCAAACTTTGAACATAGGCACCCTAAATAAAACACCCAATGGTGCGATCTTTCAAACACGATGAACAGTTCAGTCAGTGGCAATAATGCACCAATACTGTATACCAAAAGAACAGCTACTAGGGGGGCAATCATATGCATTTTATCTTATTTTATTGTTATGTTATTATATTATGTACAGTGGGGCAAAAAAGTTTTTAGTCAGCCACTGATTGTGCAAGTTCTCGCACTTAGAAAGATGACAGAGGTCTGTAATTTTCATCATAGGTACACTTTAACTATGAGAAAAAAATCCAGGAAATTACATTGTAGGATTTTTAAAGAATTTAATTGTAAATTATGGTGGAAATTAAGTATTTGGTCAATAACAAAAGTTCATCTCAATACTTAGCAACTTATGTTACAACTCAATAGTAACATAACCTTTGTTGGCAATGACAGAGGTAAAACATTTCCTGAAAGTTTTCACCAGGTTTGCACAAACTGTAGCTGGTATTTCGGCCCATTCCTCCATGCAGATCTCCTCTAGAGATGTTTTGGGGCTGTTGCTGGGCAACACGGACTTTCAACTCCCTCCACAAATTTTCTGAGGTTGAGGTCTGGAGACTGGCTAGGCCACTCCAGGACTTTCAAATGCTTTTTACGGAGCCACTCCTTCGTTGCCCGAGCGGTGTGTTTGGGATCATTGTCATGCTGGAAGACCCAGCCACGTTCCATCTTCAATGCTCTCACTGATGGAAGGAGGTTTTGGATCTCATGATACATGGCCCCGTTCATTCTTCTCTTAACACGGATCAGTCGTCCTGTCCCGTTTGCAGAAAAACAGCCCCAAAGCATGATGTTTCCACTCCCATGCTTCACAGTAGGTATGGTGTTCTTGGGATGCAACTCAGAATTGTTTTTCCTCCAAACAACAGTTTTTTTTTTTACCAAAAAGGATAGGTTTCATCTGACCACATGATATTCTCCCAATCCTCTTCTGGATCATCCATATGCTCTCAGGTGTACTTCAGACACTTTTTCCAGCCTGCTGCAGGTCTGCAATTTTCTTCCTGGTGTTCTTCGACAGCTCTTTGGTCTTGGCCATGGCTGAGTTTGGAGTCTGACTGTTTGAGGCTGTGGACAGGTGTCTTTTATACAGATAACGAGGTCAAACAGTTGCCATTAATACAGGTAACGAGTGGAGGACAGAAGAGCTTCTTAAAGAAGTTGTTACAGGTCTGTGAGAGCCAGAAATCTTGCTTGTTTGTTATTGACCAAATACTTATTTTCCACCATGATTTACAATTGAATACTTTAAAAATCCTACAGTGTGATTTCCTGGATTTTTTTCTCATTTTGTCTCTCATAGTTGAAGTGTACCTATGATGAAAATTACAGACATCTCTCATCTTTCCAAGTTGGAGAACTTGCACAATCAGTGGCTGATTAAATACTTTTTTGCCCCACTGTACATTATCAGTCTATTGGTACGATTTCAGACACCCCCTCAGTCTCTGTGCCGCTGTCTCAGTGATAAGACTTGCTGAAACTGTGCTCACCTCAGTGGATATAAAGTTACACTTTGTTGTCACTTATTTCCTGTCTTTATATTAGAGTTGTTTCATGTATTTATTGATTAGTATTATTGTATTACTTTATTTATGCTTTTAATTATTAATTACAGTGGTGCTTGAAAGTTTGAACTCTTGAATTTTCTATATTTCTGCATAAATATGCCCTAAAACATCATCAGATTTTCATGCAAGTCCTAATAGTAGATAAAGAGAACCCAGTTAAACAAATGAGACAAAAACATTATACCTGGTCATTTATTTATTGAGGAAAATTATCCCATATTA
Organism: Ancistrus triradiatus; assembly: GCA_025084515.1. Taxonomy (NCBI): domain Eukaryota; kingdom Metazoa; phylum Chordata; class Actinopteri; order Siluriformes; family Loricariidae; genus Ancistrus; species Ancistrus triradiatus. The sequence continues at coordinate 316,875 of JAJAGP010000245.1, read as the reverse complement.
GCTAGTAGCAAAAGTATGTGAACCTCTGGGATTAGCAATTCATTTGAAGGTGAAATTAGAGTCAGGTGTTTTCAATCAATGGGATGACAATCAGGTGTGAGTGGGCACCATGTTTTATTTAAAGAACAGGGATCTGTCAAAGTCTGCTCTTCATAACATGTTTGTGGAAGTGTATCAAGGAGATTTCTGAGGACCTCAGAAAAAGTTATTGATGCTCATCAGGCTGGAAAAGGTTACAAAACCATCTTTAAAGAGTTTGCACTCAACCAATCCACAGTCAGACGTACTGTGTATAAATGGAGGAAATTCAAGACCATTGTTACCCTCCCCAGGAGTAGTCAACCAACAAAGATCACTCCAAGAGCAAGGTGTGTAATAGATGACAAGGTCACAAAAGACCCCAGGGTAACTTCTAAGCAACTGAAGGTCTCTCTCACATTGGCTAATGTTAATGTTCATGAGTCCACCATCAGAAGAACACTGAACAACAATGGTGTGCATGGCAGGGTTGCAAGGAGAAAGCCACTGCTCTCCAAAAAGAACATTGCTGCTTGTCTGCAGCTTGGACAAGCCAGAAGGCTATTGGAAGAATGTTTTGTGGACGGATGAGACCAAAATAGAACTTTTTGGTTTGAAAGAAAAGCGTTATGTTTATAGACAGGAAAAAACTGCATTCCAGCATAAGAACCGTATCCCATCTGTCAGGACGTCTGTCCATGAACTGAATCTCAAGAGAAGGTGGGTCATGCAGCAAGACAACGACCCTAAGCACACAAGTCGTTCTACCAAAGAATGGTTAAAGAAGAATAGAGTTAATGTTTTGGGATGGACAAGTCAAAGTCCTGACCTTAATCCAATTGAAATGTTGTGGAAGGACCTGAAGTGAGCAGCTAATGTGAGGAAACCCACCAACATCCCAGAGCTGAAGCTGTTCTGTACGGAGAAATGGGCTAATATTCCTCCAAGCCGGTGTGCAGGACTGATCAACAGTTACAGGAAACGTTTAGCTGCAGTTATTGCTGCACAGGGGGGGTCACACCAGATACTGAAAGCAAAGGTTCACATACTTTTGCCACTCACTAATATGTAATTTTCCATATTTTTGTCTCGTTTGTTTAACTGGGTTCTCTTTATCTACTTTTAGGACTTGAGTGAGTGTCTGATGATGTTTTAGGTCATATTCATGCAGAAATATGTAAAATTCTAAAGGGTTCACGAACTTTCAACCACCACTGTAGTTTATGCGTACATTGTAAAACGTATTGATTTATTTCAGTGTGTGAATCTCTCATGTTTAAGTTGGGTTCTTTTCTTTTAGAAATTGACGTGCGATGCCCAAACATTTTAGAATACTATATGGTGTATTGATTTTTAATAGTCCATGTAGCTTTGCAGACTGAGAGATTAAGTAAATGGCTACCCTGGGAATGGGCAGATTTGAACATTTGATTCATCATAGCCCGAGTAAATTTGTTTTACCTTTGACAGGGTGACCTGGGCTGGATGACACGAGGGTCGATGGTGGGACCATTTCAAGATGCTGCTTTTGCACTGCCTGTAAGCACAATGGATAAGCCTGTGTACACAGACCCTCCAGTAAAGACAAAGTTTGGCTACCACATCATCATGGTTGAGGGCAAGAAGTAACCCTTGTACCTGACCAAAAACAAGGCTTTGTGTTTCATTTTGCAACATTGTTAAGGAAAAGGGCAAAATTTAATTGCAGAGAATGTTTTTAAAATGTAAATATGACTTAAACAAATTAAAACCGAAAACAAATATTTTGGTTGACTTTTATTTTTGGAAGGTATCATTGTGATATTACATTGGCCATGAAGACGAGAAGTTTTCTACAGTGCTAGCTAAATCGGATAAAAAAAAAATTTTTTTAGTGAGAGAAACATTAGAATTGCGTTTATGCCAACGTTTTCCATGTATTCATGGGTAATGTATATATGCCAGTCTTTTTTTTTATTAAAATGACATTGCTGGGGAAAAAACATGTTTTGAATTCCTGAAAAGCATGTTTTAGGTGCATATCCATGTTTATCCTTTTAATTGAGGAACACTAACAGATCAGTGATATGTGCATTGGCATATTGGCTGTGCATACATGGGTTTCCTGTGTGGGTGTGGGCACCCTGTGGTGCCAGATGCACCCTATCCCCTCGCAGCGTTGAATGGATTAAGCGGGAATGGAAAATTAATGTATGAATGAAAATCAATGTTTTAGCAACAACAAGGTGAATTTCTATTATTGCTAAGCAAGCAGGATATTGTCAGATTCAAATTGATTTTCACTCTTGGAAAAGATTGATCAAGTTTATGGAAAATCGTGGTTAATCAGCTTGAAGTCACATTGAAATTTGCATAATTAAAATAGTGTGTCACAACAAATGGCACACCCAGACATTTTCATAATATAACTAACAGGTGTCCATATATAGTTTTTTAATGCTTTAAAGACTCGAGCTATGATGCACTTCCTCTTTCACTTGGGTATTAATATGTGGCAAAGGCGGATCTTGAAACAGCATGTTACTCCTGTGAAACCTCACCCAGAAATACTGCACACAGTCTTACAACTATTTCCAGTATGTTGGATATTATACCATTCAAATACAACATTATTTTGCAGTCTTTTTAAATGTGTAAATATTTCAAATGGAAAAAAGCCACATTTGTATTAAAAAAACATAAAATGCAACATATACAGTAAGAGTAAGAATATTAGAAATTGACTTTCGAAAGGATCCATTAATATAAATAGTGCACATTTACTTTTTATTTGCCTCTTTTATTTCACCTGCTTTCATCTTTTTCCGTCACCCATGAGGATCATAATTTATGGGGTGGCATGGTGGTTCAGTGGGTAGCACTGTCACCCCACAGCGCGAAGGCTCCGGGTTCGATCCCACATGGAGTGGTGTGAGTCCTTTCTGTGTGGAGTTTGCATGTCCTCCTTGTGTCTGTGTGGATTTACTCCCACAGTCCAAAGACATGCTTTAGGTTCATTGATTACAAATATGAATATAGAAGGGCATCCGGTGTAAAACATTTGCCAAATCTAGTATGCGAGTTCATAATAATTTCACCATACCGGATCGGTCGCGGCCCGGGTTAACAACGACCGCCACTGGTACTGGTAGCAAACGGTACCAGCGGAAATTGGACTACTGTTTGCCGAAGACGAAGAGGAGGGAAAGCGTGTGAGGAGACGGAGAGAAATCCAGGAGGGGCCCCAGAATATAGCACTGAGGGTAGCAAACCCTAAGTAGGGACGATGACAGGGAAAGGTAGAGAGCTGGCTGATATGATGCAGAGGAGAAAGGTCGATGTGTTGTTTGTGCAGGAGACAAAGTGGAAGGGTAGCAAAGGATCGATGCATTGGTGCAGGGTTAAGCTGTTCTATCATGGTGTGGATAGGAAGAGAAATGGGAGTTGGTGTGGTCCCTGAAGGAGGACTAATGTAAAGAATGTCGTTGAGGTGAAATGGGTGTCAGATAGGATAATATGTCTGAAGCTGGAAATTGAGGGTGTAATGGTGAATGTTGTTTTAGTGGCTATGCACCACAGGTTGGCTGTGAATTAGAGGAGAAAGAGAGATTCTGGGGGGAGTTAGATGAAGTGGTTGAGAGCATTCCCAGGGAGGAGAGACTGGTGATTGGTGGAGATTTCAATGGTCATGTTGGGTTGGAAGGTAATAGAGGAGATGAAGGAAAGTGATGGGCAGGTTTGGTGTTTAAGGATAGGAACCTAGAAGGACAGATGTTGGGTGGGGATTTTGCAAAAGAGGATGGAAATGGCTGTGGTTAACCACATATTTCCAAAAGAAGGGTGACTTATAAGAGTGGAGGGAGGAGCACACAGGTAGACTACATCTTATGTAGAAGAGTATGAGAGTATCTGTAGCAAAGGCCAAGCAGAAGGCCTACGATGAGTTATATGGACAAGTTAAACAGTAAGGAAGGAGAGAAAGGAGTTGTATCTGCTGGCGAGACAGAGAGATAGAGTGGAAAGGGATGTGCAGCAGGTCAGGGTGATCAAGGATAGAAATGGAAATGTACTGTCAGGTGAGGAGAAGGTGAGGGAAAGATGGAAGGAGTATTTTGAGGAGTTGATGGATGTAGAAAATGAAAGGGAAAGAAGGTTTGGGATGGCGTAGAAATTGTGGAACAGGATGTAGCAAAGATTAGCAAGGATGAAGTGAGGAAAGCTTTGAAAAGGATGAAGAAACGGAAAGGCAGTGGGACCCTGATGACATACCGGTTGAGGTATGGAAAAGTCTAGTATTGAGCTGGGAGTGGTGTTTTTGACTAGATTATTCATGGGGGGAAAATTCTGGTGAATGAGAGTATGCCGGAGGGAAGGTGGGAGTGGTGTTTTTGACTAGATTATTTCCCAAATGGAATTCTGGTGAAAATGAGAGGTATGCCGGAGGAATGGAGTAAGAGTTTTACTTTGTAGCGATTTTTTAAGCAGAAGGGTGAAATGTACAGAGTTTGTGGCTCTTGCAGGGGCCTAAAGTTGATGAGCCACACAATGAAGATTGGGAGAGAGTTTGTGGAAGCTAGGCTCAGACAGGAGGTGACAGTGGTGTGAACAACAGTATGGTTCATGCCAAGGAAGAGCACCATGGATGCGATTTTTTGGCTTTGAGACTGCTGATGGAGAAGTATAGAGGATGGTCAGAAAGAGCTTCACTGCGTCCTTTGTGGATTTGGAAGACAAAAAAGAAAGCTTATGACAGGGTGCCAAGGGAGGAACTGTGGTGGTGTATGAGGAAGTCTCGAGTGGCTGAAAAAAGTACATTAGATTAGGCCAGGACATGTATGAGAACAGCGTGACAGCGGTGTGAGATGTGCTGTAGGAGTGGACAGATAGCTTCAAGGGTAGGGGTGGGACTGCATCAAGGATCGGCCCTGAGTCCCTTCTTATTTGCTCTGGTGATGGACAGACTAACAGATGAGGTCAGACAGGAATCGCCGTGGGGACTATGATGTTTGCAGATGACATTGTGATCTGTAGTGAAAACAGGGAACAGGTAGAAGAGAACTTGGAGAGGTGGAGTATAATCTGGAAAGGAGAGGAATGAAAGTCAACTGTAGTAAGACAGAATACATGTGTGGTAAATGAAAGGGAGGCAGGTGGAACAGTCAGGCTTCAGGGATCAGTGGTCACAAAGGTCCAGGAGTTCAGGTACTTGGGATCAACTGTCCAAGGAAATGGGGAGTGTGGAAAGGAGGTAAAGAAGAGGGTGCAGGCAGGATGGAGTGGGTGGAGAAGGAGTGTCAGGAGTGCTGTGGTGACAAAAGGGTCGCAGCAAAAGTGAAAAGGAAAGATTTATAAGAGAGTAGTGAGACCAGCCTTGTTTGTATGGCTTAGAGACAGTGGCACTGACAAAGAGACAGGAAGCAGAGCTGGGAGGGTGGCAGAACTTAAGATGTTGAGGTTCTCTTTAGGAGTGTCTAGGGTGGACAGGATTAGGAATGAGATCATCAGAGGGACAGCACAGGTTGGAAAATTGGGAGACAAAATCCGAGAGGGAAGACTGAGATGGTTTGGACATGTGCAGAGGAGGGATAGTGGATATATTGGTAGGAGGATGTTGGAGATGGAGCTGCCAGGCAAGAGGCGGAGAGGAAGACCAAGGAGGAGTTATTTGGTTGTGGTGAATGAAGATATGCAGGGAGTTGGGATGAGAGTGGAGGACGTGGAGGACAGGGTGAGGTGGAAATGTTTAACTCGCTGTGGTGACCCCTGATAAAGGGAGAAGCCGAAAGAAGAAGAAGAAGATTACAAATATGAATATGACACTATCTTCGATATAACTTTGAGTGTTGACTTAACCTTTTGTCTGTAGTTGAACAAACATAGCATATGGAGACTCTTGTCTGATCTCATTCTTCAGCCTGTCCATCATCATTGCATACAATAAAGGCTTTATCCCCTTGATGCAGTCTCACCGCTGTCCCAATACCTATCCTGTTCCACCCTCACATACTTTTCTGCCACTCCTGACTTCCTCAAAGCTCCTCTCTTGCCATCTATCATAAGCTTTCTCTAGACCCACAAACACAGTGCAGCTCCTGAGCTTCTCTGTACTATTCCATCAGCACCCTCAAGCACACATCACACCTGCAGTGCTCTTTCTTGGCATAAACCATACGGCTACTCACAGTTCAATCCCTTTCCGCGTAGCTTCTACCACTCGTTCTCATAACTTCATGCTGTGGCTGCTCAACTCTACTGCAATCTCTCCTAAACATCTCCATGGCTCCACTAGTATGACATCAGAGCCGTTCCATTCTTCATTCGCTTCTTAGCTGTCCTCACTTTGCCCTTGTTAATCCTACACACTTTCTGAATCATTTTTATCCACGTCATCCAACCTTCTCTCTCTCTCTCTCTCTAGCTTTATTTATCAGCTCCTCAGTACTCTTCCCACCTTCTCGTCACACTCTTCTTTATCGCTAGCACATTTCCATCTTCATTCTTTGTCACCCTGACCTGATGCATACCCAACCCAGCTCAGTCCCTCCTGTACTTCCTCATTCCACCACCAAGTCTCCTCGTCTTCCTTCCTCTGTCCAGATTATCACCCCAAGTACCTACCCAGCTGACTCCCTCACCACATCTGCAGTAGTTGCCCAATTGTCCATCATCTCTTCACCACGTTGAATTTCACACCATAGTCTTCCTCCAACTTCCACCATCTGATCCTTGGTTCAGCCCTCATTTAGTTTTCTGCTTCTTCATCTCCAGAGTCATCCTACAGACTACCATCTGATGTAGCTACACTCTCCCCTGCCTGCACGTTACAGTCTTCAATCTCATTCAGGTTGCATCCTCTGCGTAGGACATAGTCTACCTGTGTGCACTATCCTCCAATCTTATACATCACCCTGTGCTCCTACTTCTTCTTAAAATGTGTTCATCACAGGCATTTCCATCCTCTTTTTCAAAATCCACCACCATCTGTCCTTCTACATTCCACTCTTCCTCATCACACCTGTTCTCTTCCCCGACATGTCCATTGACATTCTCTCAAATCACCACTCTTTCTTCCTTGGGTACCCTCTCCATCACTTCAGCAAACTCGCACCATGGTACAACAGTTTCAAACCACCTGCAGGACTACTGGGCTTACTCCCTTTCGGTTTGGTCTCTTGTAAACAGTATGCCTAATATTCTCCCTTCTCTCACCAGCTCTTAAGTTCCAGCTCTCACCTCCAACCTTCCTTCTCTTCCACTGCCTCTAAACATGCCTCCCCCTACCCTTCTCCTAATTCACCGCTCAGTAGTTTCCAGACACAGACACAAGTATGCCTAATAATTTCCCTTCTCTCACCAGCTCTTAAGTTCTAGCTCTCACCTCCAACCTTCCTTCTCTTCCACTGCCTCTAAACATGCCTCCCCCTACCCTTCTCCTAATTCACCGCTCAGTAGTTTCCAGACACAGACACAAGTATGCCTAATAATTTCCCTTCTCTCACCAGCTCTCAAGTTCCAGCTCTCACCTCCACCCTTCCTCCTCTTCTACCGCCTCTGAACATGCCTCCCCTCACCCTTCTCCTACTGCACCATTCAGTAGTTTCCACTAGTACCCTGTTGGCCTACAGTACCAGTGGTGGCTGTTGGTAACCTGGGTGACCGTACCCAATCCAGTATGGTCAAAGCCGCATTTATTTCTATTGTGCTTTTTACAATGGAGCATTGCTTCAAAGCAACTTTACAAGATTTCTTTGATCTAGACCCAAAGCCCTAACTGAGCAAGCCTAGGGTGACAGTGGCAAGGAGAAACTCTCTAGATGTTGTAAGGAAGAAACCTTGGGAGGACCAAGACTCAAAAAGGGACCCAACCTCCTTGTGAGATGATGGTGTTATATGCAAGGATTAAAGTAAGCTACCCAATTAATACGTTTATAGTAACTGTTTAAATAAATGTAATCTAAATAGAAATTAACAAAGAAAACATTTTTAAAAATGGTGGAGTATAATAAAATAGGGAATATAAAACTACAACATATGAGACAGTGGTGTATATAACTAAAATATTAAATAAAATAACCTATAGACTATTTAGCCTGGTTTACAGAGTCACTGTAGAATCTGTTCTCAGGGGAAGGTTGTGTTTTCATGGCATGCTCAGTCAGCCAGAGGTGGGAGGTAGTTGGTGTCCTTTGATGTGGGGTAAGGCTGGAGCTGATGACAGAAAAAACTCTTGAGTCGAGCTGAAAATCTGATTTTCAATTTGGGACAGGTCTTATGCCAGATGCCATTCCTGATGCAGCGCTCCGGATTTGGATCTGGGCTTGGGACTGTAATTATGACTGGCATAGGCATGTGCGCTCCCAGTGGCTGGGTTACCTATGCATTCGCCTGTGCCATGTGAATTCCGGATAGGCTCTGGAACCCCAACAACAGACACTGCAGCGGTGGGCTGGTGTATTAAGACTCCTGCACAACCAAAGTGCCAGGCTGTAAAATTTCAAGGTTGTAAATGTATGGGTTACATTTCAGTGTTCATTTTAGATGTCAATATTCATTTAAAAACCTCTGTAGGGACCAAACCAAAACGGGCTGCTGCATGAAACAAAGTCTGAAGTACAATCATGTCTGGGGGAGAAGCATTTGAAGAAGTCACAGTCACACTGGAAATACTGTGTGAATTATAGAAATTATGGACATTCTAAAAGATGTTTGTTTATTAGTTTTATTTAACGTTGCATCAGAATAAATGGCTATATTCACAACAGACACAAGGTTAAATCAACACACTAGTCATGGGCCAATTTAACGTGAATAACCAACCTAATGCATATAATTTTGAATGTGGGAACAGATCGGAGCACCTGGAGTAAACCCATGCAGACACGGGCAGAGTCCAGGATCAGGATCACACCGGGAATCTTGGAGCTATGAGGTGACAGTGCTAACAACTCCACCAACGTGCTACCTCATCCTTACAAATGAACCATTACATGTTTGTGTAGCCCTGCAATGGATTGGCACCTTGTCTAGGATTTGTTTGTGTAAATGGATGAATTAATAATGTCTACCTCATTCGTGAGGATGTTTCGTAGAAACACAAGGAAACACAAACAGTACTAGCCGGGGGTTTGGTGGCACACCAGGTAGAGTTGATGCTTCAAGCTCAGTCATCCTCAGTTCAGTCCTGCTCTTCAGTTACTGTCTGTGTGAAGTGTGATATGTTCTCCCCATTTCTATGTGGGTTTCCCTTGAGTACTGTAGTTTACTCCCACCACCCAAAAACATGGGCGTGGCTTGTTGACCACTTTAAATTTCCAGTAGGAATGAGTGAGTGACCCTGATATCTACTGGAGTGTGATGCCCTTTAATAAACCTTTCTTCCCCATGATGCTCTGTTTAAACTTCAGCAGGTCCTCATGACCATGTCTACATACCTAAATGCATTGAGTTATTGCCATGTGATTGGTTGATTAGATCTTTGCGTTAAGGAGCAGCTGAACAGATGTACCTAAGACAGTGGCCTGTGAGTGTAATTGGCCACTTCTGATGGGAGACTGCAATAGTAACCCCTACCCAGCTCCGTGATGGACTGGGACCCTGCTCAGAGTGCGCTGACCAGGATAAGCGGGTTTGAAATGTAGGAGCCAAATCTATATACACTATATTTACATTTATCGGTGACAATATTATATTAGATTTTATGTAAATATGTACGGGATTTACATATTGCACACACTCTTTTAATCCTTATGTCTTGCCATAAAATTGCGCAATACTCCTGGAAGTGATGCTAAACCTACTTGAAATTAGAAAGTCATGCTTTTTGCAAGACGCCTTCTGATTGGCTGAAAAAGATGGAGCCAGGTGACGTCAGGTTCCTGCTTGATATGACGCTTAGAGGTAACTATCGGTCATTCTGGGGCAGACGGAGTCGGCAGGCAGGAGCCGGTTCCTAGACCGAGCGCTTTTTGTTACCTCAAGGTAAGATTGTGATTAATGGAGAGCTTTAGTTTTTTAAGCTTTCACTCCAAAGACGAGTAGAATAAGCTTGGTTTTCTATTTAACAGCCTTTAATGTGGGGGATTTTGTGCTGAATTATGGAGCTAACTTTTTGAGAGCGTTTCTGGATGGATGATGTGCAGCAGCTAGTTAGCAAGCTTACCGGCTAAAAATGCAGCTTTGTAATTAGAGTTTATGTAAGACGTAAAGAAATTATGATTATTTGTATATTTCCAGTTATTTAGGCGCTTTGAGGTAAGAATGTGGAAAGCGTGACCGCCTCTTTTCTGTGCGCGTGTGTCAGTCGCGTGATGGTAGTGATGGTCCTAGTGATTTGGGGACAATACACAGCGCGGTACTAAAACATGGCCATTCACAGAGGCGTCATGCTTTACTGTCTGTGGTTTAAACTCTGCTTTATGGTGCCAGCATGAGCATCTGATCGACCAGACCACGCCATCATGTTTCACGCAAGGTCGTGAAGACACGTCCGTTAAAACTGAATCATAACGGAAGCCGAAATCAGTCTGATGACGCTTATAGGGTGAGACCAGAATGTGCCGGGTTTTACTCAACGTGTTACATCCGTGTAACCGAAATCCTTACAAAAATCGCTGCAATCTATCCGTTCACTTTAGAAACGAGGATGTAAAGTCAATCTAATAATACCAGTACGTAAAAATCACTTCTGTGTGATTTCCTGATCACGTGTGCATTTTATTCATTGTTTAATAGGCACAGATGTACCTTCTGGATCTCTCTGAGTTGCCAAAGCTTACAAACTGTACCAGTTCAACTAACCTAAGGGCTCTTTCACAGCATACTTCATATATACACAATAGTGCTTTATTTATGTTCAGATGAATATTGATTTGAATGTTCCACATTGAAGGGTCGTTTTTTCTGTGCCTCAGGGAGGGTTTTTTGCGACTGGCACCTCTGGATTCAAAACTTGTCTTTTTGTAAGAACACACTTGTACTAGGCATCGTACTGTATCGTGCCATAGCACGTTTGTCTCCAGAAGGACGGTTTGTTTGACTAGTAGGATGGTGCCGTATTGGGGCCGGGCGCGGTACACTGAACCATACTAAGGGCTGTTTGCAGAAGAGGGCTTGAGCGTGGTTTAGTTGGATTCAGGCATGGTACGCATGTACCAGCATGGGACTCTACGTCAGCTACCTCCATAAATATATTCATATTATCTGTTACATAGTCAATAAATCTAGAAGACGTAGAAGGCTGTTTATCAGCATCCCCATAACGACTCCCAAAAAGCCACAAAGTAAATCCACCCATGAAGTCCACTGTGCCATGCACCTTGAGCACAGGCCAGCATGGGAGTGGGGAGGGGCAACGATCATGCTCTGGCATGGTGTGAGTACGCCCTGAATCTGATTTGCAACATTGTTTATAGCTACACACTCTATATACAGAGTGAGTTTGGCATTTAATTGCTTGAACCGCAGTTGAGGGTGACCATGTTGCCTTTGGACCAAAGGTTTCAGACGAAAATCAATTTCAAGAAGTTAAATGCAAAATCCATACCAGTACACGCGCACTAATTCGCCCATACAACGTAGAAAGTGGAACTGAGGTTATGGTATTGGACAGCAGAACTGAAGATCTGAGTTCAGATCCCACCTCTGCTAAGCTGCCATTGTTGTGCCCTTGAGCAAGGCCACAGCTGCTTGGATTGTAACGTTGTCAGCTGCTCAGTTTAGGATTTGCTCTAGATAAGAGCATGTCCTAAATGGCTAAATGTAAATGTAGAAAGTGCAGTCATGCTAAACTTAGACGCAAAGTTGAGTAATAGGCTCCTGTATTAATATTTCCCCAACGTGATGGTTTCACAACACTTTTCATGATGGACACTCCATGTTGAACTTGCACTAGAGGAGGGAAAAGTCACTTCTTGTTTGTGTAGTAATCATAGCGGAGGTGACACAATGTGTGGTTGGCTTTTATATATAATGATCTGTATTCAGTATGACTTTCTGCCTTGTTGCTCAATACAACTTGTGTGAGACTTAAGTCTTCAAGTATTTAATATAATTAATATCACCCTGCCCCTTGATTAAAAAAGCCCTGTGATTTTGGCATCACTGTCACGAGGCCATTATCCAGAGCCATGGGTGATCAGGATTGAGGAGATGGCATTAAATGACATACCCAGTGTCAGGATAATAGGATTCAGTTTACAGGCTCAACCATGCTATGTAAACGAGCGAGCCAGGGGGGTGGGGGAGCGAGTGCGCGCACCTGTGTGATTGAGGATGTGGTGAGTGTGGGGTGAGCTGAGCAGAGCAACGTCATTGGCTCTCTGGCTCGCGCCTTTTTACTGGTCAGGCCAAGGCAATCTGAACTGAGAATGCACTGGACATGGTTGACTTGAACACAGATAAGGAAGGACGGTGTGGCCTCCAAGTGCTTATAAGATTAATTAATTTGTCAGTCGCTTTATTTGAGAGCTTCGTGCGTCTGTTTCTTTTTTCATTTATCGTCTGACGTGTGGCGTTTGAGCGTTTGCATATATTATCTCAGAACTTGTCATATTGTGAGAAGGTAGAAGTACATGGGCTTTTTTTATTCATCGTTTACAGTGCGATAAAAAAGGGCCAGTTCAACAACTGGATTGTATGCAGTCATGTCACGCACGAGGGATTTTTCCAGGTTTAGGGAGACTGAAATTCTCACATTTGCTAAGATATCGGTTAATGACATATTATAAATTACAACACATTAGGTGGGTTTTGTGCGTCAGAACTTGACTTATGAAATCGGTTGTGTGTCACTCCGCTTGTGCTTTCGTGGAGTGACTCACGGTTCATTAATGACCACATTATCCATAATATGCCGTTCATATTACTAAGCAACAAGCAGCACTTCATGTCCACATACCTCCAATTTGCGAAAGCCTATGTACCTTCTGTAACTACCCAGAAATGTTGCTTGGTTTCGACCCAGTACATCTCACTTCCTGTCTCTGATTTTGTTCACATGATCCCAGGCTGGTATGTTCCAATTAATTTCATGTGTAAATATTTATTTGTCTCTTAGGGGTTTGGGTGTTTTGCATAGCGGATGAGTGGTTACCTAAAAGCTACTACAGCCAGTAATCTCTGACCAGTAATGATGATACACATTTGGAGAAGTTGGACGTCCTGCTGTTAGCCATGGGTTATGCAAACTCAGGCCTGACCCCAGATAGTAGTTGATTCAATAGGGATCATTGTTAGCTTGGTGTGTTGCTTATGTATGCAAAAATATGAAAATGCTTTCTTTCAGGTTTGTAAGATGTTATTACTTAAAGTACATTGTGTAATTGCCTTTTTTAGGTGTGCGTTAACTGCCTTTTATGTTTGTGTCAATACAACATGCTAGAGTAGATCAACTGTTTGAGCTTGTATAAGTTGCAACAGAAATTGTGAAATGATAGAACTGGAACAAGGGCACACCTTGTAGGGCTTGTTGGTATTGTTTCATGATGCAGTTAGCAGTGCATGTTGGTAATTTTACCACCATTGGTACTCACTGTGGACTTTTGTAACTGTTGTATACATTTCAGCCCGTTCCTCAGTAAGTACTAGAGATGCATCAACTGAATTTTATATTATTTTTTTAAACATATGACTGACCGATTCCATTTTTGGCTGATTCTGATGATTTTTTTTTTCTGTCCAAGAACTATAAATAACAGCATACAGATATTTTTGGTCAACTTTTCTTTTAATTGAAACTTCTTCCGTGCCAAATTCCACGTATTTAGCAAAGTGATGCTGTTTTAAATGTTTTATTCTGCCTGGCCAAAAAAAAGGCTGTGGCATCGTTTTCACAAGCGTCACATGTATTTCTGTCCAGAGTTGCATTCATTTTTCCCCCAAGATCTTGTATTGATGATGGGAGATTTGGACCGCTGGCCAAAGTCTTCTCCAGCACATCCTAAAGATTCTTAATGGCGTTCAGGTCTGGACTCTGTGGTGATGAATCCTGAATCCCATCTTGGAATATGCCTGTGCCATCAGGGAAGAAAAAAATCCATTCATGGAACAACCTGGTCGTTCAGTACATTCAGGTAGTCAGCTGACCTCATGCATTGGGCACATAACGTTGCCGAATCTAGACCTGACCAACTGCAGCAACCCCAGATCATAGCCCCGCCCACACAAGCTTGTACCATAGGCACTAGGTATGAGTTCTACTGTTGTTTTTCTGCGATTTGTTTTCACTAAACATTTGTGATCAAGTTCAATCAAGATTTTTTTTCAGACCACATTCCTCGAAGATGGTCTCCCCACTGTCCTTCCACTTTTTAATAATGCGTTGGACAGTTCTTAACCTGATTTTAGTAGTTTCAGCAATCTCCTTAGATGTTTTCTCTGCTTGATGCATGACAATAACTTGACCCTTTTTGAGACCACAGGATGTGTCTTTCAACATGGCTGTTTAACAAAAGAGAAGCTACTCACTGCATCACTTGGGGATTAAATAACTTGTTGCCAGCTGAAACATAATCATCAAATCAAGTAGTTATCCGGTGGCAGGCTCTTCCCTATTTGCTTAGTTAAATCCAGGTGGCGACCTTTTTTTGGGCCAGGCAGTGAGTTATTCTGTTTTCGGAGTGATTCCTCTGCGACTTACTTTCATCATGCGCACTGCAAACACCATTCACTTACTGTGAAGAACTCGAACTCGAAGACATGGCTGTAACCAAAATAACACCATATCCCTGCTCCCTCACTACTACTGCGCTATAGCAAGAGGCTATTTAGTATACTCAGTAGTAGCACTGAAGCACAACTGAAACCTAACACTTCCTCGTCATCATCATGCATCAGCACTGATCTATCTCATAAACAAACACACAGTTTACAGTTCAAACTGTTTTTAAAGCAGGATTTAATTGTGAATTAATGTTAGTGGAAGTGTGTTTGTTCGATGCACGTGTGGTTAAATGTGATTGAAACAGAATCAGTTATGTGAGAGTGATCACACTGAAAACTGGCCGATTCAGACTCTCATTCGTTATTTCATGTTTGGACTAGAGCCTGTTCTAATTTGGTTGATGTTTCATCGTGCTGATTTTCCATGCTGTTCGTAATATTGTTTTTGAATGCATTTTTGGCTTCCTTCAAACAAAAGTATCAGGTCCATCATACCATCCTCTTTCGTATTCGGCTATCCCCTACACAGGGTTGTGTGTATTTTATAATCTTACATAATTATTGTGAATTAATTGCAAAATGATTAGCATGTACATAACAGTTTAGGCTCCATACGGAGGGTGGTGTTCACAGTTTTATTGTGAAAATACCCTTTATATTTACATTATGATAACCTAAAAACACTGACAAAGGTAATGTCTGGTCAACATCTATTTCCATCAACATCCTGTTTCACAGAACATAATGTGGACATTGAACAGCTCATACCTGCATATGTGTGCTTATTTATACCATATCATTCACCCCTATAACTTGATGTCTTTTGAGTCATCTTATCAGGTAACTGTAATTTAGTTTGAGGTCAGTATGACTTGGACATCTTATCATATAATCATGTTCGTGGCTTCATATCTTCGTTTTGGCTAGATCTGGCTGTTCTCTAGATTAGGTTCAGTTCTCTGGAATGCTTTCTGTGAAAAACATGTTTTATAGGTTTGCCCTGTTTTAAGTGCTCTGTGTCTGCTTCATATCTGTCTCTGGTAGGTCTCACTTTGGAAAGGAGAAACCACGGCGCTGCCAAGTTCTAACATTAAACCTAGGCATCCATATAGTATTAGAATACTGAAGAGACTCACTCAGACCTTGCCCGAACCCTTTGTCAGACCGCAGAAGCCGACATGACTCTGAAAATGGATCTCAGCACTGTTCTCCTGATCCCTGTCCATCTGCTAGTGTGGCTGTACTCATGCCTGAGCTTCCTGCCGTGGTATTTCCTGACAGGAGCCCAAGCGAAACAAGCCCTGGCCAAGCGAATCAAGGCTAAATCCACCAAAGGTCACGTCGAGGGTCCCTATCGCTCAGTTGACCACTTTGACTCTCTGGCAGTGATGGACTTCCCAGGAAAAGACACACTGGACAAACTGTTTGATCATGCAGTGGAACGCTTCGGTAGGGCACAGTCCCTGGGAATGCGTACCATCCTGAGCGAAGAGAATGAAACCCAGCCAGGTGGAAAAGTCTTCAAAAAGGTAGAGCACTTGCTTGTCACGTAGGCACGGCTCAGGTTTCATAACCATCTCTTTTATTGACTTTATGCAACGCTGGTAACTAGGTCTGTAAATTCCTTTTGCACAGAACCGTGGTTTGCAGAAAGTGTTTGACTAATGTGACGTTTTTACAGCTTATTCTGGGTGATTACAAGTGGATGTCCTATCAGGAGCTGGATGCTGACGTGACTCTGTTCGGCAGCGGCCTGGCGGCGCTTGGCCAGCAGCCGAAGAACACCATTGCTATTTTCTGTGAGACAAGGGCGGAGTGGATGGTCACGGCTCAGTCCTGCTTCAGACGTAATTTCCCATGTAAGGAGCAGTTGACTTTTTCCTCAAGAAATAAAGGCTGTGTGTCTGTTTGCAAGTCTTTACACTTTGGTTAATGTTTATGCCCTATGTGATTGTTTTAGTGGTGACATTTTATGCCACTCTTGGAGAAGATGCCGTGACTTTTGGGCTGAATCAAAGCGGTGTGACTCACTTGGTCACCAGTGTGGAGCTTCTGGAAACTAAATTAAAGGTAAGCTATTCTTCTCTCAGTTCTTGCAGAACATTTTTACTATATATACTTGTCATAATCTGCAAGTGTTTCCAAATGATTTATGGCCAGTCAGCCAAAATGCCGTCTCTTGGCATCTACATTCAGAAGAAAAACAGGCCAGGCTAGGGGTCTGCGATATGTATCGTCTCTCATAATATCTTAATTGTTGTTTTACCGTTGTGCGAGCTGACATTATTATGCCATTGACTTTGCTCAGAAACATGCCGTAAGAGTTCATATTCACTACGTCAGGTAGGCAGGTAGGATAGATTACATGCAGCGTGCACAAATCAAGCTAGCGTTCTACCTAAAAGAAATCATAAAGGTAAATATAAATGAACAAACCAGGCCAGGAGGCAAAATACAGACACCACTAGCCTTCAGGCCTTTTCACACCGAGTCGGTTTTTTTCGGACGAACAAAATGAATGTCAGGTTTTGAAAAAGAACACGTATACTAACGCCGTCTTTCACACAGTCCGAAACTGACGGACTGCAACGCTGCGTAAAAATTTTACTCTGAGCCCGTTCTAATTTCTGCATTGTTCGGATGCGTTAAAAATCTGGCTGACCAATCAGTGCTCCGTTGTCATGGTTGCAGCCCAAACAAATGTGTCAAGATGGCGCCAGAACAGCTGATCCTGCTCGTAGCAGAGCACAAGAGTTTATATGACAAGCAACAGGCTGACTATAAAAATGTGGATATTAAAGAAATATATGGCAGAAAGGCTGGGGAATGCTGACACTGAATACCTCACAGTGACTTTATAGAACCATTGTTGTGTTTATTAAAGTGCATTTTAGTCTGTTCATGCCTAGAATGTTCTTGAACGAGTCGGGGAAACTCTCCGTGTAGTCGTCTGTTCTGTGGAATGAGCTCAACCCAATATGAGTGTCGTTTAGTTGCAGTGCTTAAAAGAAAAAGGAGCATTTCATCATTATTGCTGCTACTCAAGGAATCCATTTCTTCCCCTTCAGTCGCCTTTCCATGTTTTCAGAGAGTTTAGATTAAAAATGCATCGGACTTGGTGTGAAGGTACCGCTATGTTAAAATTGCATCCATGTTTTACATCCATATAAATTGGACTCGGTGTGAAAAGGCCCTTAGTCTGTCATAATGATTTAATTGCTCACTCATGTTCATTCATGGAGACTTGGTTTGGCTTTGAAAAAATGGTCTCTCTTTACAGCTTTCCCCCCCTGACAGTTCACTGCAGCAATAAACAGTGATGAGCAAATGGTGGCACAGGTGTCAGGAGTGCATTTCCTTAGGGTGTACTCACACTAGGCAATTCGAACCACGCTCGGGCGCGTTTGGTACCCGAGTGCGGTTCGTTTGGCTAGTGTGAGTGCTCCTAATCGCACCTAGGCGTGATTCATGAAATCTTGAAATAGGTGGGCCAGAGCCACCTCCGGCACGCTTTTGTCATCACATCCGCACTCACACAGCACAGCGCACTCCATTGTTGTACATATGTGATCGGGTAATCACATCCTTCTGTGCCTTTCTTTGGTTTCCTTTTGTTGCCGCTGACACACAGCCCTAATACGCCTTATCATAAATGTACTGATGATGTGACGCACTTATTTTCGGCGTCTCATGCTTATGGAGGCAGTTGCATAGCACGCACAAAACGAAACCAAAGGACGGCATAAACGTATGTGATTAACCGATCACACATGTACAACCATGAAGTGTGACTGAAGCATGAAGCAGTCATTTCATGACGAAAGATGAAAGTTATTAGTTCATGCTAATGATTTGTGTTAGGACCATTAAAAGCTTATAAGGACTGTGTTCTGCTTCTCTGACAAGTCAGATTTATATACATATAGCGCTTTTTACAATGGAGCATTGTCTCAAACCAACTTTACAATTTGAAATCTCTGCTAATATCTATGTCCAATCCCAAACTGAGCAAGCCTAGGGTGACAGTGGCAAGGAAAACCTCCCTAAGTGGCAAATTAAATTAAACTTTCTTCACAACTGTTCCTTCTATGAGGGTAGCCCACAAGTTATTTATGCTCTGGCTTAAAACTTTGAATTTGCAATCTGAAGTTCATGTGGTGCAGTCATGGGGCCCTACAGTGGGCTGGTGTCCCATTTAGGGAGCAGTTATGATTGTCTAAAAGGTTCGGGGATAGTATCCGGACCTGTCATAACCCATATTTCTAGTTCTAGCAATCTATATGTGTTTGTATATTTCTGTTAACATGTTTTACTTGGTGCTCTTTGAGGTTATAATTTAGTGCTTGTAATTGTTGACTGTACAAAGTATGTATCATTTATTGAGTATTTCCATGCTACACTAATGTGCATACGAATTAATTTGCATTTATGTTACATAAATTAGTATTTAGAACAAGTTAGTTTGTTGTATATTATTTACAGCTTTTCAGTTTTAGCATATTGGCATGTAGACAGTTGTTCTGTATAATATATTTTTGTTTTGTTTCAATCATGCTCTGGGCTGTACAGCTACATGTGTCATTATTTAATGTGATTTATTTCAATATCATTTTTATTGTATAGTGTCCATGGTTTTAACCCTACTTGTCCTGAGTAAGGGAGTAAGGCAGTGGTTCTCAATTTTCAGACAAAGTACCGTATTTTTCGGACTATAAGGCGCTCTTAAAATCCTTTAATTTTTTTTCAAAAATCGACAGTGTTCTTTAGCTGTGCTTGATTTACCAGTTTGAGTTCACTGCTCCTGGCATCTGCAAACTTCAGCCATGATATAATGGTCAGTTTGAGGCATTCATTTTTAACTGTTGTTTTTGAACAAATGCAAAAGGGTGTACTGATAACATCTCATAAAATTCGAAATATGTGAAGCAGTTAACATGCCGTAGACGTAATGAAATGCAGGTGTCTCCATAGCCCACATGGTATTTTTTTTAAAGTAAATTATGAAGTCTGAAACGTGTGATTTGCACATGAAAATTTTCAATAACTAAATAATTCCTTAATTCTTAAATAATTACAGTGGAAAGTACATTTTCCAAGGTCCTTTAAGTACCACAGTTTGAGAACCACTGGTGTAGGGGAGTGGGAGTGGGGTCTGGAGCCTTGAATTTATAGGTTGCTGGCTGGGAAGTGTCCACTGTTGCAGCACTGGGGGATAATCCCTCTCCCACCGGTCCTGCCAGTGTGCCACCTGACTACCTTTTGGAAATTGAAATGTGTTATCTGTGATCCAATCTTGTCATGAAGTTCGTGCAGCACAGCAGAACACTTCTCCTCATGTTCTGTTATTCTTTTGGTGTGCAGAGTGTACTTCCTCAAATGCCCAACCTGAGGCACATCATCTACGTTGACAATAAGAGCATCAGCACTGCAGGCTATCCAGAGAGCATTCAGATCCACAGCATGCAGTCGGTGAAGGAGCTAGGAGCCAAGCCTGAAAACTGTAAGAACGCTTTGAGTGCAGATTTCACACATGCAGCATCGTTTATGCATCACTGGCCTATTTCAGGCGCCGTGGTGACACGAGTGGTTAACTCTGCAATGTCTCGATTTGGAATGATTTTCCCAGATGCAAACGGTTGGCCATCAGGCTAGTAACTTCTCCCCTGGAAAATCCATAACTGCTACAGAACCAGAAAGAATATTTGCTTTCTAATATGTTAAAGTAGCATAGGAGGAATTGAAACTAATAACTAGGGATGGTTCCTGCCTTGCACCCTGTGCTGCTGGTTAGGCCCTTGCTACCCTGCATCCTGAATGTTTTATTTCAATATTTGCCCTTTTCTTCACTCTGGAACCTTTAGATGTGTTTTCAGTATTGGTTTGTATTGGTGACTGACTTTGTTCATTTTCTGTTACAGTGAATCGGGAGATAATCAAACCGGTACCATCAGATGTGGCTGTCATCATGTACACTAGTGGATCCACAGGGCGACCCAAAGGCGTAGTGATCATCCACAGCAATCTCATTGCAGGCATGACAGGGCAGTGTGAGAGGATTCCAGGCTTGGGGTGAGTGAATGTTGGTGATGATATTGTTCCACAAAGGTCGCATAATGTAGAAGGTACAAAAGCACTGAAGGCAAAATACTGTGAACATGCAAATTAAACACAAACATACACACGCACACATCTCCCCCATCTTTTTGTCCCATCTGACCACAGACCCTGGTTCAAGTCAGGGTTCCGTAGGGGTCTGTTAATGCCAGGTACTTTCATTTGTGTTTAGATAAACAAAAAAAACAACTTTCTTCTGCCATGTGGTTTTGTAGACTCAGTGGCATCAACATGCTGCCATCTTGTGAACTGGAATTTTATCTCTCTAACCATCTTCAATGTGCTGGGGGTAGAATATGCTTGGATCCTCTTCCAAGCAGGTTCCTTACAGCTCTGTAATACTGGAGGGGTATTTGAACATGATACTGTTTCTTATGTGTATTGATGAACAATTTGGGACAGTATGGAAATTTCTAATTTAAAAACTGTGTCTCTTACGTTTACTTTGACATTTCATTGCAGACAGTATGAACATCCATTCCTGCATTTCAGGCCTGCAACACATTCCAAAAAAAAAAGTTTCAGGTGTTTTGTTCCATTCTTAATGCAAACTTGTCTCAAGACGTGCAACAGTACAGGGTCGTGCATTTTTTTGTTTCACAATTCTCCAACCATTCTCTATTGAGGACAGGTCAGGACTGCAGGCAGGCCAGTCCAGTACTTGTACTCTCTTCTTCTGCAGCCATGCCTTTGTAATGTGTGCAGCATGTGGTTTTGCATAGTCTTGTTGTATAATGCATGGACGTTCTTGGGAAAAGATGTCATCTTATAGGCAGGCAATGTTGCTCTAAAATCTTTCTAAATTAATGCTGCCATCACAGAAGTATAAATGACCAGTGCCAAGGGCACTGCTACAACCCCGTACCATGTCAGACCCTGACTTTTGGACTTTTTACTGTGCTTGACAAAGTTTTGCCAGAAAAATCCCTTGCCCATGTGGTTATATCGGCTATTGATGAATGGCGATTCTTGATGCAGTGCCGTCTGAGGGATCGGAAATCTTGGGTGTTGGCATGAACCCTTTATCGTTGTGCTAACATTCTTCCATATTCTTTATATAAATGCCTTCTAATCGTTCTTTGAGGAGCATTGTTTGAAATTTAAAAAAATTAATACTGCTTTTGTAAAAAAAAAAAATCATGATTACAATCTTCTGTTGACATCACCTATTTAAAATCACGTAATTATTTTTGTAGCCTTAAAATTGCAACTTCCCAGCTTTTTGTAATGTGTTGCAGGCCTAAAATGCTAGAGTAGATGTATATTAACACATTTAATGAAGTTGACGAAACAAAACATGAAAAATCTCAGGTTCATGAAATAAACCCAATGAAATAAAACTCGATGGAAGAGAAACATTGTTTGTTTACTTATTTTTGTATTTTCCTGGCACAACTTTTTCTGATTTGGGATCGCATGTCATCGAAAAGGACAATACTCCTGAGAAACAATGTTCCTGCTAATTGTGACCATCACGCTAAGGATAAACAGTTTTTATTTTTCATTGATGCTTTGATTGATTGTGCTTTTAAGAAAAAACATTACTAAAGAGGAAAATAATGGAAAATGATTCTCCTCTCTCGGAATTGGACTTTTTTGCCCGTGTGATGCACAGCTCAGCTGGAAGGCACTGCTGGGACTTGAACCCAAGTCACCCTGTTGGTGAACAAGCCTGTTGCCACTAAATCACCTATAAAATGCAATCTGCTTTCCCTCAATGTGATCACATTCTATGACAAACTAATGTTATCAGTGCATAAAATTAAAATGCAGTGATTTAAAACCACTTATGCAACCATGGCAACTGTCATCTGTATGCCCCTGAGTAAGCAAAGCATGTTCAGAACCTCTAAGGTTACATTGAGGAAGATGTTGATGGTATAAGTGTGGTAATGTTTGTTGAAGGAAAATGCCGCCATTGGTAGAGGAAACACCACTTCACGATTAAGGGTTGCACTTCTGGCTTCTCTGGTGTATTCTTAAAACCGGAAAGTTTACTGGGTGTTTCCTCTTAGTGTCTCCATCCTGTCACATGTTCATTACTAACCTTGCGTAAAGTACTTCAACATAGAGCTGGGTGGCATGGCCAAAAATTTATATCACGGTATTGCCGAATGTAAAGAAATTTTATTGTGCAATCTGCTACGTCTTAAAGACAGAGCTTAAAAGAGAGAGGTGTTTATTTTTGGCAGAAGTATTTTTCACCCCTTATAAGACATCCCCCGAATTCTGTGGGTTAATCATTACTCTCCAATAGTCTCCAGAGTTACTGTGTTCATTATATGGTTCTTCTTTGCATCATCGATCTCACTTTATAATCCATTTCTGTGTTTTGTTCTGTAATCTGACGGAGCCTTTCCCAGCTGTTAACAGACTGTTTCTAGGCAGTGATGTATGTTATGCTACCTGGCTAGCGAGCTTTACCCAGCATGCTGTTCAGTGATGTAGTACTACTCAGAACTCGGCAGCGCTCGTAGCGGCGAGAGATATTATAGAATTTCCTGCCTATTTTGTTAGATCTGTGTTTCTGCTATGCACCAGGATGGAGGTATATGAAAAATGCATACCGTACGGGAAATGAACACCGATGTGCCGGTTGAATCGGTATACTGACCAGCACTACTTCAACAGTACTGACAGGGCTTTGTATGTTCTTACAGCCCAAAGGATACGTACATAGCTTATCTGCCCCTGGCCCATGTGCTGGAGATGACAGCAGAGATCTCTTGTGTAGCCTATGGCTGCAGGATTGGCTACTCCTCCCCACAAACCCTGTCTGATCAGGTAACAGAGCCTAGAAAAAATAACTGCTTAATGTGTTTCATTTTTCTAATCCTGTTTATTAAAGACAAACACATGTTTACTTTACATTTCTGTTTCCTTCTTCTTTAGTCTACTAAAATTAAAAAGGGCAGTAAGGGTGACTGCACTGTGCTGAAACCAACACTGTTTGCTGCCGTACCAGTAAGTTTTATTCCACTGTCCATAACTCCCATTCAGCATTCACATGTTTGTAATCGTCATGTTTTATTTGTAACAAATGTATGCTTTTTAGTGACACCTTGGTAAAAATGCTTTTAAATAACAGTTAGATATTAGTAATGTTGTAAGTGACTTGCTGCTTTAAATGTCAGATTTTCTTATTTAATCATTCACATCTGAATACAACACTCCATTTGAGCAGTAGTTACAGCGGCATTAAATGCTAATTGTTTAACTCCTGGTTCATAATGACCCAAGTTAAGAAGCTTCCTTAAGAAACGTTCTTCTCTTGTTTTGCTAAAGTAAATGTACTGTATAATACTATATATTATATACAGAGGTATCCACTATTGTCTTGTGGCGGCTCGGTGGCTAGCACCGTCACCTTACAGCAAGAAGGTTCTGGGTTCGATACCAGATGGAGCAAGGTGGAGTCTGCATGTCCTCCCCCGTCCACATGAGCTTACTCCAGTTTCCTCCCACAGTCCAAAAACATGGATTAGATCAATAGACTCTGCTAAATTGGCTGTGTGTGTGTGTGTGTGTGTGTGTGTGTGTGTGTGTGTATATGTATATGTATATGTATGTGTGTGTGTGTGTGTGTATATATATATATATATGTGTATATATATATATATATATATATATATATATATATATATATATATATATATATATATATATAAATTGTGTGTGTGTGTGTGTGTGTGTACGTATGTATATCGAATGTAACCTTGTGTGTCTGTCGCTGAAATGGCAACATCTGATGGCGACATTGAATAAATCCAAATCAAAAACAAAATCCACCATTGTCTTAAGAGGAGAGTGTGGATCGAACTAGTCTAAAATAAAGTAGAACACCCAGATGTACAACTGCATAACAGAATAAGTACACCAGAGTTTGCTGTAGCCACTACTCATCCCCGAGATGGACAGGCACCCCACTTAGAGCACATACTCCACTGCATGGGGGAATGGATTGACTGTAACTTTTGATCACTTGAATTGTACTGTTGATTTTTAAAAGTACCAATTTCTTTACAGACAAAAACATTTACTCAGTTATTTGTTATATTTAATAATTGTATTAATTCCACTAGGAAATAATGGACCGCATCAATAAAAATGTGATGAGCAAAGTGCAGGAGATGAACATTATACAGAAGACCTTGTTTAACATGGCCTACAACTACAAGCTGGAGCAGGTCAAGCACGGCTACGATGCTCCGCTCTGCAATTTGTAAGAGCTCACACGCATTATATTTGCAGTATTATATTTACTTGTATGATTAGAGTCGAGTTCACGGTGCTGCTCTTTATGTATGTGTAGCCTGTTCAAGAAGGTGAGAGCTCTGCTGGGAGGAAATGTGCGAATGATGCTGTCCGGAGGTGCACCTCTCTCCTCATCCACACAGCGCTTCATGAACATCTGCTTCTGTTGCCCTGTGGGTCAGGGCTATGGTCTGACCGAGACATGTGGAGCTGGCACCATCACCGAAGGTGAGAAGGTCATGGGTGAAAACAACAAATGAGCTAAAATGAACACACTTACTCCCAAGTATAGAGTCTGATGGAGAATGAGATGAATATCCATTTTATTTATACAGTCCTGCCAAACCTGGTATCCAAACTCCATTAACCCGCTGTGACATATGGGGTATTTTAATCACGTTGTCTATCCAAACCATTAACCGACTAAAGAATGGTACCAGTCAGATTCTCCATTGAGTGTCTTTGAATGGCAGTTTGCCACTTTCTTCCCATTAGTAATAAGCTACACTTTTGGTTTATACAGTGATTAGTTTAAAGAGAAATTAGAGAAGGACCTCACTGTGAGACACCACAGGGAATTTCACCATTTTAATAAAAATATTAATACTCTTTATTTATGCAGCAGTAGTTCAAAGTGCCTTACAGTAGAGGAAGTGGCAAAAATAAAGTAGACCAAAATAATACAGTGAAAAAAGCAGGAATCAGATTAAGAGATGCTTGATTAAGATGAACGGATGTGTGAATGAATACACTAAATCAGCATATGACTTAAAACAGACTGGTACTGAATTTTTATATATATATATATATATATATATACACACACCCACACACACCTCACTTAAGTTATGAAGTAATTTGAAGTTGTCAGAATGAAGTATGACAGTATTTGGATATTTGTGAATGTCCTGTTTGTTTAGTATTGATTTCCTCTCTGATCTAATTATGTAGTTTTGTTTTCTGCATCTGATGAGGCATGTCTCTGGCTTAATAGACTGATAGATAAGCTGATAACACCTGGTTTGCAAAGGTCTTATGAAATGTTTTAGCTTGTCAAGCTACTCATGTGTCCTGTTCTCCTAATCTGCAGTGACGGACTACAGCACAGGACGTGTGGGTGCCCCTCTCATTTGCTGTGAGGTCAAACTCCGAGACTGGGCAGAAGGTCAGTGAATGATGAGATGGTGAAAATATGCAGCATTACATTAAGCACAAGTATCTGAGTAGTCAGATGGGGTGACAATGACTAGTTGGTTAGCTGTGTGTTACTAGGGCTACCCAATATTATAACACGTCTCTTTTTGTGTGTGTCAGACACTAAGCAGTTCACCCCTAGGCACCTTCTGTTTCTGTTTTTGTTTTTTGTTTTTGCTATATATAAAACCTTTATACTAACCAAAATACTAAGTTCACGATTCGATTTTCTCACAATTATCAATTTTATATTTGATAATTCCTTTTTATTTCTGAAGTCAACGCACTTATATAAGTTTTCAAACAAAAAACCCTTTAGTCCCCTGCGGTTAAAAGAAATGACTAGAAATGGAGGTTTAAAATTGTAAACAAGGTGCTCTGTTGTAGCTGTTGTCCTTTTATTTCAGAAGAATAACAATTCAAAATAATGTGCGTTTTGTATTAAAATTAACCGAAAAGAATCTTTAGTCCTCCACAGTTAAGTCGCTCTGAGAACAGGATATGCTTCTGTGAGCACGGTGTTCACAAAATGCAATTGCATTAGATGGCATAATAAACAAGAACACACCATCTGGCTTGACGGCCAACTCAACAATGCACATTAACATTTTTGCATTGTCTCACAGTGCATCTGCTACTTAACATGTTGTTATTTTGCCAAGATGTAGTCTAATAAGTAGGGCCTTACTAAATTCATGGGGAAATGTGCTTAATTTCACCGACATCGTTTTTAAAAATGACAGATTTCACAGATTTTTTTTAATTATTATTATTTTAAGAAAGTGCTACATTTCACTGCAGCCATTAAATAATCCTTGAAAATTGCAAAGAAAGCTACAATACATGCCATAGCCTACCTTATCGGTTGAACGTAAGCTTACGACAGTTCTAGGCTTCATGCTAAGGCTAGGTGGTGTTATGCCAAATTCACCACCCCTACCGGGAGATGCATCCTCTGTCGTACACACTTACAATGTTGTAAACTGACAGTTCGCTGTTATGCCGAATTGTCACCAGATGCAGATTCTGGTCAATGTACATAAAGGTGGATCAACTGATGTATCTGATGGCAGAAGTGCCAAATTCAGGATCACACCACTTGTTTGCTAGGACCTCCTCATAGTGCAAATTGTCCAGTGATTGCAAGGCACTTGAATGCTACATTAATTAAAAATTCCAAATACTGTATTTTCCGGTGCTGCGGAAGAATACCGTATTTTTCGGACCATAAAGCGCACCGGATTATAAGACGCAATATCAATGATCGACTGCTAACGGGTCTATGTTCATACATAAAGCGCACCGGGTTATAAGGCGCATGAAATGAAACGAAACTCTTAAGTTCCGTCGGAAGCTCAGTTTGGTCTTTACCTGGCGCAGGGCGTCTTCTTGCTTCCTCCACATCCGTATCATTGATTCGTTAATGTAGAATTCTCTCACAGCTGCTCTATGTCCATGTTGTACTGCGTGACTGATAGCGTGGAGTTTTAAATCCGCTTGGAAAATAAATGAATGAACGCACGTACCCTAATGCTGAAGCACATACCGTATTACCCTGTGATGCTGCGCACTACGTTTGCCTTAAGCTTCATAACCTACCAAAGGCCGTGCTAAAACATTTTGACAGATTTATGAGCGCCGTGTACCATCTACAATCGGTTCTAGGTCAGAAGGCTCAACCAGAATTAATTCATACATTAGACGCACCGCATTTAAAGGTGCAGTCGATTTTTGAGAAAATTAAAGGATTTTAAGTGTGCCTTATGGTCCGAAAAATACGGTAACTAATCACAAACCTCCAGATCCTGTTTAATATTGTATTTTTATGACAGAATGTCTATTACATGGGAAAAGGTGCATTTCACGTCCGTGAATTAGGGCCTTACTAATAAAATATCACAAACCAGCTATTGTATGCAGTTGTTTTTTTTTTACTGCTAAAGCTAAAGAAAGCTTACCTTGCTAGATAGAGGCCTCTGACCTTATTTACGTTTGTTTGAGTACACTCGTTTCATGCGTCCGAAATATCAGGATTGTATCCGGTGCAAAGCCACATAAAAATGTGCTGACGTCTGGTTTAATGCCGAGTGCACCAACTATTCAGGAGGTAGTCTGAGACACATTCTGGCTATTAAACAAGTATTGTATCCACCTCTCCAAGACCTTGACTCTTGGTGTTTTCATGCATGTGTATCTGAATTGTGTCCGGGTACAGTTTTTAAGCACGTGCATTTACGGTATTGGATAAACCTTCTCTTCAGTAAGCCAGACTGCATTTCATTTGCAGAACTTTGCATAATATGTAAATTAGCTCAGAACGCCAGATCACCCACTTCCTGTGTTGTCAGTTACTTTTTTGCAGATGAAGACTGCTGCCTCCAGGATCACCCTTTGATGGGATCTCTCTTATTTCTATGAACTAGGGACGTAGCAAGTTCTGGAGTTAATGATAAGATGAAAAAAGTTTAATGATGCAGTGATGCTGAGTGCAGCTGTAACAAGCACTACTACGCTGCCCAGATTCGTTTGGGCTTGAGATTGGAGAGGGCTGGTGTGAGCAATAAAATTTGTTTAATTTGGACAGTGGTGTCTATGTAAGTCTTTGATTAAAAAATAACAAAATAAACAAAATTGTTGCATTGAACAGCCGGCCCACAAGGATGGATGTCATGGATGGTGTGTGCTATGCAAGTATTGGCCAGGGTTTTGATAGTCAGATGTGTCTTTGGGCGACAGATGCAATACTTTTTATGTTGCTGTAATGTAACTAAATGACTCAACTTAACAGCCGTCGTCTTCTAAACATTAACTCCTCAACTTGGACCTTCCTCTTAGTTCAAGGGAATTAAAGAGATTGTGTGAACTATTACAAATAAAAGCTGACGCACGACTGTTGTTGCGAAAGAGGGGGTGCCAGTTTTGGAATGTTAATGTGTACAGCCCTTTCTGGATACAGTGCTGATACTCAAGATGGATTCAATGACCTAGCGATTTAACATGGGTTTAAAATGGTGTTGCACCGATATCGTATCAGTGCCGATACTGACACTTACTTACAATATCGGTGTGGGATTATTTCTCGTTTGAGACGAGCAGTAGCAAAATGCCTTCTGCTAAATCTGTAGTAGGTTTAGTGGTGGCTCGGTGCATCCCTCCTTTAAAACTTTATCCACTACAATCCAGATACGAGACGCATGAAAATACCAAGTGTAAAGAGGATCAGAGATCAGTGGAATGCATGAACTATGTGCACATAGTAAAGGAGAAAGTTATTAGAGGCAGTTTATTGTAGTGCTAAGAAGTATTACCTGGAAAATGTCAGAGTGAAGTTATTCTGTTTCTGATTGAACCAACTAATTAAACAAATCTGTTGACTGAATAACAGTTTTAGGACCTGTAACTTGCTTAAGCAATAAGATATTTTTGGCTACAAAGCCATTTTTCAGTGACTCTTGTAAGCTGAAGGATAGCATTTAGATCAGTGCCTGATAGAAATTCTGATGAGATCTACTGTAGATCCTTATGCTCTTTACTCAAATAATGACAAAGAGGTACTTTACGGTTAAATAAACAACCAGACTTCAAGACTGAAATTTGAGAACAAATGCTCTTGAGGAGTCTGACATATAATAAAGCCCCCCCTTTCTACCAGGTGGCTATACAAAGCAGGACAAGCCTCATCCACGAGGAGAGATTGTTGTTGGAGGTTCCAATGTGACCATGGGCTACTTCAAGTATGAAACGGGCAGCGACGACTTCTTTGTGGATGAGACTGGACAACGATGGTTCTGCACTGGAGACATAGGAGAGATTCACCCTGATGGCTGCCTGCAGATTGTGGGTATGTACTAGTACAGGTGTGCGCTGATTACCGCATTACGTTCTGTGAAACAGGTCGGTGACCGGGTATTACCATAGTCACTTCGTCTTTTCGTGCTACTGTAATGTAAATATACAGGGTGTTTTCACAAGAAAACTGCATGCAAATGACATGTAAATGCGTCAGAGATACCACTGAAAACACGTACGATTGAAATGATGGAAGCCATAAAGGCTTTGATAGTATTACGAACAACATGGAAGATTAACCAGATGAAATAGAGACTTGAGTGAATGCGAACCAGTTTATATAGTCATAGGTTACAGAGAATATACAGTGGGGCAAAAAAGTATTTAGTCAGCCACTGATTGTGCAAGTTCTCCTACTTAGAAAGATGAGAGGTCTGTAATTTATCATAGGTACACTTCAGCTATGAGAGACAAAATGGGGAAAAAATCCAGGAAATCACATTGTAGGAATTTAATTTAATTGTAAATTATGGTGGAAAATAAGTATTTGGTCAATAACAAAGGTTCAGCTCAATACTTTGTAACATAACCATTGTTGGCAATGACAGAGGTCAAACGTTTCCTGTAAGTCTTCACCAGGTTTGCACACACTGTAGCTGGTATTTTATCCCATTCCTCCATGCAGATCTCCTCTAGAGCAGTGATGTTTTGGGGCTGTTGCTGGGCAACGCGGCCTTTCAACTCCCTCCACACATTTTCTATGGGGTTGAGGTCTGGAGACTGGCTAGGCCACTCCAGGACCTTGAAATGCTTTTTAACGGAGCCACTTGTTGCCCGAGCAGTGTGTTTGGGATCATTGTCATGCTGGAAGACCCAGCCACGTTCCATCTTCAATGCTCTCACTGATGGAAGGAGGTTTTGGCTTAAAATCTCACTGTAAATGGCCTCGTTCATTCTTCCCTTAACACAGATCAGTCGTCCTGTCCCCTTTGCAGAAAAACAGCCCCAAAGCATGATGTTTCCGCCCCGATGCTTCACAGTAAGTATGGTGTTCTTGGGATGCAACTCATCATTCTTCTTCCTCCTCCAAACACGACGAGTTGTTTTTACCAAAAAGTTCTGTTTTGGTTTCATCTGACCACATGATACTTTTCCAATGCTCTTCTGGATCATCCATATGCTCTCTGGCAAACTTCAGATGGACCTGGA
Source organism: Ancistrus triradiatus (assembly GCA_025084515.1). Taxonomy (NCBI): domain Eukaryota; kingdom Metazoa; phylum Chordata; class Actinopteri; order Siluriformes; family Loricariidae; genus Ancistrus; species Ancistrus triradiatus. The sequence goes on along the minus strand of JAJAGP010000245.1, from coordinate 285,660 downwards.
CATGTACTGGCTTAAGCAGGGACACACACCTGGCACTGCAGGATCTGTGTTCGTCTCGGCGTAGTGTGTTACTGATGGTAGCCTTTGTTACTTTGGTCCCAGCTCTCTGCAGGTCATTTATCAGGTCCCTCCGTGTAGTTCTGGGATTTTTGCTCACCGTTCTCATGATCATTTTGACCCCACGGGATGAGATCTTGCGTGGGGCTCCAGATCGAGGGATATTATCAGTGGTCTTGTATGTATTTCTTTTTTTTTATTTTTTTTTTTATATTGTTCCCACAGTTGATTTATTCACACCACCTGCTTGCCTATTGTAGATTCACTCTTCCCAGCCTGGTGCAGGTCTACAATTTTCTTCCTGGTGTCCTTTGACAGCTTTTTGGTCTTGGCCATGGTTGAGTTTGGAGTCTGACTGTTTGAGGCTGTGGACAGGTGTCTTTTATACAGATAACGAGGTCAAACAGGTGCCATTAATACAGGTAACGAGTGGAGGTCAGAAGAGCTTCTTAAAGAAGTTACAGGTCTGTGAGAGCCAGAAATCTTGCTTGTTTGTGGGTGACCAAATACTTATTTTCCACCATGATTTCCAATTAAATTCTTTAAAAATCCTATAATGTGATTTCCTGGGTTTTTTTCTCATTTTGTCTCTCATAGTTGAAGTGTACCTATGATGAAAATTACAGACCCCTCTCATCTTTCTAAGTAGGAGAACTTGCACAATCAGTGGCTGACTAAATACTTTTTTGCCCCACTGTACAGGTAGTATGGGACAAACTGAGGAGTACTTACAATAGGACAGGCATGTTCACTTGTTAATGCCATTTACAGTTTGTTGCAAATAAGTAGCTTATTTGCAACAACTTGCACAAAACAACATCAACCGTGAACTAACGAACAAGTGAGCGCATGACCAGTAAGATGGTGTCTCTCTCACAAATGACAGACATCCACTCTTAAATTCCCACCTGTGCTTGTGGATCCACAGCATTGATTGGCTGTTCTATGGCCACAACGTCCAGAGTTAATTTTTTTTCCCTATTATAATGAAGACCCTAGTCATTATAGTGATCAGATGTTGATTGGTCGGTCATTAAACGACGCTCATCTGTAATACAAATCTGTATCGTGTTACCAGGTTGTCACTGGTTATTGGTCTTGTTACAGCAGAGCAGTCTTTCAGAGCTGTTGGTTTTATTGATGTTTGTTGTAGATCGGAAGAAGGACCTTGTTAAGCTGCAGGCAGGAGAGTACGTGTCTTTGGGGAAAGTTGAATCAGCACTGAAGGACTGCACCCTTATCGACAACATCTGTGCATATGCAAACAGGTGAGTCTAGTGAACTATGACCAAAGGAAACCTAGCATGCACAGTAAGCTAAAGCTCTCTCCCCTCTCCTCTGTTTGCTCCTCAGTGATCAAAACTATGTGATCAGTTTTGTGGTCCCTAACCAAAAGAAGCTGACTGCTCTCGCAAATCAGAAGGGAATAGATGGTACATGGACGGAGATCTGCAACCATCCGATTATGGAGATGGAAGTCTTGAAGGAAATAAAGCAAGTTGCAAATACAAGTAAGTGTTTTCTTCAACAAATTAAAGTCTTGGATCGGTTCAAAGAATGTCAGGGCATGCCAGAAGTAGGGTTTGGTATCGTTTACATTTTATCGATTCCGATTCTGCTTATCGATTCCAAGTTTCAATTCCAAAATAGTGAAAAAAAAACCTTCAAAAGCAATTATTTTTACATTTTAAAGCCTTTTTCTTCCCATTTAAACCTATTATAAGTAAAAAGATTAACATGGCTTAGTGTAATAAAGCAGTGACCTAGGAACTTCTCTCAGTTACTACTGGTCATAAGTAATCTCTACTGCTGACATGATTAACATGTGATCCAAAGGGAAAGGGGGCACGGTGGTAGCATCGCCGCCTCACAGCAAGAAGGTCCTGGGTTCAATCCCAGGGTGGAGCGGCCTTTCTGTGTGGAGTTTGCATGTCCTCATTTACATTTACAGCATTTAGCAGACGCCCTTATCCAGAGCGACTTACAATTGCTCAAGGACCCAACAGTGGCAGCTTGGCAAAGACGGGATTTGAACCTGGGACCTTCTGGTCCAGAGTCCAGTACCTTAACCGCTAGGCTACCACAGTCCTCCGGGTACTCCGGTGTCCTCCCACAGTCCAAAGACTGCACTAAATTGGCATTGACTTGAGTGTATGAGTGTGACATATCTTGAGATAACCTTGTGTATGGATGTAACCTTGTGTGTGTCGCTGAACATGGCCACTGATTCTGATAGCAACGTTAAATAAATGAATAAACGTAAAACCAAAGGGAAAGGAATCATTTTTACGTTCAGTGTTTTACTATAGGTTTAAATGGGAAGAAAAAAGCTTAACATAAAAATGACTAAGTTCCCTTTGGGCCACACGTTCGTCATTTCAGCAGTAATTGAGTAAGTGTAGTGTTCATGGATCATTGTTTAATTAATTTTAATTAGTTTTCCACTTACCAGATTTATCAGATGCATTTATCCCAAGCAGTTCAGTGTTAAGGGCTTTGCTTATGGGACCAACAGTGGCAATTTGGAGGAGTCGGAATTGTATTCAAAACCTTCTGATTAGTCCAGAGTAGGGGGTGTGTGGGTGTGGGTGTGGGTGTGGGTGTGGGTGTGTGTGTGTGTGTGTGTGTGTGTGTGTGTGATACTGACAACAAAAATACCTTTCATTTTCTGAAATTCATCATAACGATAATTAGACAATACATTACATTTACAGCATTTAGCAGACGCCCTTATCCAGAGCGACTTACAATTGATACGGTCTTACAGTCCAAGCAATTGTGGGTTAAGGGTCTTGCTCAAGGACCCAACAGTAGCAGCTTGGCAGAGGTGGGATTTGAACCCTGGACCTTCTGGTCCATAGTCCAGTACCTTACCCGCTAGGCTACCGCAGTCCCTTTACAACCTTCAAAAGTGTGCTTGGATTGTACTAGCTTGCTGTTGTTAATAGGATATTAATTGTTGCTTTCTAATGACATCAATGGACATAATAATGAAGGAAATGTAAGGAAACCGGGTCTTTTATGTATTTAAAACTCAAGCAGTCCAGTAAAAACTGGTACATTTGCACTTTTTTTAATGTTGTCAGGGAAGTAAACGTGATAAACATGTGCAATGAAAGTGCACACACCTTACTACTGTTGCTTTACTTTTGGGACACCTTATATACACAGGGAACAGTGTTTTTCGCTCCCTAACACTGTCTCTCACTTTGTCTATGCTTGTAGTTAAGTTGCAGCGCTTTGAGATCCCAGTGAAAGTCCACCTGAGTCCAGATCCGTGGACCCCTGAAACCGGCCTGGTCACGGATGCATTCAAGCTGAAGAGGAAGGAGCTGAAAAACCACTATCTGAACGACATCGAGCGAATGTATGGCCGTAAATAGGACCGTCGTCGCTCTACTGCCGGAAAGCTCGTGCTGCATATGTACAGACGCACGCAACCACCTTTCATCGCTTCATGTAGTTCTCAGAATGGTTCTCAGTGCTGTTGTTACTGAAATATTGGTCCTAATAGTGTGGGTGATGTAAGCAGATTTGTGTCTATCTATCCAGTAATGGCCGTTTGCCGTGGAATTGTTTACTGTTGACTTTTTTAGCTGTGTGGAATGAAATCTGAGGGACAAAATTCACAACAGAAAGGGTTCAATATTTGCACTTGGTAGTGAAACCAATCGACTGATCTGTTGGACGATAACTCTGTAAATTCTTAAGCCACATCAGCTCTTTGTATTTTTGTAAAAAAGAAAACAACATAAAAAAAACTAGTATGAGCGAATGTTTATCTTTGAAGAATGTGAAGAGGGAAACTGGCCGAGCTGTGCTTCCTTTCAGAGGTTAATGCGGTGGTGATCTTTGTGCCTTCTGGTGGATTTTTCTAGTGACCCGATTGTAGTTACAGTAGAAGCTACACACATTCAGTGACATTAGTCATCGTTTCTGAGCTTGAGGCATTCACAATGGATAGATTTTGCTGTAATGGTTTTGCTGTATGTTGTTTTTGTGCTTTGATTTCATGTTAGTGTTACTGTGTTGTTATTATTATTATTATTATTATTAGGTCCTGAGAAGGACTCGAGACTGCACATGGTGGTAGTTGTCTTGAGCAATCAGTAATGAAGGGAAAACTTAAACATAGCACTAAAATGTAAGTCATCAGTGTGGATAACGAACATTTGACTTGTTTCTTGTTTGTTAATGGTGCATATGCACAAACCTGTGTGGAGCTTTTGGGGAAAAAAGGGCGCTTGGGTGGCGGAGTGGCAGCTTGATGCTCCACCAAACACATTACCCCAGATTTAATTGCAGTGGTGCCATCCCCATGGGTTGTGCATTGTCTGAGGGAGGACAGATTGGCATGTGAGCACCCTGTGGTAGGTGCAGGCTCAGGAAACGTGGGAATTAAAACATGAGCAATAATTTAGAGGAAAAGATTAGAAGTCCACACTCCACAGGTATGTCTGTGCTCACCATTAATATGTAAGAACCAAAGCTTTCTTTCTCCAGTTACCTGCTGCCTTCTCAAATACTTCCATGTGCTCATACTGCAGTTATCTGCCATTTTAGAATTCCACTGCTTTTTCCATTTTTTGCACTATAATTTATTCATGAATTTATTTACTGTAATTTATACTGCTGCTTTGGAAACTGCATGATTATTTAATTTGAAGACATGACCATTTTTGAGGCACAAATCTCTTTAACCAAAACTTATTTTGGGTAGAAACGTCTTTATTTGCACTATTTAATGTCATTAAGGAGGTTGCCAATCTTTTATTTGCCAGCCATTAGACCAACAAAGTTTGTTCAGAACAGATTAGCATTGTGTGATCTACTTCCTGAAAGGACAGTTCCTATTAGTCATCAGTCCTCAGGATGCCAACCCAAATTTCCCAATGGAGGTCCTACAAGGGTGAACGACTGAAGATCCTGTGCATTGTTTGAACGTTTCATGATGCTTTTATTTATTCAGTTTTGTGAACCACATCCTATGTCTAATGTACATTGTGATAAATTGTTTTATACAGAATACAAATTGTCCTCGTCTGATTTAGTAAGAACTATTTACAGCATGGTTAAACCAACAAAGTATCTTGGAGAGCAGGGTCACACAAATAGAACAATACATTCAACTCGCCCAGTCCTGAAAGCGAAAACAGTCGCTAGCAATTTTCCACACAGGCTGGTCGCTGTGGGGGCTCGCCTGTGCTGTTAGCAGGAAGTTCTGGTTAAAATATCTCTGTTTGTTGCCATCAAATTTGACTGAGCCAGTCGTTACCACCAACAATGTCGTCTGGCCCTGAGTTGCATGATCTGGAAAATGGAAAGTATGCTGTTGCTGATGACATAATTCATTTACATTTACAGCATTTAACACACAGCCTTATCTAGAATGACTTAATTTGCATTTTCTTTAGGAGAATATCCTCCTCCTAGCATAAGTAGTAATAGTCCAGCACAGTATATGACATTAACATAAGTACAGAATTCTTCTAGTTGGAACAGTAAAGCTTATTATTGAAATATCAATGCAATATGATGTACGAGTCTAAATAATTAAACAGACTAATAGTGAATAGTATACATTATTAATGTAGTATATTTGGATAAGTTTATCTTGATTCAAAAGTAAGTACAGCATCTCACTTCAGTAGCGAAAAATGGTATCAAAGTTCAACATTTTTTCAAAGTATAATATGGGAGTTGAGGGCGGCTCGGTGGGTAGCACCGGCGCCTCACAGGGTGTGGGGTCTGCCTGTCCTCCCCGTGCCTGCATGGGTTTACTGCGGGCACTCCGGTTTCCTCCCACAGTCTATAGACATGCATGTTAGGTTAATTGGTTATGCTGAACTGGCATGGTCTCTGCCAACAGACTTGAATAGTATAGTCTTGGACACATCAAATGGCAGTGGACAAATGGCGGTGGGACAAGCACCAGGATAATGACGATAGTATGGGAACTGAAATTCTCAGTATTGTGACAACACTACAAAATAAGAGAAAGAATAGCTTTATATACTACATTGGCATCTTACTGTATGGTAATCTAGAGAGTCATTTCATATTGCTGTCTTTGTGGAAGTTTTTCCTCATATTGTCAATGCCAGGGTATTCTATTAAGATGTTTTAAGAGCCTAGAGCCTAAGAAGTGTGTCCAAATACAGTACACTTGTTAGGCAGCGGTTCAGTTATAAAGGGATAATAATTCATTTCAGTCAAAGTTTACTCCTCAAAAAAAAAGGAACAGCCATTCAAGTTCACAAAGGCTACGTTAATACAGCCAGTAAACGTGGACCAAATCCAATTTTTTTCCATCATGTGACGTGTTATTTTTGGCACAGTGTGAACGGAACAAACACAATGAATCCGACATTTTCATTTCTGATTTGTGCCGGTTTCATATGTGGTTCTGACATCCGATACAGGTGTGATATGCGGCGAACGACTGAACAGCCAGATCAGAATTCATGCGACTTTCACATCATTCCAGCTCGACCTTCGGCACGGAGGAAAAAGACAAAATGGACGACAGCAGTGAGGTAACAGACATTATAAATATTTGGGGTGACATCTCTGTGCAAACAAAATTATTAGGGACATATCGAAACCGCTCCACGTTTGAGGAAATGTCTAAATAAATTACTGAATTCGGCTACAGGAGAACATGGCTGCAGGATCAAAGGAAGAAACCAAAGAAGTGGCCGATTAACGTGCCCGTTATAACATGACCATTCAAGAAGTGCCTGTAGCTGTCGACTCCATTTTGATTGTTTACCTCTTGTCGAGCGGGTCACATGAAGCATAGCTCTTTTACCGTGCATTACAAAGATGGTGTGAACAATCAGATCTGGTGAGACAAATGGATTTTGGCCACTTTGCCTGCTGTGCGAACGCAGCCAAAGACAATCTGATCATGCCACATACTAGAACACGTACCATGGACAGGCTGGCAGTCAAGTGTGTGCACCTGGAATTCACTGGAGGGAAGAGACTCAAAAAATTCTCCGAGGGCATCTTGTCCTGAAACTGCATTTCCGTTCCACACCAGAGTGGCTTTATCCAGATAAAGTCGTGTCAGGTTCTGAAACAGACGAGTCGTGTATTCGTTATCAAAAGCTGTAGTATTGTATTAGAACGCTCCTTTAACCCTGAATTCACTCTAAAGAAAGAACACGACTGAAGATCATTTATATCTAGAAGCAAGACACAAAGCTGTGACACAGGAGGAACAGAACAAAAAAAATACATAAAATACATAAACACCTAAAACCTATCAAGGCACTGGTTGTGCACAGAATGCTCCTAGTGCCGGTCCCAAGCACGTATAAATGGGGAGGGTTGCTACAGAAGGGCAATAAACAACAAGGGTGTTTCAATAACAAGTACGCGAAGTTCAGATTTGTACTTCCTAGGATGAAAACGCAGTATGGTTATTCTACAATTGGATGGCAGCGTACTTGGCTGCAAAGACTGGAGAGTTTACTTTTTACACAGAGATAAAAATCTAAACCGTACTGTAGAAAGCCTGCCCGTGGTGGAAGAAGTGCTCAGATATTTTACTTACAACTGAATAGTTTAATCTACATGTAATAACGCACATAAACTGATCGCATTTAAGCACAAAACAGAAACCTTCCCAAGAAAAAGCGACCATCAGACATGTCCAACTTAAATTATGAACAATTTATATCAGACAATTCATATTTAGAATACAGATTGAATAAATAATAAATACAATGCATAATAAGGTAATAACTTCATATCACAAAATGGTCTGAACAAGTTTTTATGAAGGCTCCACCTTGATAAACTGACTGCACAGGTGAATGTTAAACAACTACATTCTCAACACAAACAAGCAAGATTTCTGGCTCTCACAGACCTGTCACTACTTCTTTAAGTAGCTCTTCTGTCCTCCACTCATTACCTGTATTAATGGCACCAGTTTGACCTCGTTATCTGTATAAAAGACACCTGTCCACAGCCTCAAACAGTCAGACTCCAAACTCAACCATGGCCAAGACCAAAGAGCTGTCAAAAGGACACCAGGAAGAAAATTGTAGACCTGCACCAGGCTGGGAAGTGTGAATCTACAATAAATCAACTGTGGTAGCAATTGTAAGACATACAAGACCACTGATAATCTCCCTCGATCTGGGGCTCCACGCAAGATCTCATCCCGTGGGGTCAAAATGATCATGAGAACGGTGACCAAAAATCCCAGAACTAGACGGAGGGACTTGGTGAATGACCTGCAGAGAGCTGGGACCAAAGTAAGAAAGGCTACCATCAGTAACACGCTACACCGAGAGGGACTCGGATCCTGCAGTGCCAGGCGTGTCCCCCTGCTTAAGCTGGTAAATGTCCAGGCCCGTCTGAGGTTTGCCAGGGAGCATATGGATCATCCAGAAGAGGATTGGGAGAATATCATGTGGTCTGATGAAACCAAAATACAACTTTTTGGTAAAAATTCAACTCGTCGTGTTTGGAGGAAGAAGAATGCTGAGTTGCATCTCAAGAACACCATACCTACTGTGAAGCATGAGGGTGTATTTCTGCAAAGGGTTTTCTGAAATCTATTATTTGCTCCAACTCAGAGTAGTTCTTTATTGGGGTTCACATTAAAAGGAAAAGAAACTGTGCAAAGAAGGAAAATTAACAGCTTAAAAACATTTTTCAGATATTGGACTCTGGTCGACTTGCTTGGCCCACCAACATTAGTGCCATAAAGCAAGATTAACTTCATTGCAGGACAGGGAACCCTTTCGGACAGTGCCCACAAATACAGATGCCTCATATCGCCAACTAATAAAACAGATTAATGGTGTCAAAAAAACTATGGTGTATTATGAAACTATGTTAAAGTACTGCAAAATTCTGGCCATACCACTGAACACTAGCATATATACTCACTCTTCTTTTCTTGTCCATGCAGTCATAGTAAATATTGACAAATTCCTCCGAGTATCTGCAAGACTGATCCACACGAGTCCTGAAGTCCTGGTGAAGATTGAAGAACAGAAATTGTCAGTTTAATGGTATTTATTTTAAAACTCTGATACTTCACATTTTTTACCGGTTGCAATTCAAACATCTATTAGGAACTCACTGATACTGTTACTGGTCTATTACTGCACTCAATCACTTGTACACCTACTTGTCAAAAACATACAGATTCCAACATCTGATGCCACAAGACATACAGTACTGTGTAGAAGTCTTAGGCCACCATTAGATTTGCTGTTTTAGACTATGCTATAAGGACCACATAACATCTTGTCAACGATTGGACCCAAAGACTTCAAACTTGGATTCTTCACTACATAATACTCTTTTCCATCGATGGTTTTTTTCAGATTTTCTTTTCACTTTTTTACTGAATACTGTCCTCTATTTTCTGGTTGTATTCTAATAGAGAGACTGAGATATAATTCTATATGGTCATTATACCATATCTAATGGTATAATGAAACACTAAAAGTCATTTGCACAGTATGCATGTCTAGTCAACATTACAGAGTTTGTGTCTCTCATTGGCTTAACCTTAGTGTTAACATGGATTTCACAAAGTAGCTTGTCCTACAAGCAAAGTCATTCTGTGACTCACATAGGCCAAGCAATGGATAGTGTTTGAGGAAATGCTCGAGACTTGGAATGTTCCTAAAAGTTGTACCATGGTTTTTTTTTATGAATTCCACACCCATTTTAGTTGGTAGTGACAAAGGCAGCAGAGTTCCTTAACATAACCAGAATTTTGTTTGACAATGGTTATGTCAAGTTACATTACCTTATGTTAAAGTACGTTTTGGAAAAAAATCACTGCATTTTGGTTCACATAAGCATCTTTGGTCAATGCAGCATTCATACATCAGCCGAAGTGTTTCAGAGTTCATTTGGAAGTGGACCGAGTCCCACCTATTCATGGGTCTCAGTCCCTGGTGTGCACCAAGGTTGGGATCGCAGTGTTCACACTTGTTTAAATGACACGATTTAAGGGAGCAGTTGCACTTGGGTTTGTTTTAATCAAATCAAACCTGCCAAATATGAACACAGCCTTAAGGTTATATTTATCTAAAATATTTCGTGTGCATCTAAGCAATTTAACCAGAGATCATTTTCTTCATCTTTACAAAGAGGAACCAGCCAAAGTGGGTCAGTTATCACATGTAGACGTGATTGGTTGTTTGGGGGAAGATATTTTATTCAGGGGATCAGCACCTGCTACTACAACAGCGATACCTGAGTAGATTTGCGTAATATACAGAGCACGTGTTCTCCATTGATAGGTGCATAGTTCCCGCAAAGGTAGGAGAAAAAAACAATTGAGTAAAATAAATGACTTATGTTAAAGAGTGCCAACAGCTCTGGAATAACCCTCCGTGAAGCAGTTTTACACGTCACGTTAACAGTACAACGTACAGAATTCGTATAGCAAATGAATTTCTACCTGTAAATTTGTGATATGACTTTAGATTACGGCCAGTGGAAAAACAGATCTATAACTTACGACTGTTGAAGCCATGCTGAAGATCTCTGGGTCTTTAGAAACGCCTCAGGTCTTCGAATGATTCCTGTTTAAGATGCGTTTGCTTACAGTAAGATGTTCATACAAGATGGCTTGCTAACAATTAAGGCTTACTCGGAACATTTCGTTACAATCCGTTACACCGCTAAAACCTGTAAACACTCACCGTTTCTCACTAACAGATGTTTAATCAGCTCTTATGAATCAATTGATTATATGAACGATATTTACTCTACCAAGAAAATGCACCACAAACCGTGTTTTACCAAGCCACAATCAACCGTGTGTTCCTCAAAAACCGTCCGGCTACACTCACATCCACAAGATTTGTTCCACCCATGATAAAGAATCATGCTAACCTACCTGTTTTTATGTCATTTAAAACATCAGTCAAATCAATCAATATATCATTAACATGGTATCGACTATTAAAACGGAAAACAATTTCAAATTAACTTCATAAACCTTAATACGTGTCTGACCATGGCTTCTTATTCGATATACCCTACATGTTAAATAATGCCGTGAGACGATGGTGTTGTTTAGTCATTTTAATTGCAGTACTATTAATGGTTTTGCATAAATTAACCTTTTGTTTTCTACTAACTATTTGGGTGGTGGATCCTTCTCAGCACCGCAGTGACCCTGACTGTTAATGTGTGTTGAGATGGTATGAGTGGTTCAGACACAGCAGTGCTGCTGGACTTTTTAAACACCTCTTTGTCATTGCCGGACTGAAAATAGTCCACCAACCGAAAATGCTCAGCCACCAGCATCCTGGGAACCCTGCTGAAGGATTAAAAATGACCACTACAAACTGTGTATCAATAAATGAGCTACTGTCTTTGACTTTACATGTACAAGATGGAACAGTGTGGTAGATGTGTCTAATAGAGTGCACAGTGAGTGATCACAGTATTTAAAAAACTCCAGCAGCACTGCTGTTTCTGATGCACTCATACCAGCACAACACACATTAACACACCACCACATCAGTGTCATTGCAGTGATGAGAATGATCCATCACCAAGTAGTCCATGATCTGTATTGGTCCTGTGGGGGTGCTTTTGTATGATAAGTGGAACTGATAAAATGGTCAATGAGTCTAGAAACAAGGAGGTGTATCTAATAAAGTGACTGTACGGTGAGTGTACATAATGAATTATTGTACTACATCTGATATATTTAGTGCAGTACAATGATGCAGTGGTTAGCACTACTGCCTCAGCTTCACAGACCCAGGTTCGAGTCCCAGCCCGGTTCTTGCTTGTGTAAAGTTTGCATGTTCTCTACCTGGCTGCATGGGATTCCTCTGGGTATTATGGAAGGCATATCTGGTGTTCCAGTGTTAGTGATTGAGTTTGTGTGTGAACATGCCCTCCAATGGACTGGCACCCTGCCCTGGGGTACTGCCAATTCGTCCTCGTGTTCTGAATTGGATTAAACTCGTATTTTAAAAAAGTGAAAATATTCAAATAAAAATAAAAGCCTAAATGATACATTTCTAAAATAAAAATATGATATTAAAAGCATCATGTGTTACCCTTACTTATCCAGGGCAGGGTCTGCGTCCTAAAGTGAAAGTCCCAAGCACCACGCAGGATTGGCCCTCAGATAATGCTATTTCCAGCAGATGGCGCTAAGGGTGTTTGAGGAGATTGGGGGCTTAGCCCAGACACATGGTGGGATCTAGGGAGGTTTTAATTCTCAATTTTGATACTTTTTAATACACCTCATTTACATTCAAAGTACATTTCTCATTCACTGCAAAATTTAAAAGGGGATCTAAAAAACCTCTTCATTACCTGCGGTCTATCTTTTTTTCTCTGTTCAATAGCTGCTGCACTCTATTCCTACCATCTGCGTCTAGGGAAAGAGTTAAGACATTTATTTTAAAAGTAAAATATCGAATTATTACATTTAAACTTCTGTCATACACACATACACACAAAGAACATTTTCACATACAATTAATATTATGTACTGTATTTAGTACATCTAAATTGCTGCGGTCACCTGTGCTTTGTTATGTCCTGTTTAGTATACCTACATTTAATCATGTCAGTGATATACATGTAGGATTATGTGCACACATATTGATTATAGGTCAAAACCGTTAAACTCGGCTGAATTATAAAAGGCAAAAGTTCTATAATGAAGAGCTGTTTTTGAGCCGAAAGAGTCGACTCACTAAAAAGAGCCGGGATTCACATCACTGCTTATGAACCTCTCCCGCTATCTGGCCCTTAAATAATAACACTGATACCTGAACATGTGTAGTCACTTTGAAGATGCTACACAATGGACACTGTCTAAATATTTAGTTTAAAACGCAAACGTTAATATTGGTTTATGCAGTAAAGATTAACGAAGAAAAGCCTAAAAGAGTGACGCATGCGCAGTATAGACCGGGCTGCTCGCCAGGCATGGGAGCATGCGCATGCGTGGAAGCAAGTCGTGCCGAGCTACCTTTTAGCCGTGATGGAGAGCTCTGTGTCTAATTTAGAGATTTGTAATTTAGCCTACACGGGAAAGTTGGAGCAACTTAAAACATGCATTTGGTCTGACAGAAGTCTGGCCACAAAAACAGACCAGGTGTGTGCTGGGAGTGTTGCTGACAAAGTATATAGCGAAGTGGTTAGCATGACCTAGTAACCTGTAGCTAACATGTTGGTGATAGCTGAAGTGCATTGGCAGGTAGTGATCATGATCAGTGATTAATACAGATATATGTGGTGTGTGCAGGACCACAGGACTGCTCTGCACTGGGCCTGTTCAGCGGGACATGCAGATATTGTACAGTTTCTGCTGGATCTTGGAGTTGAAGTGGATCTTAAGGATGATGTGAGTCAGCATCTTTCAACTTCTTTGTTCATTCATTTGGTATGCAAGTGAACGCAGACAGTAGTTCATCATCTAAAGAAGGATGAAGTAGTTTTCAAAAATAGATATTTGTTTCATATTTGTCCAAATAAACACTTGACTTGAAATATCTATTTTATTCTACATATCATTTGCCTATATTTAAAAAGTGCCTGCATTTATCTCCAAATCTCAAATGCAGTGTTTCCCATAAATTTATTTATGGTGATCTGCCACAATACGAACATTTACCTTCACATATTTTTTGTTTATTGCTATTTAAGGTGGGTAAACTGGTATTATATTGTAGAATTTCACGCAGCACATTGATTTGCCCAGCCCCTCCTTACCCCGCTCTCTGTTTCTCAGCTTAACTCTGGTATACTGCATTGTAAAGATTGGCATTACACTGCCCTCCGCCTCCCACCCCCCTCGGGCTGTTTGTAAGCATACCGCCACAAGCAAACAAATTCTATAGGGGGAAAAACTGAAATGCACTTTTGTGTTGAAATGTATGTATTTATTAGAGGTGCATTGATTGATTGGCTGATGACTGGAATCGGGCGGTTTTTAGTAACTGGTGATCGGCCGATCAGTCTCATATAACCAGTCAAATTTACACTTGTGCAGCACATGACAGCCCCAGCAGCACGAACACAGCCACACATGAACAGCACAGTGCTTTTTCTAACTTTAATTCAACAGCACGGTGCTTTTACTTAATTTAAGTCAGAGTTCGGTTCATGTGTGTACAGAGCTTTAAACACGGCTCAGTTACTCACTGGTTTGTTTGTGAGGAAGTGTTAGATTTTGGTTGTGTTTTGAGTGCTGTTTAGTAAACTATATAGTCTCTCACTATATCCTGAAATACTAAGGAGTTTTTCACAGTGTATGGTTTGCAATACATGCATGCCAAAAGTAAGCCATCAAGGAACAACTGCAAAAACATTTTGAATAACAAATTTAATAAGACATTTAAAATGCTAGCATGATCACAGACAAGCCAGAGACCTCTGCTCTCTTTCTTTAGCAATGAGGACGTTTCCATTAAAAGTTTAAAACACTAAAATGTTTCTGTATGCTATAGTTTATAATTGTTAGACGGAAAGAAAATCAGAATTGGTCAAAATTGGATTTTATGTTAAAAAAAATCGACAATTGGAATTGGCCAAGAAAATTGCAATCGGCACAGTTCTGGTATTTATAAAGATGAAGAGGGGTGCAAATGTGAAAGTTGTGGGATTGAGGACGACCAACATCTCAATAATGCCTCCTAATTGACTGCTCTCACACACATCCCAGATCAGGCCAGATAGCGCAGAAGGACTGAAAATACTGTGATCCAGCTAGGAAAAGTCTGAGACAAGCAAACAGACCAACCATGCAAACAGTGCTGATTGCATGAGACAAATGGCTTGCTGTAATAAGACATTCCAATTTCTTTGAACTTTTTTTTTCCTCCCACAGTCCAAAGACCTAAGTGTTAGGTTAATTGGTGTCTCTAAAGTGCCCCTAGTGTGTGAGTGTATGTGCCCTATGATGGATTCGCGTTGTGTCTGCATGGCACCCTATGCTGTCGGCTTGGCACCAGCTCTCCCGCAACCCTGCCCAGGATCAAGCAGATCAGAAAGTGAAAGAATGTGATGAATGCCAGTAAAGAGCTTCGACTTTGTCAGTATAGGTATGCGCCACATAAAATTCTTTCGGACAACGTCTGTTTGCAGCTGTTCATTATTTGTTAAGGTTATTATCTGTATTATTAAGATTATTAACCTGTAGCACAGCAGTTGCAATGACGTACATAACAGTGTAGCCTCTCTTACAAAAGTATTATTAAACACAAAGTTTTATTATACACATGTGGTGTCAGAGAGAGCAGACTGAATACTGAGCAATCCTCATAAGCACCAAGATGACGAGTCACCGGTGTTACTACTCAAGTGAATGATATGTGTGATGTCTGCTATCTGCAGCGAGAGAACTGTGTGTGGATCACGTGACAGTTGTGGATTAGTTTCTGTTGGAGAATTGCTTCCTATTTGTGGTGAAAAGCTGACATACTGTGGGAGGGGGGAGTTGAGACGCCTCACACCACAGAAATAAGGGAAGGGGGAAGAACTTTCTTTGTAACTTAGCCACCGGAGTTAAATTTACTCGTTTTTCACAGTCCCTTGCACATTTAAGTTTCAGCAGGCTTCTCAGTTCCCTGCTCTCATCTAGAATTTCTGCTTGCATTGACGGAAAATGTGTGGCACTGTCACTTGAAGTTCAGACAAGTGACAGCCCGCTGGTCCTTGTTCTTTGGTCGGTTTGACTTTACGGTGTCCTTCCGACCGGGCTCCAAGAACATCAAGCTGGACGCCCTGTCCCGTCAGTGGGACCCGCCTCAAGCGGGCCCTCAGCCAGAGCCCATACTCCTAGTTACTCGAGTAGTTGCAACCCTGACTTGGGCCCTCGACGAGGCTGTCACTAAGGCCCTGCGCCACGAGCCCGATCCAGGTGGAGGTCCGCCAGGCCAAAGGTTTTTCGGGCCCGCATAATTCAAAGCACACCCCTGGGAACCAGAACCCCACGCGTGCATCCGGCCGGTCTTCTCCAGCCCCTCCCCATCCCCACCCGCCCATGGTCTCGCATCTCCTTTGATTTCATTTCAGGGCTGCCCCCGTCCAGGGGCAACACAGTCGTATTGGTCATTGTTGACCGCTTTTCCAAGGCCTGCAAATTTGTGGCTCTCCCTAAATTGCCCTCAGCCAAGGAGACTGCGGACCTCATTCTTCGCCACATGGTCCGTACCCACGGTTTTCCCTGCGACTTGGTCTCGGACCATGGTCCCCAGTTTGTTAGCCGGCTCTGGACAGCCTTCTGTTACCTCCTGGGCACCACAGCCAGCCTGTTGTCGGGCTTCCACCCAGAGTCTCCAAGAGCTTTTGTGCTCGCCTTTTCTGGCAGAGCGAGCAAGCTTTGCCTGCGTGGTTGTCCCGCACACCACTGGCGTACCCCGCTTACGTGGCTTGCACAGCTGTACGTTGAAGGCTTCCTTGTTCGCTTATATCTCATTTAATCGGTTATTTTGCTTTGTGAGGGCTATTCCCTCTCCCTTTCAGTCCATTTAGTGGGCACTCGTTTGTGTTGGAGTCCGCTAACCACAGCACTTGTTTCTGCTATTCATTCTTCCCCCGTTTTGTGCTGCGCTGACATCATCGCCTGTGTGGCACATCATCGCGCGGATCCTCGGTTCGATCCCAGCCACCAGCAGTTCAGTTGGTCTTCAGCTGCCCTTCCTTCTCAGGTAGAGGAAGTGTTCAACCTTCCTTTTTTCCTTTTCTCTCCCTCATAACACTGAGTTCTGAAGGGGGCTCCTGCACTTGGGTCCTATACCCCATCTTTTCCCACGGCCCGTACCCCGAGCCATAACAGTAGGAGCTAAAATAGTCCTTATACACAGCCTTCTAAGAATTACAGTCATTCCTAGTTCCTGTGGTACGAACATGTGACAAAGACAGCACAGTTGTAAGAACTATGATAAAGTTCCTTCGTTGTGAAAGGGCCTAATTTACAGTTTTACAGTGAAATGATTTTACCCACCTTAAATAAGAAAACAATAGAAAATCAATATTTGATGGTCAGTGTTGATTTGAACTAAATCACTGTATGGGAAACGCTGCAGTGTCTTGGCTATTAGTCAGAACTGGTACACTCCAGTATCCTGTATGATATATAGTATGGTGTTCGGACATTGTCCATATGGCATAATGTCTTATTTCACAGACTGTATCATGGACGTGACACATACCTCTACTGAAGTTGTGATGCTGCAAGACTAAACAAATGTATTCATCGCAAGATCTGTATTACGCAAATGCCCTGTTCTCCTTAACTACTATCCAGTGACGTTTGTCACTGTGAATGTGTTAATCATGTTGATCTATTCTTTTTTTTAAATGTCATTTCAGGCCTCTTGGACCCCACTCCATATTGCAGCTTCTGCAGGAAGAGCTGAAATTGTAAGATCCCTAATAGGAAAAGGAGCCCAGTTGAATTCAGTCAATCAGAATGGTTGTACTGCCTTACATTATGCAGCATCAAAGGACCGATATGAGGTACTGTCTACGGTTTTGGTCTTATTCGTATGTATTATACTGTTAGGCACTTCTAGAGCTATGAATTTGACATAACATGGTGAGTAATATTACATCCACATTAATCTGCTCATTAGAGGAAGATGGCATTATGAAAAGGCATACTCAAATTTCAGACTGTGTAGTTTTAATCTGTGGCTTAATAATATAATTATATAATAGTATATAATCATGGATTTATTAATGAAATTACAAAAACAACAAACTGTTTTGTGTGGAACAGTTCTCAGTATGAAGCCTCTGTATTTCAGCTTGCTTATTAAACTGAACTGAATGCAAGGATTACAGGTGTTTAGGATGCAAATGTTTCTGATTAATCACTTGCATAAACTTTATTTATTCTGATTGTGTCATGTAACTTTTTGTACAAATTTCTGGTAGGGCTGATGCATACTCTCTATAATTCATTAACATAAAAATTCAACTAATAAACCAAGGGAGGATGTCAAATCAAGTTTCCAGTCAGTCCGGTATTTGATACCTCTGCTATAATGTGTACGGTATTTTAATCCCCGTTGGTGGTATCCCAACCACTATGCTGATATGATGATGAAAAATCAAACTAGAGAAATCAAATTGAGCACTGAGTGTGTCTAAGTGCAACATGACTTAGACATTTTGCCTCTACCTGCACTTTCCACTCCCTTATCTTTGTAGTAAGAAGCTACAGAGATAACAAGCAAGCTCTAAAGCATCCTCTGCCACTATAATAAGCTGGTATCACAGTACAAAGACCATTCTACCATGTGCACTACCCTAACATTGTTTCTTTTTTGTAAGTATTTAGACATTTTTTCCCAGAAACAAGATGCTGTTATCTAGTAATAATTGTTGTTGTTAAGAGCAATAAAATGTTCATTTATTTATTTATACTTTTATAAAAATGAGTGCAAACGAGACGGTGCATTTATAGCTAAAATAAATGTTCATTTGGATTCAGCAATTTTGTGTCTCATTTTTTATTGTTGTTAGTTTTATTATTTGCAAAAATAAAATTTGATTTCGGCATTACATATCATCAGTCACTCTGTTCTCTACATATCGACATCGGTCATTAAAATACCCATATCGGTCGACCATTAATTCTTAAAACAGTTACGTTAACCTACGGTTGGGCAAAATAATTAAGACAAAGCCTATTTGATAATACAGTGTTGAATAAATGAAGTCCGTAAGTCTAGAAATACTAGGAGGTAATCTGTGACACTAGAATAAGTCCATTGGTGCTGCTGCTCGACACAGTCAGCCGGCTACTGCCAGATACCCAGCATGCCCTACTCCATGTTAGTAGAGCGTTCCTAATAAAGCGCTTCGTGAGATTGTATTGACATTAACCAGTGTTTGAGTGTGAAAATTGGTATGTGCATGCTGTGCTGTATACAAACGTCCATCATAAAGCTGAACATAGCGATGTCTGTTCCAACAGATAGCCTTGCTGCTGCTAGAAAATGGTGCCGACCCTAATGTCACAGATAAACTGGAATCCACACCATTACACAGAGCAGCAGCGAAGGGCAACTATCGTCTCATCCAGCTGCTCCTAAAACAGAGTGCTTCTACTAATATTCAAGACTCTGAGGGTAACACACCTCTGTAAGTGCTGACATGTTTTCACGAAATTCCTGTACCTTGTTGCCACACATGCCATAGCATTTCTGTGCTAAAAATATCCTGTGCTAACCTTGTACTCCTGTTGTTCCCAGCCATCTTGCGTGTGATGAGGAGCGAGTAGAGGCCGCAAAGCTCTTAGTTGAGCATGGTGCCAGCATATATATTGAGAATAAAGAAGAGAAGACCCCATTACAGATAGCCAAAGGTGGCCTTGGAAATTTGCTGAAGAGGATTGTTGAGGGCTGAAGTGTTCACTGAGCAGGGTGTTTCTGACTGAACTGCTTGACAGACCGTACAACAATTTGACTAGGAGGATATTGGACAGCAAACAAAAGCTCCTCAAAGAGAACAGGGTGTGGTTCCGTGTGGTGTCTGGAAAGTACATTGTGTACTTATTCTGTTTACCATGAAGAATTTATTTTTATTGTTAATTTGTAACAACTTCTCTTTGAACCTACATCAGAGGCTATGTGTATATTGGGCAATGGTACTGCACTGTTATTCTTTATAAGGGTAATAAAATTACTGAATCCAGATTATATTTTTACATCTGTAAATGGGGATGACTGGTTTCCTAATTATCCTGTGGAAACTGGACTTTGTGATTGAAATGTACGAAACATAATGTTAAGTCATTTCAGCAAATCCTGGAGTGGGCGGACCAGGTGGACCGGGCAGCGACAAACCAGAGAGAGACTCGGGCAATAAGTAGAAAAACCCCACCAAATTATGCTAAGGTTGTTTTAACTCGATACATTAAGAACAAATATAAAGCGGCGTGGAACACCCATGAAAGCAATAAACTATGCGAGCTCTGCCCAATCATAGATGGCATGACAATTGTCCTGGACAAAAATCAGTGTAGAAGCCCAGAAACAACGACATACAGTACTGTGCAAAAGTCTTAAGCCACCGTTAGATTAGATGTATCAGTATTTCAACAAGGGCATAATGACATATCTATAATAATTTATGAGAATACAACCAAAAAGTACAGGAAACTGTATGCAGTATTAAAAAACTGAAATAAATCAGAAAAGACAGCTTCTGTACGCTACAGGGCAAGAGCAGCATCTGGCAGTTTCATCGGGATGCCAGTTTGTCCCTTCTACAGTCTGAAGAAGCTTGATCAGGAATGGTCTTTATGGAAGGAAAGCAGCAAAGATGTCACTTTTTTCTGAAGGGAAACGGTGAAAAGACTAAGATATGTTTAAGCTCACAAAGGTTGGAATGAAGATCAGTGGAAAAGAGTATTATTTAGTGAAATGTTGGGTCCAGTTGTTTACAGTATGGTCCTATGGGTAAGCCTGAAGTTGAACACACACCAACCAATCAATGAAGCAGCAAATTCCTGTGCTTTTTTTGTTTTTCTGGTTAAGGACCGAGAGAGCTCATTTTTAGTTCATGTAAATCTGTCAACATCTTCAGCACTTGGCACTACCCAAATTATACACATAGAATAATGTTGAATATCATTATAACTGCTCAAACTTGTAGTCAGCATGTTGGATTACCAATGGCTATGACTAAACAGCAGGGTGGGGGCCTCTCCAAAAGGAGGGACAAAACTACAAGCATAAAGTGGTGATGGAAAGTTTGTGAACCCTTTAGAATTTTCTGTATTTCTGCATAAATATGTCCTAAAACATCAGATTTTCACACAAGTCCTACAAGTAAATAAACAGAACCCAGTTAAACAAATGAGACAAAAATATTATACTTGATCATTTATTTATTGAGTAAAATGGTCCAATATTACATATTAGTCAGTGGCAAAAGTATGTGAACCTTTGCTTTCAGTATCTGGTGTGACCCCCCTGTGCAGCAATAACTGTAACAATGTTTCCTGTAACTGTTGATCAGTCCTGCACACCGGCTTGGAGGAATTTTAGCCCATTCCTCCGTACAGAACAGCTTCAGCTCTGGGATGTTGGTGGGTTTCCTCACAAACTGCTCACTTCAGGTCCTTCCACAACATTTTGATTGGATTAAGGTCAGGACTTTAATGCTGGAATGCTGTGTTTTCCTTTCTCAAAACATAAGGCTTGTCTTTTAAACCAAAAAGTTCTACTTTGGTCTTAAAAACATTCTTCCAATAGCCTTCTGGCTTGTCCATGTGATCTTTAGCAACTACAATTATTTTTATTTATTTTATCGATCTATTTATTTCATATTATTTTGTCTATCTACTGATGCATCAGTACAGTAACTTTCCCTGAGACCAGTTTTGGAGGAAATTGCCATAAATGGACAAACATTTCCTTTAGTGAAATGAACTCAGTGAAACCTTAGGTTTGACAGAGTGAAACTATGCAGAACGATTCCATGGGTGATGAATTACAGGTTGAGGCTGGGAAACGGAATGTACTCTGTGTTTTATTAATATTAAAGTGCTTGTTCTGACCATATGCAAGTGTACCATTACATAAAGAATCTTGTACTCACACAAGAACCTAAGCTAAAAAGTGTTGTAAAAAATCAGGAATGAAATAAATGGAAGTGAATGAACGACTAAAAGTGAAATTAAAAACTGGCCAGATAAATGTGAATGAGAAAATGAGAAAAAAAATCCAGGAAATCACATTGTAGGATAACAAATATCCAAAAATAAGATCAAATTAATATAATAAATAACTGTGCATCCAAGAACCATTTTAGGCTTAAACAAATGGGTAGGTTGTATTTTTCAGTGTTTTGGAACAAATAGGATGTTTGGTTTTTTTTTAGCAGCAGTGATGTGTTTATGTACATATACATGTATATATGTGTGTGTGTGTATATATATATATATATATATATATATTTTTTTTTTTTTTTCATTATAGGTACACTTCAACTACGAGAGACATAATGAGAAAAAATAAATCCAGGAAATCACATTGTAGGATTTTTAAAGAAATTAATACCTGGCACTGCAGTCCATCCCGGCGTAGTGTGTTACTGATGGTAGCCTTGTTACTTTGGTCCCAGCTCTCTGCAGGTCATTCATCAGGTCCCTCCGTGTAGTTCTGGGATTTTTGCTCACCGTTCTCAGGATCATTTTGACCCCACGGGATGAGATCTTGTGTGGGGCCCCAGATCAAGGTAGATTATCAATGGTCTTGTATGTCTTCCATTTTTTTACAATTGCTCCCATAGTTGATTTATTCACACCAACCTGCTTGCCTATTGTAGATTCACTCTTCCCAGCCTGCTGCAGGTCTGCAATTTTCTTTCTGGTGTCCTTCGACAGCTCTTTGGCCTTGGCCATGGTTGAGTTTGGAGTCTGACTGTTTGAGGCTGTGGACAGGTGCCTTTTATACAGATAACGAGGTCAAACAGCTGCCATTAATACAGGTAACGAGTGGAGGACAGAAGAGCTTCTTAAGGAAGAAGTTACAGGTCTGTGAGAGCCAGAAATCTTCCTTGTTTGTGAATGAGAATTGTCTTGTTTGTGTTGAGAATGTAGTTGTTTAACATTCAACTGTGCAGTCAGTTTATCAAGGTGGAGCCTACATAAAAATTTGTTCAGACCATTTTGTGATATGAAGTTATTACCTTATGCAGCATTATATTTATTGTTTATTCAATCT
Organism: Ancistrus triradiatus; assembly: GCA_025084515.1. NCBI lineage: Eukaryota > Metazoa > Chordata > Actinopteri > Siluriformes > Loricariidae > Ancistrus > Ancistrus triradiatus. Next base: position 262,897 of record JAJAGP010000245.1, on the reverse strand, counting down.
ATATTCTAAATATGAATGGTGGGTAACCAAATACTTATTTTCCACCATGATTTACGATTAAATTCTTTAAAAATCCTACAATGTAATTTCCTGGATGTTCCATGTGATCTTTAGCAAACTGCAGACGAGCAGCAATGTTCTTTTTGGAGAGCAGTGGCTTTCTCCTTGCAGCCTTACCATGTACACCATTGTTGTTCTTCTGATGATGAACATTAACATTAACCAGTGTGATAGAGGCCTTCAGTTGCTTAGAAGTTACCCTGGGGTCCTTTGTGACCTCATCAACTATTACACGCCTTGCTCTTGGAGTGATCTTTGTTGGTCGACCACTCCTGAGGAGGGTAACAATGGTCTTAAATTTCCTACATTTGTACACAATCTGTCTGACTGTAGATTGGTGGAGTCCAAACTCTTCAGAGATGGTTTTATAACCTTTTCCAGCCTGATGAGCATCAACTGAATCAGAAATCTCTGATTGAAAACAACTGACTCTAATTTCACTTTCAAATTAACTGCTAACCCTCAAGGTTCACATACTTTTGCCACTCACTAATATGTAATATTGGATCATTTTCCTCAATAAATAAAATACCAAGTATAATATTTTTGTCTCAATTGTTTAACTGGGTTCTCTTTCTCTACTTTTAGGACTTGTGTGAAAATCTGATGATGTTTTAGGTCATATTTATGCAGAAATATGGAACATTCTAAAGGTTTCACAAAATTTCACTGTAAGCACTTCCACTTAACAAATACTGGACAATAGGTCATGGGTACAAATTATGTAGAGTCTTCAGCGCTTGGCAACAATGGCGCATATGCTACAGTGATTGATTAATAGTAATTCTTTCTCACTGTTGCATATCACAGCAAGAATTCTTCTGACATGACTCTTTCTTGTATGCCAGCTATTTTCACACCCTGAACAGAAACTGTTGCTATACACAGTAAATAGCCAAACATTTGTAGAGACACAAATAAATGCATGAAAAGCATGGGTATTAGTAAGGAGAAAGACTCTTCTAAGCAGGCTTCCTACTAGTGTTGTAGTCTGGTCTGTCTCATCTCGGTCTCAACCTCATTTGGACTTGGGGTAAGGTGGATTCGGAAATTGTTGTTGAGACCGTCCATTGAGTCTGTCTGAGGTAACGTTAATTATGAACTGAACTTTCTCTACAAGCCTAAATAAAATTTTCACTCAGGATTCTCTAACAGGCAAAAACAAGTTACCGCACATCTAGTTCAGTATCCAGTCAATGAACACGTTTTGTTTTGAATAGTCTGACATTATAAGACTTAAAGTGTGTATTTTCACCTGCTCACTTTACCATGTCTGCAAAATATGTAATTATTATTATATTGTCGTATTTAATAGTAAAAATGGATAGAATGGATGTTGTTGCTATATTCAGTTGACTTTATGTGGTGACTTTTAATCAGTGTTGTGCCAGTTCACAGCTTTTCTGAACTAGTTCAAGTTCAGTTCATACATGCTCAAAGTGAACAGTTCACGTTCAAAGGTCACAATTTTAATTCTGAACTAGTTCAAAGTTCAGTTCATTTTACTTTTTTCGTGAGATATTCAAATAAATACTTTTTTTCACACTACAAGCTAGAAATCACTATACGTTCTTTGAAACTGCTCATTGTAGACATTTGCTCACGGCACTGCAATTGTGTACGCGGCGTTGCTATGGCTACCCCGCTCTGCTGCAATTCATCACGGGTAACGTCGTGCGGAAGCCAGTATGTTATTAACTAGCCATTAACTAGCCAGCCGGACACTACGTTGCCCGCAATGCATTGCGCACACAATGTCAAAACCATTTCTGTCTGGTGATACATGATTTAAGCGGCACCAGCAAGAATAGGCACAGGAGGGAGGAACTTTCTGTCGTTGCGTTTCTTCAAAAGAGAAAACAGATGTCACTCAGTTTTCAATGGAAAACAAATTCCAACGTTCATTTACAGTGATGTCTGCCGTTCATGACACATAATGTGAACTAATTCACGTTCAAGTTCTTTATTAAAAAATGTGTTGCGTTCAGTTCAACGTTCACGAAAAAATGAGCGTGTTCAATGAACGCGTTCTTTTGAACTCGTTCACACACAACACTGCTTTTAATTAAGTTTGACAGATGAAGGGCAACAGAATCATCACCATCATTTGCTTCCAAAAGGTATATTGCTTCAATTTGACTAAGGCTATAATATAATATAATAATAATAATAATAATAATAATAATAATAAGTAATAATTATTTTAGGCTATATATTACTTAATGTTATATTTTACTAAATCTTTGATGGAATACAATATTGTGTATTCATAATTACTATCATATTACATAATGTATAATGAATGTAAAGTGAATTACAAACTAATTATTTTTTCCCATTTTCTTCCTTTCATTATTGTATAATGAAAAAAACATTTTTTAATCTGGTCTTGGTCTCGTCTGGGCCGCAGCCACTCCCGGTCTTGGTCTTGACTCGGACTACACTACAAAAAGTCTTGGTCTTGACTCGGACTCGACCGTAGCATTTTTGACTATAACACTACTTCCCACTAAATGTTGAAAAATAACTGTAGGGTTGGTCGATGGCGTTGGACAGTAAGCCCTGGATTATAGATGGCATTCCTCTCAGAGATGATCTCAGAGTACAGATCAGGCCAGCCAAGTTCTCCATCAAAGCTGGCAAACCATTTCTTTATTTACATTTCTGTAGGTGGGTAGAGCAGAATGTTGATGAACCAACTTGTTGAGGAGGTGAAAATCTATGAAAGTGCATCAGTGAGCTACTCAGAAGTCATTCTACTGCCACTGTTTATATATAGCGAATCCATGCATTTATGCCTGATATTATGAACCTGTTAGCAGTGAGAGTGTAGATTAGAGGAGGTCTCTACGTATATGAGTTTTGTAACAGATTTTAAAAGCAATGGTGGGTAAGAATACCCTGTTCAGTACGCCAGTACACTACAGGACCAGCAAGGATTGCTGTTGCTCCACAGACCGGTTTCACTTCCCTCAGACACTGTCATGCCTGTATATTTGCCTGATCCACCTGAAAGTTGCCAAGAACTTGAACTCGGGTCACTATGGTGTTATTATTATGAATATTATCATCATTGCAATAGATATCTAATATCTAATCCCCTTTCCCAGAGAGAGAGACATGTTTTCGGGCAATAACCATAAATGGACAAACCATCACAGTTCCGATAGTGTAACTGTTTGGACATCATTGTGTGGTTTTTTTACAGGAATTAGAATGGGGAACTTCCTCCAGGCTGAATTTCTGTGGTTCATTAGATCAAAGTTCTTTTGCCATTTGAAGAATTAGGTATTTGTGGAGAAAATATAGACAACCTATTATACACCCTGTATTTGTAAATTTGATGCTTTTTCAGAACTAATATGAACCACGTTCATCATTAGCCATGCTTAACATGTCATCATGGACTGACAAGAACATTTAAAACAAGACTGATGTTTAAGCTTCTAAAACTTAATATATGGTTACATTATTATCAGTGTCTTACCATGTAATCCAACGTGGTGTATGGAATCAGAGGACCCAGGTCCTAACCTTTCCAAAACTGAACAATACTTGTGTTTAAAAATCATACTTATTACAGGACCATTATCCTTGTGTATTAAAACAGCTGTCAAACCTCTGCCTACAGTTCTCAGTTTAGACTCTATATTGTACTCCACACTTAATAATCATGGCATTCATTTCATGGCTATTGAGAACAGACCGTAGAATTCCAGTGCAACCTATAAAAAAAACCCCTGACAACCACACTAATAACCACAGAAATATCACACAACACTCATCAAACAAATAGACAAAGACATAATTGTTGTGCTTTTTCTTCCTTAAGTGAAAAGATGGTCTAGATAACATCAGCTGTGACCTTCCCTGACACAGCTTTTGGAGGAAATGACCATAAAAGAACAAACATTTCCTGAATCAATGAAACCTTAGGTTTGACAGAGTGAAACGACGTGGAATGTTCCATGGGTAATGAATTAAAGGTTGAGGATGGGAAACCAACTTTACACAGAATGTACTGTATGTGTTTTATCAAGATTGAAGTGCTTGTTTTGACCATGTGAAACCATTGTACCATTACATAAAAGAATCTTGTAGTCACACAAGAATGTCAACTAAGAGGTGTTGTAAAAAATCAGGAATATAATAAATAGAAGTGAATGATTGAAGTAAAGTGAGTTAAAAAAAAACAGGTTAGATAAATGTAATGATATATCTTTCATAAAACAAAGATGGAAGAATAACAAATATCCATTACCTCTGTGCAAAAAATGCAGAGGTAAGACTTTGTGTATAGACTTTATTATTATTATTATTATTATTATTATTATTATATACAGCAGGGCCAAATCCAAACCCAGACCGTTCAGGTTCACTAGATAAGCCAGCATTGGATCAGCAAGAACCAGTTTTGACCACCTTGTATTTTTAACATGAATGGCGTCATTCTCAAAATTCACATTCAAATACAGTGGAGGTCAAAAGTCTGAGACCGCTAGTAAAAATGCTTCTGGTTTGCATTTCACTTAAATTCAATACAATGTTCTTCATCACAAATCGGTATAACATGTGAAAACTTGAATCTTTGATAAAGAGCACATAAAATTCTGAATATATTTATGTTTGGTATGTTCCCTTTTTGCTGTAATGAGCTGGCATGGACTCCACAAGTTCATTAAATCTGATGATCCATGTTATCGCAGCACGATTTCACAATATTCCAAAGAGCTTCTTTGTCATGTTACTGAATGCTTGACTTTCTCTGTCTTCTAGTGTCCACATGAATGCTTGATAGAGCTTGGTTAGGTGACTGTGGAGCAAAGTCCGTAACAGTCAGCTCTCATTGATTCAACTTATTTGTTTTTCAAGCATTTGTTGCAAAGCTTTGAGATGTGTTATGGATCATTATCCTGCTGTATTAGGAATATTGCCCCACAAAGATCAAAATAAGCATTTTTCACTCGTGGCTACCATTGTACATACAGTACTATGCAAAAGTCTTAGACAGTCTACAGTGTATTTTTCAATTTATATGCTGCTTAATCTTTATCCATGTTTTAGTGATCACTGCACTTTGTAATTCTACAATTACAGACTGTAGTCCACCTGTTTCTCCACATACTTTTTTAGTCGCCTTTACTCCATTCTCTAATATTCAGGACCCCCAGAGCACCACCACATTTGGGTGGTAGATGATTCTCAGTACTGCAGAGCACTGCAGTAACACTGATGTGGTGGTGGTGTATTAGTGTTTAGCTGGTATGGTCAAGGGGTATTTCAGAAAGCAGGTTTAACAAACTCTGAGTTCAAACCTGAACTCTGGGTTGACTAACTCTGAACTGTCAAACTCAGAGTTTTCAGTTTCAGAAAAGCAGATAACGTTTAGTTCAATCAATTCCGAGTTACTTTAACCCCAAGTAAAGCTCATGCACGAGGAGATACAAAGCCCTCATCAGTAGAACACAGATAACACGAATCAGCACAGCAACAGGAGAAAAAACCAGGCTCAATCCTTGCACTTCAACCCAGTGGAGTTAAAAATAAGTGTGCATATATATTATGAGCATATATTTAAGAAAAAAATGATACAGTAGCAACATAACGTGAGCTGACGTGGTAAAAAATGCTGCCCGAGTCAAAAAAGTTTTATTCCGAGTGTTGCACTTATTTTATTTTACATGTGTGTGCATGAGTGCGCATGTTAATATTTATGCAGGTGCAACCCAACAAGCACAAAATGTAGCTACTTATCAGGAACTGTAGATATAAACAAAAAATATATATAGAATGTAGAAATATAGAAAAACAAAATATAGTTCAAACAGGTAAGGTATAATATTATTACATGCAGTCGTGATGTTGTTTAGCCTACCCTACCTAATTAAATAATACTCAGTGGTTGTGTCATATTTGTACGTAGCTAGTGAAATTTCCTAAGAGAAAAAAAAGAGTAAATTGTTCAGCCATTCCAACATTGACAGTATTTCATATTATCTATTTGAAAGCAACACTTACATGAATTTATACATACAATGGGGCAAAAAAGTATTTAGTCAGCCTCTGATTGTGCAAGTTCTCCTACTTAGAAAGATGACAGAGGTCTGTAATTTTCATCATAGGTACACTTCAACTATGAGAGACAAAATGAGAAAGAAAATCCAGGAAATCACATTGTAGGATTTGTAAATGAGGAAGGAATTGTAAATTATGGCAGAAAATAAGTATGTGGTCAATAAGAAAAGTTCAACTCAATACTTTGTAACAACTTTTGTTGACAATGACAGAGGTCAAACGTTTTCTGTAAGTCTTCACCAGGTTTGCACACACTGTAGCTGGTATTTTGGCCCATTCCTCCATGCAGATCTCCTCTAGAGCAGTGATGTTTTGGGGCTGTCGCTGGGCAACACGGACTTTCAACTCCCTCCACAAATTTTCTATGGGGTTGAGGTCTGGAGACTGGCCAGGCCACTCCAGGACCTTGAAATGCTTTTTACGGAGCCACTCCTTCGTTGCCCGAGCAGTGTGTTTGGGATCATTGTCATACTGGAAGACCCAGCCAAGTTCCATCTTCAATGCTCTCACTGATGGAAGGAGGTTTTGGCTTAAAATCTCACAATACATGGCCCCATCCATTCTTCCCTTAACACGGATCAGTCGTCCTGTCCCCCCCAAAAAACAGCCCCAAAGCATGATGTTTCCACCGCTATGCTTCACAGTAGGTATGGTGTTCTTGGGATGCAACTCAGCATTCTTCTTCCTCCAAACACGACAAGTTGAGTTTTTACCAAAAAGTATAGGTTTCATCTGACCACATGATATTCTCCAAATCCTCTTCTGGATCATCCATATGGTCTCTGGCAAACTTCAGACCAGCCTGAACATGTACTGGCTTAAGCAGGGGGGCACGCCTGGCACTGCAGGATCTGAGTTCCTATTGGCGTAGTGTGATACTGATGGTAGCCTTTGTTACTTTGGTCCCAGCTCTCTGCAGGTCATTCATCAGGTCCCCAGTGTAGTCCTCACCATTCTTATGATCATTTTGACCCCACGGGATGAGATCTTGCATGGGGCCCCAGATCGAGGGAGATTATCAATGGTCTTGTATGTCTTCCATTTTCTTACAATTGCTCCCACAGTTGATTTATTCACACCAGTCTGCTTGTCTATTGTAGATTCACTCTTCCAAGCCTGATGCAGTACAATTTTACAATTGGTACAATTTTCTGGTACAATTTTCTTCCTGGTGTCCTTCGACAGCTCTTTGGTTTTGGCCATGGTTGAGTTTGGAGTCTGACTGTTTGAGGCTGTGGACAGGTGTCTTTTATACAGATAACGAGGTCAAACAGGAAAGAAAAGGTGACAGCTCTGTGAGAGCCAGAAATCTTGCTTGTTTGTGGGTGACCAAATACTTATTTTCCACCATGATTTCCAATTAAATTCTTTAAAAATCCTTCAATGTATTTTTTTCTCATTTTGTCTCTCATATTTGAAGTGTAAATATGATGAAAATTACTGACCTCTCATCTTTCTAAGTAGGAGAACTTGCACAGTCAGTGGCTGACTAAATACTTCTTTGCCCCACTGTATGTACTGTATATATCCACCATGGCCAAATCTAGTACTCACTGTACACTCAAGAAAATTTGCAAGTCATGCACAGACCCACAGCACAGGCCCTTCGACTGATAGGTGGAATTCTGTGGGATTCTTCTTTGATCAGGTTTGTGGCTCTGTGACTTTGGAACACCACAAAGGTTTACATTAACCGTTTTAATGCAAGCGGTGACAGCCCAACAGACGGTTGCTTTAGAATATGCTCAGCATCAGTGATTTTGTACAGAAAACTCCCCTTGACAAAACCTGGAGCGCAACACAAAGAATTTGCTCTGAACTCAGGACATGTCCACGGAGTGTCATATGAGTGTTTGAGACCGGAGAAGATTGTTAATAAAAATGATCGATTGTGCTGAAAAACGCTAAGGCTCACACAGATAACCATCAGGGAACGATGAAACATTAAAGCGGGGTCTGATCAGCCTCTGCCGACGGAGATTCTCCGTAGTGTTTGTGCTTCGATGTGAGAAACTCAGGGTTAGTTGAAGTAAACCTGCTAGCGAGCAGCTTAGCTTCACGGAGTATGTTACGCTGAGAACTTGCTTCGTGTAACCGACAACCTAGAGTATCCGTAAACTCTGAGTCAACTAACTCTGAGTTTTCACTAAACCTGCTTTCTGAAATACCGCTGGGTCTCAGCGCGGCAAAACTGTATCAAGTAAGTGTTGATTTTTTTTCTTACACTCACGTCAGAGGCGTGTTTCAATGACGTCACGCCCCGCCTCTCTTCCTGAAGTATTGAGCAGTTTCCTCTGCTGGATCAGTTCAGTGCGTGATCTCTGAGCAACTGTCTGTGTTTAAGGTTTCTGAATATCAGAATCCTGTAGGTGACGGGTTCACTCATTTGACTGACCACCGCAAGGTGAGTAACAATCATTACGCACTTTTTGAACAGGGATTTGCCGCTCGGCTAGCTCGGTAGCTTCATAGCTAGATCAGGCTTAGGCCATTTAAATGTCTTGTCCGTGTTGCCAGTTTGGGAGAACTTTATCCATCTAAATGTGGGTCATGCGGGGAGAAATGTTGTTCTGTGGGTAAGCAACGGTTGGTAATATTTGTCTTTTTGTATTGATGCATACCGTCCACAAACTGTCAAATCTTGAATTGTATTTTTATGTATATTGTTGGAGGAAGGATTTCGGTCACGAAAAGAAAAGGTTTTAAAAATAAAAATCTTTATGAACCTATATATTACCTAGGAGGTCATGAAGGAAGACCCACCAAATATTGTATGGCCTTTAAAACAATAAAGTGTTGTCCTTTCTGTGAATTTGTTAAGCACTAGTCATGGTGAACCATTAAAAGTACGTTTTTGTGGATTTAGTTGAACCCTCTTCATATCTAATCTTTTAATCATTTAATCAAATACACCTACCAGAGATGGGTGCTTTGTAGATACTTACTGTAGACTTTTATTTAAACAGTTTGTCTCTCCCACCTCATTCATCATTGGAAGAAAATTGACCAGTTATGATTATGGAGGTGGCCTATTCCGAATACAGTGGCAAAGATGATAATGGCATGTGATTGGCAGTGGCCAAGCCTTTAAGGTTGAGGGTGAAAGTCCCAGCTGTGCCACAGCTGCCCCTGTGGGCCCTTGAGCAGGACCCTTAAGCCTATTGCTTGGATTGGACCTTGTAAGAGTTGTATGCCATTCTGGATCAGTGTGTTTTTGAGTGTGTAATCAGGTGCAGCTGTATTACAGGGAATTGTGAACATGTACATGTTACTGATAGATTCAAAATGATTGAAATCCATACAAATGTCGCACCAACAGCGTCCTGTGGCCAGAAAATATTTCAGGTGCACCTAACAACATATGAAAGGCTAGAGGATGATTGACTTAAATTGTATGTCGAAAGTAGTGTTTGTGCATGTGTACACAATGTTCAAAGACTGCTGTGCTTACTACGCTCATACCAGCATGGCACTCCTAACATACCATTGTCATGTCTTCATGCTTCTTATATACAGATGAGAAAAGGACAAGTTTCATCCATTTTCATTACATCAGATCTGACACAGTAAATAAAATCTGGTGAATGTGAAGTTTGTGTAAACGTATATAAAACCCTTAAGCCTGTGCTAAATGTTACACACTTGAGTGATTTGGACCCAGATAGGTTTCTAAGCACACAGTGCTTTGTGTTTGGTATCAGTATGGGTCCAATGACAGCCTGAAATACTTGTGCGTGCGCGTGTCTGCTTTCTGTAGAGCACTTGACGTTCTTGAAACCAAAGAACAATCACCTTGTTCGCCTCATGGTTAATGTTACACCCACATTAAAACCACGTGAAGTATGTGTGGAGCTCACGTGACTGACAACGCCTCTGTCTGTTAACGGCGTGGTAGCTCAGTTCAGGCTAACTATTTTCATGAATTAATAAAGCAAAGTGTGATTAACATAAGTTGAAATGGAGGAGAAAAAAAAATCAGCAACTTTTATTTTGAAAGCGCGACACCGAGGGAAAATTAGCGCGTTTTTGGCAGCAAATCAGGCAACCGCATTTCACGCCATGTTGTGAAACCGGCTTTAGAGTGTTATGGTGACATACTGGGAAGGTTTGGGTTAGCTTAACATTACATTACATAACATTAATTGTGCTCAAGTCGTCAGAAAGCGCTCTGAAACGTCAAAGTAACGTTAGTCTTGGGCCGCGTCCCGAACTGCATACTGCCGCACTAAAGGGTACGTACCATATTATTACACCACCATTAGAAGAGCTTTCAGTAGTGTAGTATGCAAAGTTCCAACGTGTGTTGTTTGGGACACAGCGTCACTGTCTGACTTTAAGGTTAATATTCTTTCTTATAAAGCTCAAACATTCTCAAAATTAACCTTAACGTAAATTGTTTTCAGCATAATGCCACCTAAATAAATACATTTAAAAACCATTACAGGACACACAACGTATTTTTTAGAGAGTTGCATTGGTATAAGTACACAACAGATCTTACACACAAGGACCCCAGGAAAAAATGTACTGTCAATTTTCATAGTAAAATTTCTTGACAGTTTTAATGTGAACTTTCACAGTCTGACCATAAAGTTCACAGTTCTACTATGAATTTTTGATGGTAATTTGGCCGCTTCATGGTTCTACTGTCAAATTTCATAGTATAACTGTAAACTTGGCGGACTGTGAACTGACCATGGATTATTTCACAGTTGTACTATGAATCTTGGTGGTAATTTGGCCACTTCATGGTTCTACTGTCAAATTTCTCAGTACTGGTAAAAAAAATTTCCTGGGACATCATAATCGACCATTAACTAAGCTTAGTATTGTTCTTATTAGGAATCGTCTTGTTAGGAGAATACAGGTAAAAACAGGGAATGGCAGGTGAAGAACTGGCAGATAAAGGTAGTAAGGCGAGGTCTTGAATGTGTTCATGATGAATATGTTAATGTTTGTGCAGTTTCTCAAACATTTTGCACAGAAGAGGGGAAAATGAACATAAGTGATCACCTACCAGTCGATATCAGAACCATGTAATATGTAGTACCATGTTTAGAATTCCACAAATGTTGTTCCACGGCACTACACATACAGTATTTCACTGCCCCGGCAAATTTTCAATGCGACGTTTCCGACCGGGGGCTGCCAAGACATGACGATTTCCAGAGTGATCTATTTTTAATGGAAAATGCTCATTTTATTAGGTGCCTTTTTTAGAAATGGCACGTGTAAACTGTTCGGTCATGCACCATGTGATGCAGTGTGTTGGTGTGTTTGTGATGAAATCTACTGTCACACAGTAATTAGCAATGCCTATATGATAGTGCTCTATATACCATGTTCAGTGTAGGGAATGGTGAATAGGGGACCAGTTCATATACAGCCGGTAACTATAGGTCATTCGTAGGGTTAACAGCAAATGCGTGATGTAAAAAAAATGTTAAAAAAAAATATATATATATATATATATATCACCTAGGTCAGTATTACTATTGCGCACACTAATTTTGGCAGCTGTAGTTGGAACAATCTTTTGGCTTAGTGGATTTTCAGTTTAAAAAAGTACATGTTCATTTTTGAAAAAAATGTTTTATAATTTTGTCTGGGTTGCATTATTTTTTGCTCTACATTTCACAAAAAAGCAATTTTTGTCAAAGTATTTATGTTTTTCTCTGTCTCTTAAAGCATCTCACTGTGACCATGGCTAGCCCTAGTGGTGCTGATAACGTTGTTGATGATGGACCGCAAGACTGGTCAGATCTGAGGACACGCCTGAACTCTTTTCGTACCTTTCCCCGAGCTGAGCAAGTACCCCCAGAAAGGCTAGCCCGGGCTGGCTTTTATTACACAGATGTGTCTGACCGAGTGTGCTGCTTCAGCTGCCTGCACACCGTTGAGAACTGGCACCAGGGAGAGAACCCAGTAGACAGACACCGCAATGTCTGTCCTGAGTGCACGTTCCTCAACTGTGTTCATCGTGGGAACCTTCCAGCCAGAACATCCTCCCGTAATCCAGTCTCCATCTACGATGAAGATGCAGAGGCCATGGAATTCCGTTTGCGCACTGGCGAGGTGGTGGATGAGACGATCTACCCCAAGATTCCCCACATGAAAAGTGAAGATGATCGGCTCAAGACATATAGCAACTGGCCATCGCAGTCCCCGGTTCAGCCTGCTAACCTGGCACAGGCTGGGCTGTTCTATGTGCAAGAGAGTGACCGGCAAACAGACAGTGTGCAATGCTTCTGTTGTGGAGGTATGCTGAGTGGCTGGGAGGAAGGTGATGATCCCTGGGAGGAACACTCAAGACACTACCGGAACTGCTTTTTTATTTTGGGCCATGACGTGGGCAACATTCCTTCAGAGCAGCCGAGGCAGAGCACTCATAATGGCTCGATTGAATCTTTTGAAGGTCGTCTCCAAAGCTTCAGAGACAAGAACCATCCTATCAATCCTGAAAGGCTGGCGAGAGCTGGGTTTTACAGCTCAGGTAATGTCTATTCTTGATTTTCAACAGTCCCCATTATGGGTGATTATTATGGCAAAAAGAAATCCAGAAGACATTTTGCATGCAGAGCGTCCTGTTTTACCAGGGTCTGGAGCCTAAACCCAAATTCACTAGGCACAGGCAGAGGTGTACACAGGACAGCGAGCCAGTCCCATTTGGACTGTGCGTATTTGCATTCAGTACATATTGCATGCAAAGCATCCTGTTTTTCCAGAGTCTGGAGCCTAAATCAGATTCACTGGGCACAGGGAGCCAGTCCATGTGCTAGGCTTCCAGCAGTTGCTTCTTACCACCAAGCCACCAGAGTTGTTTGCATTGTACTCCTTGTGTGGGGATTAAATTAATATTGCTACAGTAACAGACGACTGTCCTATCGCATAACACTGGGAAATATTTGACAGTGATGTTGCGGTGCTGTTTTTAGAGGTTGGCGCATGGATGTCATGATGTTGTGATGTTTCTGCAGGAGAGCTTGACCGTGTGTTTTGCTTTAAATGTGGAGGAGGTCTGAAGGACTGGCAGCCAAATGAGGATCCTTGGGAGGAACATGCCAAGCATTATCCAGGGTAAATGCTGTTTTAGAACATGGCTTATTAGAGAAGTTTCTAATTCATAACTTTAGTGTATTTTGGCTCTTACTATATGGACATATAGTGTGATGTACTGTGTGATATTTATCTACAGTGTTTTATTTATCTAAAGTCAGGTTAGGTAAATGTGTGCACAGTCAAACCCTGGTGTCCGAACTAAACATTGCAATTCATTTAAAACTGCAACTTCTTATTGAACAAAATAAATTGACAAATTTATTATTGCAAGTGTCACGCTTCATGTAACTTAAACATGCAAGTCACTATCTGAACCACTAGCCTCCTCCTGATATATGACCAATCCATTTCTGAAAACCCACAGATGCAGTTTCCTGCTTGCAGAGAAGGGGCAGGAGTTTATTAACAGTGTGCAGTTGAGGAGTTCTGGACGCAGCTCTTCAGTGAGTAAAACAAGTCCTTCTGTAATTGGCTAAGAATTGAATCTAAAATCTAATTTTCATTCATATTAACCGGGCACTGAAAGATGAATCTAAGTATTTGTATTTTTATCCTCCAGAATGGTTTTTCCAGTCATGACAAATGTAAGTACATTTGACTTTGTTATACTGTCAGATATTTTTCATGTTCGCATTTGTTGTCTAGCTTCATTTTTTATTTTTTTTCTCCTTGGCAGCATCAAATGCAATGCAGTCGGAATTTGCCAAGACAGCTGTTGCAATGGGTTTTGACCCAATTAAGGTCGAAAGGACCATTTTAGAAAAGATCCGTCGGAGCAGTCAGGGCTATTCCACACTGGAGGGCCTCATTGAAGATCTCACAAATGCTGCATGTGACAGTGATTCTGATGTGCATCCAGGCACTGAGAGTAAGTGCATTTTCGTGTATGCGTATAATCAAAATTCTAATCGATTTCATTCTCACTGATGTATGATTTTGTTTTACACCCAAATATTTTCCCAAAAATGTAATCAGTGGTTTTATACGTACTTCAATAAAATGATGTGAAACTGAATCAACAGGTGTCACTAGGTAATCGGTAGCATAGCTATTTGTAGTCTACTTTAACTTCAAGTAGCAAGGTACAGGTATTCGTTGTTTTAATGTCCACATTACGTTACATTACCACAGACACATAGTAGTTTAGCTATTTTGCAATGTTTTATTTTAAACCGTAATATTAATTAAAACACAAAATTAAAATATTTAGTACTGTACAATACAGTAAGTCTCAGCTTTGTGTCTTTCCAAAAAAACTCTTACCCACATGACAAAGAAGGAAGAATACCACTTTTTCTTTCTGCCATTCAAGATTGCAACTCTCTTTTCTGTCAGCAGGTGTCACAAGGGTTCGCTTGTAGTAGTTTTCTGCCATTGAGACTTGAATTATATAAGTATTTAATGCAGATTATAATTCTTGAGACCTTGACCATTACATTGATCTGTAGTTTGATGGAGTAGTCATGGAGTCAGGAGTAGGCGAGAATAAATGTAAGCATCAACATTTGAAGTTTTGTTTGAAGACAATCATTTTCATTTGTGGCTTTGTAAAGTAATTGAACTGAAAATAGAAAGATAAATGTTTAAAATGCAAATAAAATCATTAAACAGTTTTCTGTAAATTCTCTTAACTGTTTTAAAGATATCGACTGTTTTTTGTAAATATACATGTATTTTTAATGTGATGTTTGCAACATTTAAGAAAAAAAATGGAACAGTGCATCGCAAAACTGGAATATTGTGGAATGTATGAAACATCAGACAGGAAAATGGATAAATGGGTCAATGGTAACCGGTAGTTATGAAATAGGCATTCACAAAAGGTATGATTTTTAAGGAAGGATGGGTTGAGGCTCGTTACTTTGAGTGAATAGGTTACAAAGTTTCATAAAATTTCTCAACACACAGTTGGACTGTGGGACTGTGGTAGCCTAGTGGTTAAGGTACTGGACTTTGGACAAAAAAAAACCAGGGTTCAAATCCCTCCTCTGCCACTGTTGGGTCCTTGAGCAAGACCCTTAACCCACAATTTATTGGATTGTAAGACTGTACCAATTGTAAGTTGCTCTGGATAAGGGCGTCTGCTAAATGCTGTAAATGTAAATGTACTGAATTTCAAGACTTCACTATGAAAGTCCATAAAACTGAAATATTCAGGAGTCTCCATGCCTAAACGACAAGACAGAAAACCAGTACTGAATGTGCGTGACATTTGAATGTGAATGTTCATGAATCTCTTGCATGCTTCTGTAAAGAATATAACTTCAAAGGTAATACTTCAAAACCCATGATCAGTAAACACTTCATTAAGCTACGTATAGAAAGGTCTGTGGTTCAGGCATTAATGCAGATATCAGTTTGACATGTGCCCCCTACCTAAATCTTGTTGCAGACCAGGTGGTAATAAAGCTTTGACTCATTGGGTTTTATTTAGTTTCTTAGTAAACTTAAGCCAGTGGTTTTTGTTTTGGCTGCAGTAAAAATAGCTACAGAAACAACCAAATTTTCTGCAAATTGTAAATGTAATTACTGCAAGACCGCTGTAGTATTATAATTAGTTATGATGGCCTAAAACAATTCTGCTTTGACTAGTTTGTTGTAGTTTTTTTTATTAACTAAAACTAGATTAACGAGAAAAGACAAACAACTTTTACATTGTTTACCAAAATGAACACTATACTACACACATTAGGTACACCTCCTTGTTTCTACACTCATTGTCCATTTTATCAGTTCCACTTACCATATAGGTGCACTTTGTAGTTCTACAATTACAGACTGTAGTCCATCTGTTTCTCTACATACTTTTCTAGTCCCCTTTACCCTGTTCTCTAATGGTCAGGACCCCCACAGGACCACTACAGATCAGGTACTATTTGGGTGGTGAATTATTCTCAGCACTGCAGTGTTGTGTTAGTGTGTGTTGTGCTGGTATGAGTGGATCAGACACAGCAGTGCTGCTGAACTTTTTAAAAACCCCTCACTGTCACTGCTGGACTGAAAATGGACAAGCAAAAATGTCCAGCCACCAGCATCATGTAGGCAGCATTGATGGAGCAGAGCCTGACTACCATAAATCTGTACATCTATAAGAGGGAGCAATATGGTAGATGTGTATAATGGAGCGCACAGTGAGTGAAGAGTGTTTAAAAACTCCAGCAGCACTGCTGTGTCTGATCCAACTGCACCAACACACCACCACCACCAACACGTCAGGGTCACGGCGGTGCTGAGAATATCTGTGGGGGGTCCTGACAATTAAAGAACAGAGCAAAGGGAACTAACAACGTATGTAGAGAAACAGAGGGACTACAGTTTGTACTTGTAGAACTACAAAGTGCTTCTATATGGTGAGTGAAGCTGATAAAATGGGCAATGAGTGTAGAAACAACATGTACTTAATAAAGTGATCGTTGAGTGTAGTTATGCTCTTGTTTTTAAGGACTACCCTTCAGTTACTCTAATCATTTCACCTTAAAGTACTCCTTGCTAATACAATTGCCTTTTTTGTCTGTGTTTCAGGTGATGATCCATTGAAGAAGCTGGAGAAACTACAGCATGAAAAGCTGTGCAAAGTGTGCATGGACAGTGACACTTCAATTGTCTTTGTCCCTTGTGGACATCTGGTCACCTGCAAGAAGTGCTCTGATTCGCTTAGCAAGTGCCCCATCTGCTGTGCCGACATCACACAGAAAATAAAGATCTATTGCTCGTAACTTCAGGTGCTCACACTGACCTAAATGCTACTTCTCACAATAATCTGATCTAAGCAGGAGCATTCCTTAAAATTGTACATGTGGTTGTAATCATTAATGACTTGTACATAATATTTTTTATATAATATATTGATAAGTAACTGATGTATTGTAAACATACAACCCAACTGACTCACAACACAACAGAACAATAGAAAGACTATATAAGAGTTTATTACAATGTTTTTACTTCATGCTAAAACCATGTAAAAGGTTGTTTGTCTGGATACAATTAAAATGTAATATGGAGTAATGTACCTTGTCCTTTACACACAGTTGAAAGCCAGTTTTATTGCATTTGTTAGAGAGATTAGCGTTTTAGTTTCTCTAGCAGCTGGGTGGCAGTGTACTTCACCTGTATCATAGTGAGAAGCAACCAGCATCTATGAGAGCCTGCCATATGGTACCATGCTGGACATCGTAGGCACCTGTACAAACATTAGCTGCTGTAAAAACCATTTCAATGGGTACTGTAATCCAGTGACTTCAATCCTTTCAAATACCAAAGTTTAATCTGCATCTAAAAAAACATACAGGTGTATCATTCTTTAGAGTGGCTTTATGTAATATATGTTTTAAAAAGCCTATTTATTTATAGTAGTGTGTCTATCTGCTATTGTGAATTTGTGATTGTTTTTATCATCCTAATAATGTTTAGTTTTCAACAGAACTATTTTGATTAAACATGAGTTTTCATGGTTGTACTTGCAGATTTAGTACTATAGCAATGTTTTATATTTTTAATATCAGAATATGTAAACATTGAAGAATCAAATGAGAATAGCCATTTCAATAACCCTTCAACTTCTAACTCATTTCTTTGTAGCACAGCTTTCATCTCACAATAATCTGCTAATAAAAGGTTTGGTTGATAAAGAACATGTCCTAATTCTATATATGGCTTCTCATTCATGACTTGATGCTGAATTTTGTCAACAATACATGAAAGAACTGAAGTGTATGATCCTACAATGTGCTAAGATGTTTGAAAGCGAACAACTAATAAAAGCGCCAAAAAGAAACGTCTTTAGAGATAATGCTTGTAGAACTGCAGATAGTGTTGAAATTTTGTTGTTTAAAGTATTAAATACTATGGTTACATGGAACTTCCATTCCTGCAACCTATTCAAACAACTGTCGGTATTCTGTAATTAGATCAGATCAAGTGTATGTTTGTTACAACGTACCAGTATTGTATTTCTCTGAAATACAATAGTGCATAAGTAAGGGTTATTTTGCTTCCAAATGCCTTGGAAAACTTGCTGGGTATTTATATATTTTTTGTAAATACACTTCCAATCAGAAATATTCAACCCACCAAAGAAAGTAAGGATTTATAACTTCAAACATTTTCAGCAGAGTTAGATCTTGCTTGTAAATGAAGTTGAACTTTACAGCAAATTAAAAAGGAAAATAAATGATGATGTATTTTAGAGCAGTTATTCAACCCCTATAGATAACTGATGATTTTGAAACCTACTGTTAGTCTGTTTCATCAGAAGTTGGGTTAAAACATGACTAACAGGATTGTGGTAGCCTAGCGGGTAAGGTACTGGACTATGGACCAGAAGGTCCAGGGTTCAAATCCCACCTCTGCCAAGGATGAGTTCAAGGTGTGTTGACTAAGGATGTCACAAATGCTGCAAGAAGAGATAAATTCACCAAAAGGGCAATGAATATAAGAAGATATGCAAGACCTTGAACATTCCTAGAGATCCCATTGAAAGCACTGTATGGAAGTTCAAATTTATGGCACACCAGAAAACGTGTTTTGGCAAGAGGCCTTAGCCATCTCATAACGACAAAAAAAGAAAAGACCCTGTGTTACTGCAAAAGACGTACAGGATGGCCTGGTGAAGGCTGAGATAAATGTGTCAATGTCAACAATAAGAAGATCACTTAACAACCAAGAACTTCATTTTCATTTACATTACATTTACAGCATTTAGCAGACGCCCTTATCCAGAGCGACTTACAATCGATACAGTCTTACAATCCAAGCAATTATGGGTTAAGGGCCTTGCTCAAAAACTCAACAGTGGCAGATGTGGGATTTGAACCCTGAACCTTCTGGTCCAGAGTCCAGTACCTTAACCGCTAGGCTACCACAGTCCCAGACTCCAGAATGCACGCCACTCTTGACCAAGAAGCACCAGAAAGGTTGACTGGCATATACCAAAAGGAATTTGGATAGGCCTGCAGAGTCCTGGGTCATAGTTCTATGGAGTGACAAAACAAAACTGGAACTGTTTGGCCATATGGATCAGCAGTTTGTCTAGTGCAAGAAAGGTGAGGCTAATGACCAAGAGAATACTGTCCCAGCGGTCAAGCCTAGAAGTAAGTCAGAGATATTATGGGGATGTTTTTTGAGACTGACCTCATGGATTTGCAAAAATTCCAAGCAATTTTGAAGATGAATGTTATGCCTTCTGTGGTGAACTTGAACCTTGGTGATAACCTTGGACTCTCCAGCTTGACAATGACCCCAAGTACACTTTCAGATTAACCAAAGCTTAGTTAACCATTTCAGACTACAATATCTGTTGTCACAAAGCCTATTTTATGTGAATAAGTTGAAATCATATTGAAAAATTGGACTTGAAAATGTCTTTGACTGCAGAAAATTAAAGTACCGAAATATTTTAATAGTCATTCTTTTAATAGTCACAACAAACACTGTACAAATAATTTTTGCTTTCTTAAACTACAATCAGCACTGAAAGGGTTACGGAATCAGTCCTGAAATGGCTGGAGTGGCCCTGCCAGTGTCCTAAATCCCATAGAAAATATTTAGTGGGATTTAAAGTAAGTAGTTGCAACACTAATGCCATGAAACCTCATGGCATCGGGACTGAAAGGGTTAGTGTACTGGACATTTTCGTGAACTGGACATTTTTGGCTGCGACGAATGGGCAAAGATTCCATGAGAGAGGTGTCACAAGCTTGTCAGCAATACAGAATTCCCTTATTAGAGGTTCTCAAAGCAAAAGGATGCTCCAAAAAGTACTGAGGTTTGGGGTTGAATAGTAGTGCACATGGACATTTGACAAGAGAACTAGATGTTTTTCATTTAAGCTCAAAATAATATAAATTTATGTTAGCAAATTTGTAATAATATTCTCTCTGTTTACTGACTTATTGTTGTAACGTCTTTTCATTCAATTCTATACACATCAGCTTTGATCAATTATTAAAATTATACCATTATAAAACTTTAAGCCCTTATAAGCCATTATAAACTTGGTTACAACCATCACCTACCACACATCCGTCTAACTGACCCCCGCCCGATATCAGTTTGTGGTTTTGATTAGTTCAGTATATAATCTGTTCCTTGACGATTCCACTACTAATAGTGCATGTGATGCAAAGAATATGGGCTTTAACTACCAGACTGGCCATTCAGAGCATTATTACAAAGTGGAAAGTGCAGGGCACCATCAACACCTTGCCTAAATGGGCCCATTCCTCCACATTGGATGACTGAGTCAGGAGGATACTGAAAGGACTTACAAGTCAAAGGGCTGAGTTTGGTTGGTCTAAACATGTGATGCTGTGTCAGAAGGTTTTATGGTCCGATGAGACCAAGATTAAACTTGTTGGATTGAAATCCAACTACTATTGCATGCTGAAAACCAAACTTGACATATAGTCAATAGACATAAGTACTATGAAGCATGGCGGTGTAAGCATTATGGTGTGGGGGTGTTTTTCTTTAGCATGGCATGGGTAACTGGGCAGGATTGGAGGGGAAATTGATGGTGCCAAGTACACAGGATTCTCAAAACCTGCTACCCTCTGTTAACAGCTAATACGTGGGCAGATGGTTCACCTTACATCATGCCAGCGACACTAAACACACTGCCAAAAAATCAATGAAGTGGCTTAGGGATAGGAAGGTGAATGTTCTGAAGTGGCCAAGTCAGAGCTCTGATCTAAAGCCACTAGAAAATCCATTTAACGGTCTTCAATAGAGCATGCTATTGCCATTCAATAAGAAATATGACTGAACTTGAACAATTAGTTGTGTGAAGCTGGTAGAGACATATCCAAACAGAACAATGGGGATTTTTTTAGATTGAGGATCAATGCCTCTGGTCAGTGATTCAAATTGTGGGACTGTGGTAGCCTAGTGGTTAAGGTCCTGGACTATGGACCAGAAGGTCGAGGGTTCAAATCCCACCTCTGCCAAGTTGCCACTGTTGGGTCCTTGAGCAAGGCCCTTAACCCACAATTGCTTGGATTGTAAGATTGTACCAATTGTAAGTCGCTCTGGATAAAGGCGGCTGCTAAATGCTGTAAATGTACAATGGCTTTCATTAAAGCAAAAGGTGGCTCTATTCTTGGCACACTTTGGATCCATAAACACTGGTCAATCATTGCTTGAACTCCACAGCCTATTTGAGTATTGTTGCCTAGCACGTGCGTCCCGTCATGGCTACAATTTACCAAACGTCGAATGGGTAGGTCCAGGAAGATAATTCTTTATGTCACAGAGCAAATGTCATCTCAAACTGGATTCCTGTTGTTCAGTGTTTTCAGTGGCCTTCCCAGTCACCTGCACTGAGTGAAATAGAGCAGCTTTGGGATGTGGTAGAATGGGAGATTCACAGCATGAAAATACACCTGAAAAATCTCCAGTAATTGCGTGATGCAGTCGTATCAACACGCAACAGAATCTCAAAGAAATGTTTCGAGCTTCTTTATGAATCCATGTCACAAAGAATGGAGACTGTTTGAGAGCAAAGTGGCCCTAACCAATATTAGCATGGTGTTCTTTATAAAGTCTTTGGTGAGTGTATTTATCTTTAATTTACTTAGATGACAGCATAGTGGCGCTGTGGCTAGTGTTGTTTCCTCACAACTCCAAAGGGCTGTGTTTGATTCCTCTCCTGGCTGCTACCTTGGTGGAGTTTACATGTTCATTCTCTGTCTGTGTGGGTTTCCCCCAGTATTCCAGTGTCCTCTCACATTCCAGAGATATGTATTTAGTCAAATGGTGTCTCAAAAGTGTTTGTGAGTGTGTCTGTGTGAGTACTGGCACCCTGTCCACGAATTATTCCAGTCTTGCACCCTGTGCTACTGGATAGACCCCCCACCCCCCACCCCCACCAACCCTGAACTGGATTAAGCAGGTATGAAAAAGAATTTGACCTAGATGTGACATTGCATTAATTACATGTTATTGTGGTGTTAGGCATACAAAGCTATAAACATAATTATGTGTACAGGATTTGTGTTCTACTGACAAAGCCAATAATTAGCTAGGTTAAGAGTACACATCGTATCCCACTCTTGATGATCACTAATTATTTATTCATTGTGAATTACAATTAAACAACATAGTTTAGAAGGTTAAAGAATTTGCTCAGGAGCCAAACAGGTGGGATCTGAACACATGGCTTTGTGAGATGTGGTATGGTAACCACTGAGCTATTACTGCTCTTTAAAGATGGTGAAAAGATTGTTTCACATGGCTGAAATGACTGCCAGTGATAATTGTGCATGTGATAGAACCTCAAATCCCCAAATCGTAAAAGTTAGGACAGTATGGAAAATGCAAATGGCGTAATGTAGTTGACCAGACAAAACATGAAATATATTGGGAAATATATCATACTCTGTACAATAAAATAAAAGTCGTACTAAATGTAAGAAACACTTATTTGTTTTCATTTGCATTTCCCATAAAGTTAATGGTGTAGCAGGCGGATTAAGTTGAACTAACTGCAGTGTTCCTTTAACAGTGGCGTCTTTGTGCCACTAGATGTCGCTCATGATCCACTCTAAGGGGGCAGGACGATCTGGCCAGCAGGTGGCAGCTTTGGACCGTTTATTCAACTCGATCATCAAACAACAAACGGAGCGGAGCGGTGCGAGCGGGCTTGAGTGTGTGTGTCTTAAACAGCTTCTGACCGCCACTTTCAAACTAATATCTATGAATCCATGTCGGATATTCGTGCGAAACAACTAGCGCCACGAGAACTTGTCAAGTACCTGCACGATTGCTGGATTTAACCCTGGCAAGTAGGTAAGTATTAAAATGGCGGAGAGCTTTACAGAAGTTGGAGGGCTTTAGTGATATTTTGCTGAAGCTAGCGCTGCTTAGCTTGGCGTACCCGAATACGCGGGACTGGCTTCCGACCTGAAAGAAAGTCATTTTTCCTTTCTAAAACACCTCCACAAGCTGATTTGATCCTTTCGGATCTCAGGCTGCTTAGGATCGCATTTTCACGCGCTCGGCGCCTCGTTTTTACTGTTTATCGGTGTTTGAGAATGAGATCCTCGACCACTTCCGCGGTGTTTGAGCTGTTGATGTAGCAGCACAGCCACTATGGCGAAACTGGAACACACACATTCTCAATCAAGATGGAGGACGCGGGGCGCCGATGTGTTTTTCCTCCTCACGTGAAGGAAAACTGTCGTACGGATATAGACCAAGCTCGCATTTAAATCCATACCTCCGGCACACTTACAATTCAGATAAATAGAAAGCGGTGTTAACCTGAACGCGCGCTTACGGTTGATGTTGCCCGAATGCGAGCTGAGCCAAAATGGAGAATCCCGAAAACAGCTGCTGGATTGGTTTCAAGATGGAGATTTTTTTCGTTCCCTCTGCCCCTTTAATTTATTTGTCTCGAATTGCCCACTCTTCACTTTACGCATCTAATGGGCCACATGAGAAAGTGGTGTTTTATATATCCAAGAATAAAACTCAGTAGTGTTTATTAGAATTACGTCTCTTACCGTTGTCGTCCTACTTGAGTTACGCCTGGACTAGCATTGCTAGCACTCTACGGTTTTCCCCTCGTTTTGGGGGTATTTATTTTCAGCTGTTAACCGTGTTAGTGTGTATCGCTCTTTAGAAATGCTACAGAACAGCAGACAAGTTTGAGTAATATTTAGGTAACTTGGGTTGGAAAGATGGTTATGCAAGCTGGGGCTGACTAACTTTGCAGAGGTTTAGGCCAACTGCGTAGTCTCAAATGTTTGACAGACTCCGCCGGCAACAAACTCACCACCCAGCGGTTCAAAATATTCAATTTTAACTTGTATTTTTACTGTCTCGTAACCTTCATTATCTTTTACCTAACGTGGTATTTGACGCAGATTGGCTTTACTTTCACTTAAATTGGTAGTTTACATATCCAGCTGCGTACTTGCGTTTGGCGCCACTTTTAAGATGTGGAGTTTTAAAACACGTATTATTTTTTACCGAGTGTTTAACCGTCCAAATGATACTTTATATCTCTAACTATTGTGAATTTAATATTATGGAGTCACTTGAGGTCTGTTTTCATGTCAACAATCAAGGGAATAAATGGGTAGCCGCAGTGTCCACTTTGTAGTACGTGCGCCATGAAAATGGGGTTTAGTAAACTTTGGCTATCTCAATACTGCCGAAATCAGTATGAAACATTCAGCACACCATGAAACCAGTTGTTTCATGAATAGCTGCTGTTCATAAGTTCCTGATGGTGTTAAGTAGTTTGGGTGTATCGGTAAAACCTAGAGAAACGAATACAACACTTTCTTTTCCGTTACTGTACGTGGGTTTTGCTGTTAGAGACGTCACGGCACCATTTACATTTACAGCATTTAGCAGATGCCCTTATCCAGAGCGACTTACAATTGATACAGTCTTACAATCCAAGCAATTGTCGGTTAAGGGTATTGGGATTTGAACCCTGGACCTTCTGATTCATAGTCCAGTACCTTAACCACTAGGCTTTCACAGTCCCATTTTACAGCACCATACAAAACCATTATTACCTTATTCGTTTTCTGAGGCTCATTAAACATGCAGAACCAATCCGAAAATGAAACAGGGTTTGCTAGGAGTTGCCCTTTTCAATAATAAAACGACAGCAGTTATAAATCTGCACGCTAGCTGTCCATTTTCTCACTACTTGTTTTTGACTGACCCCCTACAACTGCTTAAGAAAATAATACTTTCACTTTTATCAAAGCTTTGAATAACCATGGATCGCTTGTTTATATAAATGACGCAAAACATTTTTACAACATATTTTCTTGAAGTACTTTTTTTTTATGATGACATTTTGTTTTCCTTGGGAAGGGTGTCTGCTAAAAGTGTAAATGTAATGTAATTTTGTTACTGTCATGGGATAATCATAGCTCAGGAAGATTCAAATTTGAGATCTCAGAAAGAAAACTGTAATGAAATGATTGGGAGGAGCAACTTTGTCTCAAGAAAATGATCTAGTGATCTCAGGACTACATTTCTCTAATGGTAATATGTAAACTTACCTGAGAAACAAAAAAAAATCCAGAGGAAAACTTCAATGAGGATACTGGATCTGAAGGTGTGAATCAGTGGACTTTTGTGGCTTTCATAGATTTTGTATTAGTTCAGATTTAATACTATTTAACTATACTGCAGAAGTCTTTTTATTAGCAAGAATGAGCGTCTTTATGATTCTCAGCTCTGTGTAACTGTGTATTGCAGGGTGCTGCCTTGTGCTAATAATTTAATTCTGTGGATTGTATTGGTATGCGGTTTGGAACACACTGACTTGCCATATTGTCTCATCAATTCACAGAATTTTTTTATTTATTACAAACATATCTGCTGTAGCTCTGTCAAATCTTTAGACCAGTCTTTGCACATTATTCTTTGATTTGACTTTAAAGTGGTACCAATGTATCACACTATCTTGTATCAGTTTGGACATTTGGATTGTTATTGTGTTTCCACATAGGAATGCAAATATTCTACTCAGCTGGGTTATTTAGCCGATTTTGCAGCTTAGTAACATGGTGAACGTTCATGATAACCTGCATTGCAGTGCAAAAAAGGTTCATGCCCAACTATATCTGTAGTTTCTGCATACTATCTTGTGAATAGAGAGTCGAACCCCTTTTCAGACACAGGCCCAGTTATTCATGTTTGTGTCCACAAAGGGTAATGGCTGCTTGTGATTGGGTGCACTGCATGTGAGGGCGGATAGTTTACTACTATATATGGTCACAGAGGAAGACAGTTTACGTACAAGCCCATACTTGTTTCCTGGAAACCTACGACAGAATGGCCAATGAACACGTGCATAGTGTGACAGGCTGGAGTGGCCACACCCCCTTGTTTTCATCTACATGCGCAAGCACATTCAGAGGCATGTGGCCTGCTCAGCAGGGCTCCTCCGTGCTCACTGCTGTACTCCAGTTATGCAATCCCAGATCATGCTTCTCTAGCTATTCGGCCATAATGTAAATTTACTTGCCATAGCAATTTTACATTATTCTGTAAAATGTATAAAAAAATGTATTAAACCACAGGGAACTTCCATGTGCTGAGAGGTACTGCTGATGCTTCTGAAAGTGGACTTCATACACTGCTAGTCACATTGTCTTTGGTTATTAGGGCAGAATCCTACTTCCTCCAGTTTATGGATGAGTACATTGGTTTCTATAAGAATTAAATTAATTGATAGTACAAATATGAAGTTATCTTGGTATTTCGTTCTATAATGTCAAGTTATTTAAGTATTTGAATATATGGAATGATGCTAATACAGTTGCATAATTAAGATGCAGGATGCACCAGAGATTTTGGCGCGATTGGTATAAATCAGATTTGACCCATTTTTTAAGTGGTGTGACGTTGCTAGGCATAACATGGATTAGCCACGGGTACATGGGACACAGACTGTTGTAATAAAACACAACCATCATGCCTTTACCATGGTGTAACTTGTTTGTAGGTAGTTGCTCATTTACTGTGAAGATGCCAGTGTGAGGTCAGTGTCGGATGTTGGTGGAAACGCAAACCTTCGCTATTAAAGTGTGTTGTATCAAAAATTGAAGATATTTTAATACCAAACCTTTAAAGAGAAATAATCACGTTTTCAGTTTTGTGATTACATGTCCCACCCCTTTAAATTAAGTGCTCTCTTTAGCTATAAATCTGAAGGACTTAATAATTTAAGTGTTTGGCTGCTGTTGAGTGGCATGGTGGCTCAGTGGATAGCACTGCTGCCTCAGGCACAGCAAGAAGGTCCTGGGTTAAATCCCAAAGTGCAGAGGTCTGGGTCCTTTCTCTGTGGAGTCTGCATGACCTCCCTGTGTCCGTGTAGGTTTACATTTACAGCATTTAGCAGACGCCCTTATCCAGAGCAACTTACAATTGATACAATCTTACAATCCAAGCAGTTGTGGGTTAAGGGTCTTGCTCAAGGACCCAACAGTGGCAGAGGTGGGATTTGAACCCTGGACCTTCTGGTCCATAGTACCCGCTTAGCTACCACAGGCCGGTTTACTCTGGTTTCCTTCCACAGTAAAAAGGGTATGCGTGTTAGGCTAACTGATTACGCTAATTGGCATTGACTTGAGTGTGTATATGTATGAAAGTTTCACCTCCGTCTGTTTTAAGTGTTTTTTCCAATGTAATGCATGCTTAATTTCAGTGAATCTCTCTAACATTTCTGAAACCTTCAGCATTGTCAAACAAAGCTACCCACGATGAACATCACATATACTCCAGCTATTCGTGAACTGGCTAGCTGACAGAGCTTGCTCATAAGCTATATGATAAACCTCAGGCCTCGCTCAATGAAACATTTTATGAATGGTTTTGCTGTTGGGGATGTGCAGTACTGCGCTTAATCCACGATTAGATACAACATTGGTTTAGTAATGGTGTAACGACCACATATAATTTCTCAGCCTCTTTTATTAGAATGCAATCAGAAAATATAGGAAGTTTGTGTGCAGTATGGAAAACCTGAACATTTAGAAAAAACAGCTTCCATAGGCTACAGTGGCAAGTATTTAGTGTGATGTCCCTGTACACTTGAGCAGTAGCAGCACCTGGCTGATTCGTTGGGATGCCAAGTCGACCGTTCTACAGTCCAATGAAGCTTGATCAGGAATGGTCTTTTGGGAAGGGTAGCAGCCAAGAAACCACTTTTTTTGGGAAGGGGAATGGGGTGAAAAGGCTACGATATCCCTATGCTCACCAGATCAGCGGATTATTGAGTGATGAATCCAAGTTTGAATATTTTGGGTCCAGTCGTCGACAATATGGTAATTAAAAAATGGCTAAAACAGCAGTCTAATGTTGGCTTAAGAATTTTGCTATTACTGTACTGCATATGTGTGGAATTCATTTTTTTACAGTTTGCATAAATGTCTAAGTACTAGCTGTTTATGAGCATGTTATTATGGTAGGAGGATTATGTTTATGGGCCTTTGCCTTTTACCGAATGCGGATGTCCTCAGAAATCGTATAGCGCCTTTGTTTGAGCATTGTTCCAAAATCCTGCTTTCACACGATTCCCATGCCGCTGATGACTGGCTTAGTGTGTGATTATTGAATTAAAAGGAATTACGTCGAAGCTAGACAAACTAAGGGCAATGTGTGTACAAACAAGTTTTAAGAGATAAATGTTCAGGATTTGGATTAATCCAGTTCTCTAAATTATGCAAACATTGTATCGTTGCTGTAATGTGGCAAATGGATGAAATATTCAGGCAAAACTGATAATGGAAATGCCCATGGAATGTATTTATATCAAATGCGTGGGAACTCTGCAGTGCGTAATTCTTTCTCCAGTGACATTCCTTGGAGCTTTTGAGCCAAAACACACATTAAACTCTAGAAAAACAATCCCTAAACTCTCCATGCTATTTCACTGTATATGTGAAGTCTAATATAAACAAAGCAGATCCTCAACACTGCAGATTGCCCCAAATTACACTGTAGCTGTGACATTAGTTTCCAAGTTTTACACGTTCTGTAGAGTCCTAGATATTCCTTTATGCCTTTTCCTCTACAGGTCACTTTACAGGTATCCAGTCCGGTTTAGGTCGGTTAACTGAGCCATAGGTTGGTGGGTTCCAAGTGTACGTATGTGCCGTTCAAAGTCTGTTTGCTGTAGTGGCTGAGCTCTTAAGAATTATAATAGAAAATAAAAATCTTAAAATATATTTTCTGTGTGAATGGGGGGAAAAAAACGAATACGAACCCTTGCGACACCTGCTGACAGAAAAGAGAATGGCAGGCAGAAAACATTGTGTCGTTTTCAGGAACTGTATCAAACTTTATAAAAGATACAGAGATAATTACTGTATTTTACAGTACATTGCTGTACAAAATGTTTCATATTGCGTTTTAATTAATATTATTGTTTAAAATAGAACGTTGTGCAAAATATCTGAATTACTATGTGACTATGGTAATGTAAGGTAAACGTCCATTTGAGTCAACATCCTGTTTCACGGAACTTAACAGATGTTAAATGGTGCATAGCTGTAGTTTGTAAGCATGGAGTGTATTTATAAATTTCAAGACTTGGTGATCCACACATGGCACTACTATGTTCAGTAAATCTTTCTCCATCGTGGTCCAATCGGATTTGGAGATACTATGAAGTACTATGGCAAACCTGGGCTTTTTCTTCGCCTCTTAGAAAACATTTGTCTTAATTTCTGCTTCTCCAACCATTTCTGTCACTGCATGCAGAAAAATACACCAGCGGCCTCTTTCAGACAGGTTCATTACAGTTCCAGCTGGTTGTCTGAGGCTTATGCAAATATCTGTAATTGAGAAATATCATAAATGTCCAAGCTGTGATTTACTGCCAGGATAACACATTTGTTTTCTATTCTGGTACTCGGGTGGTGCTGCTTTAATAGGCAAACCCTCAAACCCCTGACCAGGTAGTGAACTGGGTTTGGGTCCTGGAAGTGCCTTCTGTCCGGGTTGGGTGTCACCCAGGTATGATTGGGCTGTGCCTGAGAGAGGGGAGACTGGACAGTGGGGTCATCCCTCAACAGTGACTCGTACCCAGCCCTGCAATGGACTGGCACCCTGTTCAGGGAAATGCTTGCCTAAGCCATGTAATTTACAGAGCCCTCCACAACCCTGTCCAAGATAACTGGGGTTGAATTGTGAGAATAAATATTTTTTACACTATTCTAGTCCCAGTAAAATAATCATACTGTTGTTTTCCCTAGCACCTTGTGCTATTTCTCCAGGAACAGAGTGGAACAAGCTAAAACCAGGTGGTCATTCAAGAGCTTTGTTATAAAAAGTTTTTAAAGGAGTGTATAATCTAATGGTAGGATTCTTGTAGTTTTAGTAGCTTGCACTGCACTACCGTTTGCTGTTTCATTTCCTAGTTCTTCCCAAGTCCTGCACAGTGACCTCTGTTAGCTGTAAGAGAACTCCTCATCATCAGTCTCTTTTTCTTAAGACGGAAGCTATTTAATTTATTTTAGGTAGTGTAGCATCTGCTCAGAGACGAGTTTGAAGCTAAGCTTTATCTTGAAGGCACAGCATCGATTTATCTTGCATCCTGTTTCTGGTTTCCTTCTCGGTCTGGGATGCAACACTCAATGGACAAGCTGTCCTCAAGCTGACAGCACAGCGTCTTATAAGTAGTGCAACACTGCTCCCCTGCTGGCCATAATGTGAACATGCATATAAACGGCTATGCAGCCTCGGAGTTTGTGTGTAGTTTTCAGGTCTTTTGCTGGATATCCCATAAAGCTGACTATACGCTGAAGTATACAGTACTGTGTAAAAGTACCATTACATTAGATGTACCATTGTTTTAGCAACCAGGAAATATGTATGCAGTATTAAAAAACTGAAGAAAAAACCCCCCAGATGAATTTAGTGACCTTACCTTACACATCTGTGTAAGGAAATCTTGGCATCTGGCAGCTTCATCGAGACTCTCTTGTCTAGAGAAGGTTGATCAGGACTGGCTTTTTTTTAAGCAGCCAAGAAACCACTTTTTTCAAGGGGAAGCTTTTAGCTAAGGATATGCTAAAGATTGGAATGAAGATAATTGGAAAAGAGTATTGGAGTGATGAATCCAAGTTTGAAGTTTTTGGGTCCATTCATTGAGAATATGTTATATATGGTCATTATACCATTGCTAAAACAACAAATCTAATGGTGGTACTAAGAACTTTGCCGCTTTATATGTATATGTCTTTGTAATACTTGTACATCCAAATATCAAAACATTTCAAAGTCCCTTGTGGCGATGAGACACAGATGTTCCTGTACTTGCTTTGCTATTTCTTGTTTATGGTGGAGAGAGCTTACCTTTTTGTTGGAATCAGTGTTCATGTCACTAATTGTCGGATCCAAGGCTTACTATTTGCGCTAATATAACACGTGGTTGATTTTTATCGGGACGCTTAGACTAGATAAAGTCTAGCTTAAGACAGCTATCCTGATCCTTACTTCGTTTGCTGTTAGGCCAGCATAGGATTTTGGCTAGACCAAACCACCTTACTTTATTTGTGTAAGAATTAAACTGGTATTTAATTAATATGATTATAGTAATAGTTTAAATAAGTTGAAGGTAAATAAAAATTAACAGAGAGAACGTATTCAAAAAATTGAATTTAAATGTAAGTGTAAGTAGATAAAGTAATATTATGAAAAGAAATACATTTATAATAGAATAGAGAATATAAAATGACAGCAAACAAGAATACTGTGGTGATTGTGATGGCCTAGCGGGTAAGGTACTGGACTATGAACCAGAAAGTCCAGGGTTCAAATCCCACCTCTGCCAAAGCTGCCACTGTTGGGTCCTTGAGCAAGACCCATAACCCACAATGGCTTGGATTGTAAGACGGTACCAATTGTAACTAGCTCTGGATAAGGGCGTCTGCTAAATGCTGTCAATGTATGAATAGTGTGAAAGAATAAAATATTGAAATAATGTAAAAATATATACATATTTATTTAGTCCAGTACACAAAGTCACTGTAGAATCCTTAGCAGGAAAGTTTTGATGGTGCGGTATGCTGAGGCAACCGGAGGATGGAGGGTGATGCTGTCCTCTGTTGTGGTTTTGAGTAACGTTGTAAGAGCTGGAACTAGTGACGGGAGAACTGCTTGAGTGGAGCCGAACATCAAGTCAAGGGCTGATTCCCACCCTGAGCTCTGTGATCACTGTTAGGCCAACGCCCCCAACAACCCTGAATTGGATTAAGCTAATAGAAAACGAATACGTATCTAAGATATTAACACTTAAACCTTTTAATGTGTTGTCATGTTCTTTCTGATTTTATATCTCCTCTGATTTTTGTGTTCCAGATCATATGACACACAAGTATCCGCTCTTGATCTTGGTGTTAACTGAAGATAAACTCTTTGACAAGTTACGGTGGTCCAGAAGATGTTAAAGAAATGCTAGCAGCACCAGAATTACAAGCGGAGTTTCATTATCCCCAGTAAGTGTGTCCTGGTGTTGTGCACTGCTCAGTGGTATTTTTCTAAGATGTTGAGTTTGAAGCGTTAACGAGTCTTGTGTTTAACAGGGACACAGACACACGGTTCTCATCAGACACAGACTTTGATGATACTGATGGGAGGAATGCTGCACCAGGCAAAGGGAAGGTATGTTCTGCCTGACCTTATTGCTCTTCCACGAGGGAGAGTTCAGGCATATCATGGTGGCACTGTCGATTTGCAAAACGATCAGTAGTGTTGCTTTGTAGAAACAAACCATTTGTGGCACATTGTTACCATATGTACAGTGGAACCCCGGAGTTCAAACTTGGTTGGTTCCCGGAAGGCCGTTCATACTTGGTTCGAAATCGGAATAAAATTCCCCATAAGAAGTACCGTAAATGGGATTAATCCATTCCCAACCCCCAAATGATTGTTTTTTTTATGCCCATATTTGTATGTAATTAATGATTAAAAGTGGGCCGTACCGTATTTTCCGGGCTATAAAGCGCACCAGGTTATAAGGCGCGATATCAATGATCGGCTGCTAACGGGTATATTTTCATACATAAAGCGCACCGGGTTATAAGACGCTTTAAATGAAACAAAACTCTTAAGTTCCATCGGAAGCTCAGTTTGGTCTTTACCTGGCGAAGGGCGTCTTCTTGCTTCCTCCACTTCCGTACCATTGATTCGTTAATGTTGAATTCTCTCACAGCTGCTCTATGTCCATGTTGTACTGCGTGACTGATAGCGTTGTGTTTGAAATCTGCTTCGAAAATAAATGAATGAATGCACGTACGCTAATGCTGAAGCACATACCGTATTTCTTCACGATGCTGTGCACTACGGTTGCCGTAAGCTTCATAACTTCCCAAGGCCGTGCTAAAACATTTTGACAGATTTATGAGCGCTGTGTACCATCTACAATCGGTTCTAGGTCAGAAGGCTCAACCAGAATTACTTCATACATTAGACGCACCGCATTTAAAGGTGCACTGTCGATTTTTGAGAAAATTAAAGGATTTTAAGTGCGCCTTATGGTCCGAAAAATACGGTATGTTAAAAATATTTTCTCAAGGTAATTGGACACAGTACATGTGATTGCAGACAAAATGCATCAGTAGTGACAATTATAAACACTATTCAAATATTATCCCATACTTAGTAAAGTGATTTTATTCAAAATATGCTGCACTTTGTCATTAAAAAGGACTAGTTACTCTTTATAATGAAACATGCAGTTGGCCGGTGTACTTTAGGCATTGATGATATCCTTGATACGCTCAGAAAAGCATATCATCCATCACAATAACAAATTTGGTCAGGCTTCGATAAAATATCATTATATTGCCCACCCCCAATTAAAAATATAATTAAGAATGAAGGAACGTAATACATTCCATGAAGTAAAGACATGTAGACATCAATAAAGACATGAATAAGTGAAAACAAAGTGAAACTTCATAACCACTGAGGTGAATGCAGTTTCGGCACTATTTAACACTCGGACGACGGTGCTGAGACTGAGGGGTGTCTGAAGTTACACCCATAGACCGTTATATGTATTATAATAATAAAACAGCATAATATGTTACCCTATTTTTTCTTCTTCTTGTTGGTGAGTTCGTTCTTTCTTTAATGCTGATTGGCTTACCATATTGGTGCGTTATCGCCACTGACTTGGTTGGAAGATCGCACCCCTGGGTGTTCTATTGAGTGGTTCTGTTCTGTTGTTGTACTGTTTGTTCGAAGTCGGAGTTTTTGGGGCAAAAAAATTCAAACAGACCGTTCCATGTCCGAATTTTTAGAGTGAAGAGGCATTCAAATTCCGAGGTTCCACTGTAACCTGTGCTTATCTCTCGTTCTCAATTAGATGCACATTACACAGATGTTTATCATATTTAAAGAGGTGCGGTTATTTCGCCCTGTGTTTTGGAGGTCATTGGCGAATATATTTATGCTACTTGCTGTACTGTTCACTTAAAGACTTTGATTTTTATAACAAAGTCTTAAGAACAATCTGGCTAACAGTTGCTGTATTATTAAATTGTTTATTTTTTATTTTTTATTGAAGAAGCACTCCTGTTTATTTTTGAAGATGTTAAGCTCTTCTTGTGGTTCTGCTGTGCTGATGTTTAAATTTCACCAGTCAGCCATAACATTAAAACCACTGACAGGTAAATTGAATAACATTGCCTAGTGCATCACAATGCCAGTGTTCTACTGGGGAACCATGGATCCTTGTGGATGTTACATTTTATGTATTCCACCTACCTCAACATCGCTGCAGAGGAAGTACAGCCCTGCATGGCAACAGTATTCCCTAATGGCAGTGGCCTCTTAGGGAATGCGCCTTGCCACACTTGTTCAAGGCTTGTTTGCAGGAGTTCAAGGTGTTGACTTTAGATTGATGTGCCAGTCAGACAAGTCTGGCAAACATTCTTGCATGATGTTAAGGATCTGCTGCTAACATTGGTGCCAGATAACACAGGACACCTTCGGAGATCATGTGGAGTCCATAGCTTTTTGCTTCAGAGTCTTGGAGGCACGACCCACACAAGATTGCGAAGAAGGTTTTAATGTTATGCCTGGTCAGTGTACATGCCTTAGTAGGTGTCCACATTTATTAACTGGTAACACATCAGATTTGGTTCAAACATGAACTGGCCTCTGTGACGATTAAGGAATTTTAGGATGTCTGAACCCTCAGTGACTTGCCAGTCAGTCTCAGTTTACTCCGGACCCCTGAATATTAAATCCCAGGTAAATCCCAAAGGGAAAGAGGTTTAACTTGTTTGGTTGATCAGCAGTGATTGGTTTGTTAGCGTGCATTGTAGAGAGCAGCTGTGGTTGATTAATCTTGTTGTTTCTTAAATGATTGGATCATTAGATCACATGTTAACACAGTCATTGTGAAAGGTGGCTGATTGCCTGTAATGAACTCTGCCTTACAGAAGGGGAAGAAGGCAGCAGGAGAGAAGGGGAAAGGTGGAGGAAAGGGTGCAGGCCGCTTAAATGGGCACCATCAGGAGAACGGCATGGAGAACATCATGCTTTTCGAAGTGGTCAAACTGGGAAAAAGTGCCACGCAGGCAAGTAGTGACATTACACAGCTCTGTCATGCTTATGCTAATACTCTGCCACGGTCCAGCAGGTAATGAGCTTTGTTTCCTTTCCTCAGTCTGTGGTGGATGACTGGATTGAGTCCTACAAACATGACCGAGACACAGCACTCCTGGACTTGATCAATTTCTTTATCCAGTGTTCAGGCTGCAAAGGTATCCCCTGATTCACTTTTAGTACGAGTTGTATATCTGTTTTATGAATAGGCTAATTTCTAATTTATTTTTGTTTTTTACCCCTTCGTTATCCTGATCAGTGTAGAGCAAGGGGTGGGTTTGGGGGTGTTCGTCCAAAGCCTATCTCAAATTTGAAGCCCGCAGGGGAATGCGTACCCTGGGCGGAGCACCTGTCCATCCCACGGGGCTCAGAAACCCAATTGTGTGCCTGTGAGATGGTGGCTTATTTGGGAGGCACAGCAGGGACTTGGTGTGGGGTTGGGTATTATTTGCTTTTATTTTATATGTCATTGTTTTAGGATATTAAACAATGTTAAGCTTTGTTTAACTTCCGGCTAATTAAGCATTTGTGCTAGGAGAATGCAAGCAGTCAAACCCGGTACACTGCTGAAGATCAGTATTATGCTGGTGCTTTAGATGTTTTTGCCATATTGGAGGTGCAACCTCCTTTACAACAGATCAACATTCTACACGTATTACATTTAGACTTTTCGTTTTCTAAGTGGAGCCATACTTTTGAGTGCACCCATTTTCCACTAATGCTCTAGCGGCGCGAATCAAAACAAAACTACGTCATAACGTGCCTGATTACATGACGCAGCGGTGCTAGCAGGTAGCTGCCTCCTTAATACAGATGTATTTTTGCACAAATTGCATCCTTGTATTTGTGGGATTGTGGTTGTCTAGCGGGTAAGGTACTGGACTATGGACCAGAAGCTCCAGGGTTCAAATCCCACCTCTGCCAAGCTGCCACTGTTGGGTCCTTGAGCAAGGCCCTTAACCCATAATTGCTTGGATTGTTAGAATGTATCAGTTGTAAGTCGCTCTGGATAAGGGCGTCTGCCAAATGCTATAAATGTAAATGTAATGTTGTATTTGAAGCATAAAATGCGTTAGTAGGAACCGATGTGGAATTAGAAATTAGAGTTTTTTTATATGGGTTCCTGGTAAATTTTGTAACCGGTTCCGAATCAGAACTGGGGTTTGATACCCATCCCTACCGTGTTGGTGGGTTGTCAAAGTACTGCTGTGTCACCTACAGTTGGTCTATCTTTATTGCAGTGTGATTGTGCTTAGCCATATCACTGTACATTATTGCAGGTGTTGTGAGTGGTGAGATGTTTCGTCACATGCAGAACTCCGAGATCATTCGAAAAATGACCGAAGAGTTTGACGAGGTAAGGTGTTGCTGAAAATGAAGCAGGTTTTAGTGACGCTCGTTTCTCTCAGTATTAAATATAAATATTGTTCTGTATTGTGTCACTGTAGGATAGCGGCGACTACCCACTCACGATGGCTGGGCCCCAGTGGAAGAAGTTCAAGAACAGCTTCTGCGAGTTCATCGCTGTGCTGGTGCGACAGTGTCAGTACAGCATAATCTATGATGAGTATATGATGGATACGGTCATCTCCCTGCTCACAGGCCTCTCAGACTCCCAAGTGCGAGCCTTCAGGCATACCAGCACCCTCGCAGGTCAGCACCGCCTCCTGAAAAGCATTTATCGTGGCTGCTAGATTAGTACTGTCAAAGAATGACAGTACTGCTGCCTTAAATGTACGATTTTTATCGTACTCCTGTTTGACGCTAGAGTAATAGTTTTCCTTGAGAACAGCACTACACGGCCGTCTAAGTGGTCTATATTAACTTCAGCGGAATGCATTTCTTACGTTAAAATTACATTTTCGTCAGCTCTTTTGTTCATTGTGACTTATCTGATGGAGGGCTGCCAAGGCGTCACGTCCAGAACACAAGAACATGCAGCTGCGGTTACCAGAATGAAACCTTTTAAATATGACAATATGTATCGAATACGATAATATCTTAATTCTTATTTTAATTATCGATGTTACAGACTTTGCAGGAAAAAAAAACACATGCCTTAAGAGTTCACATATTCACTGCGTCATGTCGCCAGGTAGGACGGACTAGTGTGAATGCGGGACTGTGGTAGCCTAGCGGTTAAGGTACTGGACTATGGACCAGAAGGTCCAGGGTTCAAATCCCACCTCTGCCAAACTGCCACTTCCGGGTCCTTGAGCAAGGCCCTTAACCCACAACAGCTTGGATTGTAAGACTGTATCAATTGTAAGTCGCTCTGGATAAGGGCGTCTGCTAAATGCTGTAAATGTACTGTGTGCATGCCGTGCGCTGACGTAAGTGCCACAAATCAAGCTAGAGTTCTACCTGTGACTGAAGTTAAACATAAGTGAACAAACTGGAGACGCAATCCAAACACCACCAGCCTTGCAGTCTATGTTGTTAGACTTAATTGCTAGATGTGGCTCATCCTCACTTGCGTGGAGGTGGTTTAACTTTTACTGAGATGGACGTTGCTCAAAAGATGGCAATCCACAAACTTTGTCGGAAATTGGTTGCCGTTAAAGACAGCTTAATGACTAATGTATTTTACCATCTGCAAACTAACCACAGTGCAGAATATGCAGACTGATAAACCTGGGCAGTCTACTACAGGCACAAAAGCACACTCGGCAAGCCTTAGCAGGAACATTCTGCAAAAAAAAAAAGTGCCTTACGACAAGAAAAGCAACAGATGGCAAGTTATCCTTGCATTTAAAATTTCTTCAGTGTCATGTCCATTGATGTCATTAGTAAGCAACAAGTAATATCCACTTAACAAGAGCAAGCTAGTACAATGTAAGACACTTGTAAACACATTTTTGAAGGATTCATATTATCGTTTAATTGTCTGTATTGACAAAATCCCAGATTTGTTGTTGTTGGGGTTTTTTGGGGCAATATCGTACACCCCCGTGCTGTTGAGGTATGTCTTGTTTCGGTTCAGTTCTATTTCTCATCTGCGTGCTTAATCTCCACAGCCATGAAGCTCATGACTGCGCTAGTAAATGTTGCATTGAACCTCAGCATCAACATGGACAACACGCAGCGCCAGTATGAAACCGAGAGGAACAAGATGATTGGCAAGCGGGCCAGTGATAGACTGGAGTTGCTTCTGCAGAAGCGCAAAGAGGTGAGTGTGTGATTGGAAGGTGCGTGACATGCTGGTAAACTAGTCATGCATTTGTTGGGCAGTATAATGAGTTTTGGATTGTGAACGACTGAAATATCTGCATGATCTGCTATAAAGCGCACCGGGTTATAGGACGCATGGAAATGAAACAAAACTCTTAAGTTCCGTTGGAAGCTCAGTTTGGTCTTTACCTGGCGCAGGGCGTCTTCATGCTTCCTCCACTTCCGTACCATTGATTCGTTAATGTTGAATTCTCTCGCAGCTGCTCTATGTCCATGTTGTACTGTGTGACTGATAGCATTGAGTTTGAAATCCGCTTAGAAAATAAATGAATAAATGCACGTACCCTAATGCTGAAGCACATACCGTATTACTCAGCGATGTTCCTGACTACGGTGGCTGTAAGCTTCGTAACCTACCAAGACCGTGCTAAAACATTTTGACAGATTTATGAGCGCAGTGTACCATCTACAATCGGTTCTAGGTCAGAAGGCTCAACCAGAATTAATTCATACATTAGACGCACCGCATTTAAAGGCGCACTATCGATTTTTGAGAAAATTAAAGGATTTTAAGTGCGCCTTATGGTCCGAAAAATACGGTAATTATTAGTGTGTTTTTCATGGACATTGAGAACATGGTGGTGATATTTACACCTTGAGGTAAACTTCATTAAAGTTTGTTTAATAAGGTTATACTAGCCTAAATGTAATCCTCCTTCTCCGTTCTAAATGAGCTATGTTGTTTTCATTAGTAGAGTAATTAAGTTTGTTTGCTGTGTTCAGTAGTAATGTTCAGTAGTAGTGTTCAAAGTAATCTTAAACATCAAGGAGACTCAAATTGTGAAGAAGCACCATATACAGCTTAAATGCGTAGTTAATGTTGTAAATAAAACAAGAATTACCCAGGATTGACACCGCAGGTGGGAAAAAATCATTCACAAATTTCTCCTCTAAAACAGAAAGAGTATGTCAGTAAACATGCAAAAACAGAGCTATCTTTAGCTCGCTGCGCTAACAGTAATTAACAGTTCAGTTATGTAAGACTAGTCCTGCTGGCCTGCCATCTGTGGTGGTGGTGTTGCTTCTGGTGTGACATATTGGCAGGAATGACCATTGATGTCTCTCAGTCATAGTTGTATGACTAACTGCTATTCTGTGTGCAGCTAGAGTGCGTGTCATGTACGTTTTGTTCATGCATGGTGGCTAACTTACATGTGAATTTGCTTTGGTAATGGCAACAATGTTCCCATCCTAACAAATCTGTTCACATGTTTAGGGTTTGCTGAGGTCCTGCTTTTCTAGTTCCTAATGATTTGCATTTTCTTTGCAGCTGCAAGAAAATCAAGATGAAATTGAAAATATGATGAATGCTATTTTCAAGGGCGTTTTCGTTCACAGATACCGGTAAGACATCACTTGCATTGATAATTGTGCTTGGGTTCTTGTATAAAAAAAATAGCTTGATGTCTGATACTGGTATGTTTTAATTAATCCGGCAATATAAGGCAATAGTCACACAGTATTTAGTAGGGCCATCAAAACTATGTCGGATTTAATAAAAAATATAGGAAAATTAAGGACATGAGTTAAAAAAAAAAAAAAGAAAAAGACAGTAGCGTCATTTATGGGAGTCCTGACAAGACCAAGGCATTTGAATTGTTCTGTTTGAAAAAGAATGTGCTTAACTTTTAACTATGTCCAGTTAAGGAACACGCTGCAGCTATTCATATCGACGGGAAAACATTTTTTATTCCGGTTTCAAAACAGTCGTTCTTGTCTGTTCTCGTCATTAAGGCGTTCCAGAAGGCTTGTCGAGAACCAAACATGACGAGTACTGAGCACATTTGTCCTATAAGGAATAATGTAAATTGAATCTTAATCAGTTCCAGACCCCCAGAAAATCCACACTGTATAAGGCATGATTTGTATTTATGGAGTTGTATTGTACAGGTGCTCTCTGATTTATGAAGGGGATATGTTCAGACAAATCCATCACAAGTGTATCATGAACCAGGGAGTGTTTGGTAGAGCGTTCTATAGTGCATCGTAGCAGAGCCTATGGTAAGTGAGTGTTTAAAACACTTACATTAACCTACAGTTGGCCAAAATCATTAACACAAAGCTTATTTTGTAATAAAGTTTTGAAAAATCTCATGTAATCTAGTGAGTAATGGATTAAAAGTGAAAAGTAAAAGCAAAACACTAGCGTAGCTGCGAAGCTAACTATAGCCTGGGTTTTAGGACACATGGACACTAAGACACATGCACTAAGGATGCTGTACAGTAGATGTAAAAGTAAAGCAAAACACGAGAAGCACAGCAGAAATCTTCACTGAGTGAGAGCTGTTGTGAGAATGAGTCACTGTGTACTGAATCGTGAATCAAATTTCTCCTGAGACGAGTTGCGAGGCTCAACTTGTACAAGTTTAAGCAGGTGCGCCGAGCAAACGATGAGGTACCACTGTTCTAACATATTTCTACACCACTGGCTACAACACTCTCAGATCAGCTTTCTACACGTAGTACATTTAGCCTTTCGTTTTCTCTCAAAGCGGAGCCAAACAGTTGAGCGCTTTTGAGAGTCCATCCTCCAGTAATGCTCTCGCAGAGCGTATAAAAAAGACTACGTGATGTATGTGATTACATGACGCACCGGTCCTGGGCGATAGATCCCTCCTTAACACAGATGTGTAATTATGGCTATGAATTCGAAGCATAAAATGCATTAGTAGGAACCGATAAGTGGAATCAAAATTCTGTTTTTGTTATGTGTACCTGGTTCTTGGAATTTTATAACCGGGTTTCGATACCCAACCCTAGTAATAGCTTTTTAAAAAGTGTATAAGGGCTGTACTCAAAGTTATTGCTTTGTTATTGGCATCAAATTGTTTCGATGTAAAATAAATGTAAAGATACAGTCTGCAAATGATTCGGTTCATGATGGTGAATTCAGGATTTGATAGTCATCTTTTTTTATTATTATTTCTGAAGTCTAAGCTGCACATTTTGATGACTAGGTTTAACAAGAAAACTTTAGCACCCCTGCCATTTAAATAAATGAATTGAAACAGAGGTTAAAATTCGAAATAAAATGCTCTGTTGTAGCTTCACCATATCAAATAAGAGTGAAAACATTCCTTTTTATTTCTGAAGAATAACAGTTCAAAGTAATGTGTGTTTATTACACTTGACGTGTAAGGAAGCATGACGTATGATTGCACCCTCTGGTGTTCAGCAAATGCAACTGCATCAGATGGCGTAATAAACAGAAGGCTCCATGATGAACACTGTGACATTTGCGTCACAATGCATTGTTACACCCCTATTATTAAACCAATAAATATTACGCGCTCTAAATGTATGTGAATATATACAAAAAATGAATTTCTTAAAAAGTAGGCACTCTCTTCTGTTTTCCCTGCAGAGATGCAATAGCAGAGATCCGAGCAATCTGCATTGAGGAGATCGGGGTGTGGATGAAAATGTACAGTGACGCATTTCTTAACGACAGCTACCTAAAGTATGTAGGCTGGACCATGCATGACAAGGTATTTAGTTCCTCACCATTAGACCATCTACCGAGGTAAACGCGCTCTTATAGATTCTCAATGTGCACTTGCTTCTTTCCACAGCAAGGCGAGGTGCGGCTGAAATGCCTTACGGCTCTGCAGGGTCTCTATTACAACCGTGAACTTAATGCCAAGCTGGAGCTCTTCACCAGTCGCTTCAAGGTGAGAGCCATCTGCAGGTTCTTTCATTCCAAATACATGTAGGGAGGAGGTGGTTTGTCTTTGCCTTTGAGCAGAGAGCAGAGCTACAGCAAAATTACAAGCCTAAAATGGACTGTAATTAATGTAATAGGACCGGCGTTTGAAGTAAATACTCCATCCTCATGTAATTCATGTGGGGCTTTCTGTGATGTATAATTCCCTACTCTGTCTTTTTTCTATTTTTTTTAGGACCGCATTGTGTCCATGACACTGGACAAGGAGTATGACGTAGCTGTGCAAGCGATCAAGCTACTCACGCTTGTGCTGCAGTAAGCATACATCAGACAGGCTGGAGCAACCAGTGTATTGTGTGTAATTGGTCAGGATGGATAAGACCATATGTGCTGATGGGATTTTCATGTTTGCATTTCCAGTAGCAGTGATGAAGTCCTGACAGCGGAGGACTGTGAGAGTGTCTACCATCTGGTGTACTCCGCCCACCGGCCAGTTGCTGTAGCTGCTGGCGAGTTCCTCTATAAGAAGTGAGAGTTTCTTTGGTTCTTATTTCCTTATTTCCAACAAGAACTTTGCTTCTAGAGGAAGAATGAACTGTTTGTGGCTTTTTTAGATTAACCCTCGAACCAAATCGGTCTTTTATCAGAGGAAATAGCTTGGGGTAGGAAGGCAAAAAGTGCAGGAAGTAGGATGGTCCACTCCCAGTGAAGGGACAACCTTAGTGGTGCTCACAGGGAGTGGACCAAGCAGAGTACATCGGTAGACTTTGGTTGTTAAATTGTGTTTAGTGTGTGATTGACACAAAACAAATTTTGCCTCTACCTGCACCTTTCGTTTCCTTTCTATCAGTAAGAAAGCACACTTTTGGTTTATACAGCGACTAATTAGGTTAAATTATTGGTTAAATTATTAAAGACAGCAGAGGATTTTTATTTACAGTCGTGCACTTGTAGTAAGGCACATTTACTAACAAGTAACCTGAGGTCAGAACATGATGTACAGTACTGTGCAAAATACACCAATAGATTAGATGTACCATTATTTTAAGGGTAGCAGCCATAGAGGATAGAGCTGTGGACTAGCTGGGGAATTAGCCAGATTTTGACAGACATATTTGGTGGTGGACATGCTGTTGGACAGGATCCCTGTCATGGTTTTGGTTCTTCTGTCCACCAGCACCTTAAGTAAAAGGGTACACTGAGCTGTCAGAGCTCAAGCCTGTCTTCCTCTCATGTGAATGTGCTTGTTTTAATTGGATACCAAACTCATGTGAATGAAAGTGATTAGAGTATTTTTGTTGTACTTCTACTTTGTGACTGTTAGGCAGCATGTTGCATCGTTTAAGTAGGTACTTTTATTATGTTGACCTGTTTGAAGGTGTAGCGCTTGCAACCCAGTGCCCAGTGGAAATGAGTATGTCTAGTATTGAGTACCTTGCTATTGTCGGGAATAGCCATAGATGTGACATCAAATAAAATTTGCTGAGGGAAACCCCAAGGTTTTCCCCTTCCCACACAGACAAAAATTGTTGGACACTCTTGCTGCAAATGGGAACTATCTGTGTAAGTTTAGTCAAAGTTTAGCCATGTTAATAGAACGGCCTTGTTTCACTGATACCAAAAGTCTGTTATTGGCTTTAACTGCGATAAAATAACCAGGACAGCCCCTAGTGTTTTGAAAGCTATATTCAGTACATACAGGGTTTCATGTAAAAATGCAATACAGATCACGTAACAAATTACCAATTTTTTTTTTGCTAGTTTTTTGCTACTTAGGTACTGTATATACACACTTGTTTGTGTATGTGTGGCTTTTCAAGTAGAATTAACTGGTTGCAATGAACATGTACAGCGTTTTTTGTTTATTATGAAACCTGAAATTTAACTTTAATATGAGTGTAATGTTTGGTGTGTGTGTATGTATTTAACCTTATTATAATTATAATGTACAGGTAGTCCTCGGGTTACGACGGTCTCGAGTTACGACGTTTCGTAGTTACGACGCATCTCCCATTTACTGC
Source organism: Ancistrus triradiatus (assembly GCA_025084515.1). Classification (NCBI taxonomy): domain Eukaryota; kingdom Metazoa; phylum Chordata; class Actinopteri; order Siluriformes; family Loricariidae; genus Ancistrus; species Ancistrus triradiatus. The sequence goes on along the minus strand of JAJAGP010000245.1, from coordinate 218,692 downwards.
ATAAAGCGTTTTTTCGACTTTAAGTGGTTTTGCGTCGTAAACGTCATAACGCGAACTTCGTGTTTGGTGTGCGCGGCGGAAGAATACACGGTTATGCTGCTCGTTTTGTGATAATTACTGTGTTAGGATAGGATAAGTGCTTACAGTATGTACTGCTCCCTCTACGTGTTATACTTCCGAAGCGTTAACATAGATTAAACAGCCAGCCAAACTCTTTTTAAGAGCCAGGATGATGAACATGCTTGTTCCTTTAATGACTCAAAATCAGAGTGAAACTACAAATACAAAAGACATAGAAAAAAAGCTTAAAACACATTCTATAAACTTAATACCAGCAACACAAATACGTCTGACCGGATAGCAAAGAGTTGCAGCGATAGTAACCGACTATCAAATTTTCATAAACATCTCAGAATCATGTAATACTTACAGTCATTGCTTTCTGAACGGTAGATACCACAGGTTAGAACAGGCGAAAGTGGTGTAAACTCGTGCACAATTAGCGACCATGCTTCTGTTACTAGACTGGACCGTCCATAGTGCAAAAACACACCTTCGTGGGCGTCAAAATAAAAGACCCGGTGTCAGACGTCAAACCATACAAAACAGTACAAAAGCAATGCAAACAGACACTTCAAGTTTCTAACAGCCACTCAAGAACATAAGTATGTACGTGTGTTCTGACTTACACCGAAAATCGGTTTACGACGCCCCCTAGGGACGGATTTGCGTCGTAACCCGAGGACTACCTGTATAATTATATAGTTATAACATATAATTATATAATGTTTAACCTTAAATATCATGGTTTGGGGTTGAAAACTGAACTGCAAGACAGCCCTGGCTAAAACTTGTTTGAATTTTTTTTTTGTTTGTTTGTTTATTTATTTATTTTTTTTTTTTTTTTGCAGACTCTTCAGCCATCAAAACATTGAGGATGACAGCATGCCTAAAAGAAGAGGGAGACAGAGCCTGAATGCCAACCTCATGAAAACCACGGTTTTCTTCTTCTTAGAGAGTGAGGTGAGTCTTAAGAATCCATTTCATTTTGTCTCTCATTTCCTACAATAGGTTGTTATTTAATAAAAGTAAGTTGTATAAGGCTCTCCTTTACAAATGGAGAGCATTTACAAATAGTAGGGGTGTGATGATGAACAAATTTCACTATATAATGTAATTTTTGCATGATATGTCTTTTTTAATGCCGAATTTTATTTATATACAGTATGTACAGGTGAACCAAATCTGACCACTTACAGGACAAATAACAATGATCATTACACTACAACTGCCAGGTCTGGGATTTTATAGGCTGTAAGCAAATGGGCAATTTGCATACTTGGGGTTGTTTGCAGTACAAACGTTGCAGGCGTGAAAACCTGCGTGAATTCGACAGGCGCCAAGCCATTATGACTAGGGGTGTAAAAAATTATGAAAAAATGGGACGTTGTCTATTATCGGGTGGTACAAAACATCATCTGTGTAATCGGAGTGATTATACGGCCACCATCTAATGCAATTCCAGTTTTGCATTCTGTCGTATTCGGATGCATGCATAGCCTGTTCTCAGTGAGAATCCATTTTAATTATAGGGGACTAAACCTTTCTTTTTTGTGTTTCAATTTTTATACAAGAAAAGTACACCACTTTGAATTGCTGTTCTTTTAGAAATGAAAAGTAAGGTTTTTTCCCCGGTTGTTTAAGATGCAGTGAAACTACAACAATGCCTTTCTTGTCATTGTACAATTATAAAATGAAATTAGGATTGCTGCTCCAGAACAGTGCAAATCTACACTAAAACATAAGACAGTCACACAGAGTCAGTCAAACACACACAGACTTTGCACTTCAAGATTAATATTGAAATGCTTAACATAAGAAATATTGTACAGAGGTATTAGCACTGATAGAATAGGGCATTTTGTTTACAATTTTAAACGTAAAGTTTTTTTGGTAAAAAAATACAAGAAAAAGTGCATTGTTTTAATTTTTTACACTACAGAAATTAATAAGGACTGTCTTTTGTCATATGTAAAATAAATAATTGTGAGAAAATCGAATCGACAACTCAGTTTCCTGAATAGAATCGAATCGTGAGCAGAGTGTATCGTTACCCCCCCTAATTATGACCTAACAAAGTGTTGTGTGTGAGCTAACATGCAAGCATCAAAGTTGGAGTGAAGTCCGTGCATACGATCAACTAAACTGAGTTGATTAAAGTGAGTAGTAAATTACCCACTGATAATAACTTCTAAATTATTTCTCATGTTGTTATACAGACACTTGTATACACAGACAGTCCAAACTGTTCTACAGGCTAGACTAGTACACCTTGTTAATGTAGTTTCGTCCTGTCAAGGGGGTATAATGAGTGCTGGCACAAGCTCAAAGCCTCAGATATATTGAAGTGCGGCATCAATTCACTGAAGATCAGCATTAGGTACAAGAATCAATATCATCTGGGACTGTGGTAGCCTAGCGGGTAAGGTACTGGACTATGGACCAGAAGGTCCAGGGTTCAAATCCCACCTCTGCCAAGCTGCCACTGGTGGGTCCTTGAGCTAGACCCTTAACCCACAATTGCTTGGATTGTAAGATTGTATCAATTGTAAGTCGCTCTGGAAAAGAGCGTCTGCTAAATGCTGTAAATATTTGTACGTCCTGTGCAAATTCATATTTTTGTCTGCTGTCCACATTTACAATTTAAATCTGACACCATAGCCATCAGGTAACCCCTCAAGCCCAGACAAACCTCAAATAAAGAAAATATACATGGCATGTAGTGTTAAACATTCTTTACCACACAGCTAACAAAACACTCTCGTCTTCAGCTGCACGAGCACGCCGCTTACCTGGTGGACAGCATGTGGGACTGCGCCTCTGAACTGCTGAAAGACTGGGAGTGCATGATCAGCCTGCTTCTGGATGAGCCCCTGCCTGGAGAAGAAGGTCTGACACACCACTGTCTGATCTACGAGCATCCTTCACATCTGTTTTTAGACCGGCTTTGTTCCTATAAGTTCTTATGTTTGCGTTCACTTTAAGCTTGCAAGGTTATATTAGCTAACGCTGACAAAGTCTGCATCAGCTTTGTTCAACTTTGCTTGACTCTAGATTGGATGTGGGAGTCTAAATTCACTGGGGGTGATATTTACCTTTTCAGAATCACATTGAGTTTGGCAGTTACCCCTCATGAGCAGAAGTTGTATAATACTCTGTGGTCAGTGCAGTGAGAGGGTTGATTTCTGTGTATTGATGGGATCTGTTCTGTGCAGCTCTGACAGACAGACAGGAGACTGCCCTGATTGAGATTATGCTCTGTACCATTCGGCAAGCAGCAGAGTGCCATCCTCCTGTTGGCAGAGGCACTGGAAAAAGGGTAAGTGAGCATGTGACCTACATTCAGTAGAAACCATACTCTGAATGTTGCATTTTCCCGGGCAAGCGACATGCGACACGCAATACTCTCTTGCCCTCTGAAGTGGGCTGTGCGTGACGTAGGGAGTCACATGGCGCCAGTGATGAGTGGTGGGAAACGTATTGAGGATAAGCCATGGTTGCGCAATAGTTACTTTGTTTATTTCCACACTTAATGTTATTCACTGAATGACATGATTTTCAATACTTATTAAAAAAAAAGCTTTATGTTAATGATTTGGCCCTACTGTAGTGTAATGTCCTTGATACTCTAATGTCAAGATGGCGGCACCCTGTAGCAGCGGCGACTCCTCTTGGCTTTTTACTTGATTTGGAACACAGCCGCACAAGCCGAGGGATGAGCGCCAGGAAAAGTTGTGGCTGTGTAATCCTGCATAAGGACATTGCGCCATGATATGTACATTATATATTAAACTCCTCTGTTTACCATAACTTTAGCTTAGGATGGATTTGTCAGAACATATCCCCATTGGGGGATTACCTGCATCTCTCATAGGGCTCCACAATGAATTATATTTGAGTGACTGCATAGTTGACTGTGACAGTGGTGTGCTTAGCTAAAGTTTGTGTTGACGTTCTATACCGAGCACACTTTTATTTATTTTAATTGTAATCTGTACATAACATTGATTATTTAGCATTTTAAGGACTATATTCAGTGTGAAAAAAGGGAAATAGATCATGAGTAACTTTTCTTATACTCGCTAAATAGTTGGGGTAAAGAAATGTATTTTCAGTATTGAAATTAAATTTAGTGTCCTAAATAATTGTTGTTACATAGAAGCAAGTTTGAGAACATGAGCTGGCAATTTTGAATTGATTTCTTCCCAGTTGTCCATGTGCACTGTTGGTCAACCCCCAACCTCGGTACTTTTTGGAGCATCCTTTTGCCTTGATAACCCAATAATCTAATAAACTAATTAATGCTATTAAATATTTAAATTGTTTCACGAGCGCTCATGAGAGTCACCAGTTCCTGGGCATGTAATGGCAAAGAAAGTGTATTGGTTTAAAAATGTGTACATGTGCGTTTATAACCAAATGAATAGAGTTAAAATTGGTTGTGAGTGTGAACTGTCTTGTCTCATTGTTTCAGGTACTAACAGCAAAGGAGAAGAAAACACAGCTTGATGACAAGACTCGAATGACGGAGCTCTTTGCAGTGGCACTCCCACCTTTACTCGCAAAGGTAAATGCTGACGGGATTTGGCGTGTTGACCTGGGCAGTGATGTTTCCAGTAGTCCAGAACGCAGTGTAAAGGCAGGGAATTCCGCCACGTTATTTGGTAGTATGTGGTAGGACGGTAGCATGTGGTTTAAGTAGTACACATGGTGCCAATCTATCTAGAACAATAGTAGGGTTTTTCAGATGCAGTCCATATGAATGTGAGCACCCAAGCTGTGAAAACAGGTTTGTTTAGATACATGGAGAATTTTTTGTGAATAGGATTGCGCATTACGCTACAAAACCAAGCAATTGTGCCATGAACTACAATCAAAAACCCTACTAGTGAGCAGTGGTTTGTGCATCGTGGGTTAAAACATGCTGCTGATATTTAAGTGTCGGGTTAACTTAACATGACCATTAAAAAATACACACTGTTGCATATTGGTCAAAATACCTTTTCTCCCTTCCCAGTACTCGGTCGATGCAGAGAAAGTCACCAACCTTCTGCAGCTGGCACAGTTCTTTGATCTGGATATATACACAACAGGGCGGTTGGAGAAGGTGAGTCCTAGATCCACTCTGTATTTAGAAGTCTGTTTGGTAATTGGCTGTGGATCTGTTGGTAAATCGATCTAAAATGCACTCTTGGTGTTCTTATGCAGCATCTGGAGTCTTTGCTGAGACAAATCAGGGAGATTGTGGAGAAGCACACAGACACTGATGTGCTGGAGGCCTGCTCCAAGACATACCACGCCCTCTGCAATGAGGATTTCACCATCTTCAACAGGGTGGATATCGCTCGCAGTCAGCTCCTTGATGAACTGGTCGACAAGTTCAACAAACTGCTGGAGGACTTCCTGCAGGAGGTGATGATCTTTCTTGTTGTCTTATTTAATACCATGTACCCTACAGTGTTGATCAGTTTTAATTTTAGTCATAGTCTTTTGACTGTGCAATATGTAAAGGCTTTTTTTTTATATTTTATTTTATTTTATTTTATTTTTTTTATATAATTTCCCTTGAATTATTTAAGTCATTATACACACTTGGATGAGAGGAAACATCTACATGCATGCATTGATTATGACATTAAAGTGCTTATAACTCAATTTCCACTATAGATCTGCTTCAAACTTGGTGTGGAGATTCATCTAATTATGAGCTTAGTAAACATATAAGATCAGGAGGTCAGATGTATATTACAGTATAAAGCGAAGTTATGTTACCGAATTCTCCTTAAAGATGGTATGAACACTTTTTAGCCACGTCGTGAAATGAAAACACATTTTAATCCCTACTTTAATTGCTGAAATATTGGCTTGAACATAATGACCTTAGGGTGCGTTTTGAACGCACTATCGCAATACCGCTAAAATAGGAGCTCGCGCCATCTAGGTGCGGATAGCGTGATCGCAGTTTCAGGATGACATGCCTGCTGAAGTCGTTTCAACTTCGTAGTGTTTTTCCCGGAGTTATTCGCTCCACACGGTTTAGAAAGAGTCTTGTTTTCATTTCCATCAAATGAGAAATGTGCCAATATATCGACTCTCCTCTTTCTCTCAGGTGTTCACGTTGTCGAACTGGTTTGTGAGAAACCGTACAGAGGCTGGTAGTACAGTCTTCCCGGGGTCTTACCGCATCACTGATTGGATCGATACCCAACTTGTCCCGCCTTTCCACAAAACTAAATCAGATCTGATTGGATGTCATTTCTGCCAAACATTTTGGTCTCGTTTTTATGTGTTGACAAAAGTGTCAGTTCATTTAGTTCTAGTTTTTGTCGTTTTTTATTAATTTTATTTAGTCATCGTCTTGATTTCGTTAGAAAAAAGGGTTGTTGACAAAAACTATGACAAATCATTCGTCAGAGAAATCAACACTGGTGTTGGTGAGCTTCCCTACTAAGCTAGGATCTAATGAAATCTAAGGTGTGCTCTCTCTGTGCCCGGTTGCCTTGTCTCCCATCCCCACTCCAACTCCCCCGCTGGCCAACGCTCACATTGCGCTTAAATGTTCTGGGCTTGAGCATTGTTGCATCATGCAGCATGCTTTTTGAAGTCGTATGAGGCACGCTGACACACTTGTAGGCCAGTATCGGCTCAATCCTGTTGCACATTTGAGTAGTTATGTTATGAGTAACACTTGTGCACATCTTTTAATTGTTTTAGTTTTGTTGCTTACACTAGTGGCACATCATATTTTTTAAGCCTAGTTTTATTTAATTTTAGTGTATAAAAATTTACACTTATTAAGGTGCAGCTTGATTCGCATTCATTCTAAGTAACACGTGCTTAAAAAGTACATTGCAGGAAAATGTCTGTTTGAATTGAAAACCACCATGGGTTTTAGTTGGCTTCACAACTGTAATAAATATGATTTTAAGAAACTTTCTTGGTTTGGAAAAATATGGTCCGTATTCGCTTATGGTTCCTAGACAGACGTCAAAGGATTTTTACTGCATTTTACTGCAAGTAATTTTTTAGTGTAAAAAAAGTAAAATTTTGCATTTTTTATGTTTTGTGAAATCCAATGTCTTTTGTAGGGAGAAGATCAAGATGAAGATGATGCATATCAGGTCCTGTCAACACTGAAGAGGATCACTGCATTCCACAAGTAAGGGCCTCTCATAGTATAAGAAATCTCCTCTCTAATTAAGGTGTATAAAAAATGTATAGAATACTTTGCGCTTGGCAGAAATAAGTCACAGTTATGTGTAGTACTGTCTGTGTAGTACTTTGTGCCATCTTTCTTTCACCAACATGGCAGCACCGAGTCTTATCTTACAGTGAAATGCTTGGTGAGGTTGCAGCATACAGGCCAAGGAATCTGAAACCCTCATTAGTACAGGACCCAATTCAGGATCTAATGCATGCGAAAATATGGGGGGAATTCAGAAAGTTGAAGCAAAAGTGAATCCGTGTGAATGACGTGTTGGCAAACTCTATCTTAATCTCCCATAGTTTCCCAGATCCTCAGTATCTTTTCGTTGCTGGTTTGTTCACATGTACGGACTTTGTTACCTAAACAATACAGAATAGGGATGTGTCATCTGGGATAATGATCTTAATTGCTGGTTTAACAATGTGTAAGCTGAGGTTATCGAGTATGTCACTCAGTTTTCAAAAACACGCTTTGAGTTCACATACACTGTTTCATGTAGCCAGGTAGGATAACTACTGCATATGCACACTGAGCCTTCTAATTAAAAGCACACGTCTGAAGTTAAAAATGAGTTGACAAACAACTCCAGTAGACAAAATGCAAACGTCAGCAGAGATTCAATGAGATTTAATGAGATTTTGCTAGATGTGCCTCAGTTATTTGCCTTTGAAGAGACTGATGTTGCTCAAAGGACGGCAGTGGTGTAAATTGGTTGCCCTTAAAGACAGCTCGACAACTAACCACCGTGCAGAATATGACAATTAAGACAAACTTTGAGAGTCAGTCATCCAAGACGGGCTTCAACTAGCCAAGTTACCAGCACAAAAACACACTCGGTAAACTTTAACAGAATCGTTCTGCAAAAAAGTGCCTTATGACAAGAGCAGCAGATATCAAGGCATACCAAATGCGATCACCAGTTACATTGCAGCAGATGTGATCCCAATTCAGACAGTTGAATGAAATGGGTTCAAACAACTTTTGAATACTTTAGACCTGAGATGTACACGGCCAAAGTATCTTCTAATTATCGTTATCGCAGGCTATGTGCAATTCCTGTGCCATTTTATATAATGCAAGGAGTCCTAGAACCAATGCCTGATGATCCATAGGGTCCCTTGAACTCGTTTTGCTGAACAGACCACAATTTCACTCACAAACACAAGTACGCAATTGAAACCTCTCGCAACATAGTGAACCATTTCTAGCGTCTTGATACAGATCGACAGGACTTGCCTCCTCTGTATTGCTAAGATAACATTAACACCGAAATGTCTTTCCACGCATGCATGTAGTTCCGATTCAGATTACTTTTTGTATACATGCAAATAGAGATTTCTATCAGATTGACATTAGTGTCAATATATGTGTAGCATATACACAGTTCAGTTGGAATATGCATTGCTGAAAATCTCTCCATGGAAATGTAGCCAATGCAGTGAATATTTCTGTAGCTAACTCGAAGTGTGGCTCTGTCTCCCTGTCTTTTCAGTGCTCATGACCTCTCTAAATGGGATCTGTTCACCAGCAACTACAAGTTACTCAACACTGGTATTGAGAACGGGGACATGCCTGAGCAGGTGCCTAGTTTAATGCAGCATTTTGTTTGCTGGAGAGAACAGCACAGTGTAAATGTAAATGACTGACTCACTGGCTGACTTTCTTTTGTTGGGGTTTCTGTAGATCGTCATACATGCCCTACAGTGTACGCATTATGTGATCCTGTGGCACTTAGCCAAGGTTTCTGAAGGAAGCTGCAAAAAAGTAAGACTGCCTCCATGTTCCCTTCCATACCGATAAGGTCCTTTGGTTGTACTGCTGTTTTGTGAATTATCCATTGCAATTCTCGCAGGAGGATATGGTGATGTTGAGGAAGCAAATGCGAGCGTTCTGCCTCATGTGCCAAAGATATTTAGGCAGTATCAACACCACTGTGAAAGAGCAGGTCAGTATGAGAGGTCACTGCTGGCTGGGATGTACATGGGTTTTTCAGTTTCTAATCGGTTTATCTTTTGTCCTACAGGCATTCACCATTCTGTGTGACCTGCTGCTGATCTTCAGTCACCAGATCATCTCTGGAGGGCGGGAGAATCTGGAGTCTCTGATCTATTCACCAGATGCCTCACTGCAGTCTGAGCTGCTCAGCTTTATCCTGGACCACGTCTTCATCGATCAAGATGAGGACAACAACAGCGCAGGTTTGGTCTAGAGCCTTGCTAGGTAGCCAAGTCCTTTCATTTTAATACTGGAGCGTAGGGACAGAGCCCTGCCGTCGGCAAAGTAACAGCAAAGGCTGATGCCTGAAATTGGCTTTAGGTACTGTTAATGAACTTCAAATGGATTTGGAGCAGAATGTAAACATGACATTGAATGGCCTGTTAAATCTCGCTCATCTGGTCTGACTGAAGGGCTTGTTTATGCTATCTGCAGGCTATCTGTGGGTTATCTGGCACCAAAACAAATGCTAACACCAAGGTTTTTTGTTCCGGCTAATAGAAGCAATATCTGAAACCTCCATAAAGAACACTAAACAGCTTTTATTTACATGTTGCAGGCTTCTGTGTCATCAGTATCATAAACCATTATTGCAGACAATACATAGTAGAGTTGGAGTACTCAAGTGCAGCTGGAGACCACATTAAGGGCATACTCACACTTTGACTGGTTGCCTCATACCGTGCCATAGCACGATTGCTACCCCCCGCTGGCCTGTGCTCACATTGTGCTTAAACATTCTGGACCCAAGCAGTCTTGCATCATCACGATGCTGCTACTTGTGGTGGAAAAAGGCATGCTTGCACACCACAATGGACTTTATGGTTGACACTCAGCCCTATCATACACCTTCTAGATTTATTGATTATGCAACACAGCGAATTTCGACTACTTATACTGCACGTATAATAAGATTTTTAAGGACTACAGGCACGGATCAGACTGTGCCCGAGTACTCTTCAAGTGCCTCTGACCATAGTTCAGGAGTGTCTACTGCTGGATCTCAAGGCACATCAGAATTCCATTCAATGAAATTCCAGACCAGTTCGCCAGGACTTCAACAGACGAGAAGATCACCACGCAACCCTTTCCACCCACAGACACTTTCCAAGAACTCACGTCACTTATTTAAAAAACATGGCAAAATGACTGGGACAGAAGACCACTTGTATGAAACAGAGGAAAATCTACCATGAGGATGGACAGTCTACTAAATCGAACTACCCCTACCAAATGCCACATGGGATGTTTAAAGCTGGCACTTAAACATCTCCTCACAGGTGTAGATACCCCAACTTGTCAGTTTTGTAAGGCCACACTCATGATCAGACACATCCTGCCGGACTGTCCAACACTGTACACAGAAAGACACCTGTTATAATTCGCCTGTTAAAATAACTGTACATGGATAGCCTTTAATGCGCTGATAGGGCAATAAAAACAGTACACCTAGAAGTCTCTCACCCCGTTTACACTAGCTTGTGTCATGAATCTTGAGTAGTATGTATCCGTCTAAAGCTAAACCACATAACAATTGTGCAAATGCACCCCAAGATGCATAGTTGTCAGTTTTCAATTTGAATTGCTCAAATAATTTCAGGACATGGCTTTATACGCATTGTAGCCACACATTAAACAAGTGTGGCTACTGTGGTAGCCTAGTGGTTAAGGTACTGGACTATGAACCAGAAGGTCCAGGGTTCAAATCCCACCCTGACCCATATCTCACCCATATTTCAAACTGCCACTGTTGGGTCCTTGAGCAAGGCCCTTAACCCACAATTGCTTGGATTGTAAGATTGTATCAATTGTAAGTCGCTCTGGATAAGGGCGTCTGCTAAATGACATACATGTAAGTGTAAAGACTCATCTGACAGTCAACATGGCCAGTACTTTTATGACATAGAACGTCATCCATGAAGTCTATTCCTGCGTCACCGGACAAACAAGGAACCAGTTTTTACTAGCAGTTTGGACTGATACCACAGTCCAAAATAAACTGTAATACGATCGTCTCCCACTAGCTTGTTACAGAGTTACAGCTGTATTAATCATGTTTAACAGCCCTTAGCTTCCAACATTTCTACTGAACTTGGCGGCATCTTTAAAGAGATTACGTGAAATAACTACTGGTCATGGACTCTGAGTTTTTATTTGTTCTTGACTCAAACACTTGGGACACTTTCTTCTTGAAACCAGCTGAGACTCCTCTGTCTTGTCTCTGACTTGTTTGTTTTAAATATAATTGTCCTGAAGAGAACTTTGTTGTTACAGTGTTAGAGGATTTGTTATTAATGCCTTCATGAGTTTAATCAAATCACTGAAATAATGTTTTGTCTTTCTTAGCCAAGGTCTTGAACTAATTTCTGTATACTGCCTTTTTGAAGTTGTAGTACTTTAAGTTTTAAGGTAGTTATCAGCTTTAAGATTATTTGTATTAGGTTTCCCAAATTTCAGAATTGCTACCATTATCTGGTAATCACCACTAGATGGAGCCAGTGTTTTTTTTTTTTTTTATTATAATAATAATTATGAACATGAACATTTCACAGTTAGTCATTTGGCAGATATTTTTCTTCACAACAACTTCCAACTGATACAGTGTATAATCCAAGCTGTTGTGGGGTCAGGTCCCCACAGTGACAGTGCTGGAAGTGGGAATGTGGTAACCTAGCGGTTAAGGTACTGGACTTTGGCAGAGGTGGGATTTGAACCTTCTGGTCCACTGTTGGGTCCTTGAGCAAGGCCCTTAACCCACAATTGCTTGTATTGTAAGATTGTATCAATAGTAAGTCGCTCTGGATAAGGGCGTCTGCTAAATGCTGTAAATGTAAATGAAACCCTGGCCCTTCTGGTTGTTACCTCCAGAGTGATGACAGTTAATGACGTTCTATTCTTTGTCTGATGTTGGTACAGATGGGCAGCAGGATGACGAAGCAGGCAAGATAGAAGCTTTGCACAAGAGACGCAACCTGCTCGCTGCTTACTGCAAGCTCATCATCTATAATGTAGTGGACATGAAGACGGGAGCGGACATATTTAAGCAGTACATGAGGGTGTGTGCCTTTATTTAGTTTGATATGGTAAACAACCAGAACGTAACCATTCTCTGAATTCACATGCACAAGCCTGACTGCCTTTCTCTTACAGTATTACAACGACTATGGAGACATCATCAAGGAAACCATGAGCAAAACAAGACAGATCGACAAGATCCAGTGTGCAAAGACCCTCATTCTGAGTTTGCAGCAGGTAAGTCTGGATAGGTGGTTGTGTGGTGAAACCGTATCTCCCTTTTTCTAGTACGTTGGCACAGATCAGTTGCTCACATAATGCTTCTCCTGACGTTGTGTAGTTGTTCAACGAGATGCTGTCAGAGCTGGGTCTAGGCTTTGATCGCTCTTCTTCAGCATTCTGTGGCATTAAGGAGCTGGCCCGCCGCTTCTCTCTGACCTTTGGCTTGGATCAGCTCAAAACCAGAGAAGCTATCGCCATGCTACACAAGTATGTCTGTCACTCTCAAATGACTTCGTGGCACTGGAATGAAATGGGAGATGCTGCTGTAGGAGTCCTAGTCATATAGTGGTTGTATTTGTGTCCTTGCTCATTGTGTTTACTTTTGACTTGTAGAGATGGTATTGAGTTTGCCTTCAAGGAGCAGAACCCTCAAGGTGATGGGTATCCTCCTGTAAACCTGGCCTTTCTGGATATTCTCAGCGAGTTCTCATCCAAACTCATGAAACAGGACAAGCGCACTGTGTAAGTTAGCTTACTGACTTCATATGTTATGGAAAAGCGCGAGTGTGTGAGTGAGAGAGCGTGAGTTTGTGTGAGAGAGAGTGAGAGCACACGTTTCTGTACTTGGTCCTCACATTGATAGGAAAACCTCACTTCTTTAATTGCCTTGTTTTTTTTAAAGCCAACTTTTATTTGAGAATCTTTTTTTTTGAGCCAAAAGATTTGCTTTAGGTTACTGAGTTTGAGGATAGGGTTATAGATGGGTGTAGATGTAGTATTAATTTGGTATTGTAATCATTGTCTGTGGAAGGTCCTCACAGGGATAGTAATACAAATGTATGCCTGCGTGTGTAGGTTATTTTTATTTTATTTTATTATTATTATTTTTAACCCAGGTTAAAAACAGGCAGTAAAATGTGAAAATTGGTGGAAGTTGACCTTTCTCTTCATTATTGATTTTTAATTTTTGTTTAATTGCACTCTTCATAATATTTAACTGTCTCAAAAATGTTAGTCCATCTGTTGTTGTACTGTATTTATTATATTTTTAATATCTTCTTGTTAATATTTACTTAGTTTCTGTGTATTTAAGTTATTACTACGTCCTTATTAACTGGGACTGTGGTGGCCTAGTGGGTAAAGTACTGGACTATGGACCCCAAGGTCCAGGGTTCAAATCCCACCTGTGCCAAGCTGCCACTGTTGGGTCCTTGAGCAAGGCCCTTAACCCACAATTGCTTGGATTGTAAGGATGTATCAATTGTAAGTCGCTCTGGAAAAGGGCGTCTGCTAAATGCTGTAAATGTAAATGTATTAATTATATAACTTCTAGGCCAGCCAAGGAGGTTGTGTCTTTTTTTGAGTGTTGGTCCTCCCAAGGTTTCTTCCTCATAATGTTTAGGGAGTTTTTCCTTGCCACTGTCTCCCTAGACTTGCTCAATTTTGGATTGGCCTTATAATTTAGAAAATGTAATATTGTATAGCTGCTTTGAGGCAATGCTCCACTGTTTAAAAACAAAAGCACTATAGAAATAAAGCTGACTTGAGTGGTTTGAATGATGACTGATCTGTTCTCTTCTCAGGCACATGTATCTGGAGCGCTTTATGACGTTTCAAATGGCCCTGCAGAGGGAGGACTGCTGGCTGCCTCTCATCGCTTACCGAAACTCCCTGCAGGCTGGTGGTGATGACGATACCATGTCTGTCGTGAGTGGCATCAGCAGCCGGGGCTCCACCATCCGCAGCAAGAAAGCCAAGCCTGTCATGACCAAGAGGAAACTGTCCGAAGGTGCAAATTTCAATTTAACTGCACTGACTATTATGCAGTCCTACTTCACATCTCTTGAACCCTAAGAGCAGCTGCAGTAGACCCCTGCTGTAAGCTCTGACCCATAAACCTTGTCTCTACAGCGGAGGAGAGCAGCAGTAGCACAGACATGTGGCTGAACAGGGAGCAGAGCATGCAGACGCCGGTCATGATGCCTTCTCCCCACCTCACATCCACTGTGATGCGCGAGCCCAAGCGCTTGCGACCCGAGGACAGCTACATGGGCATGTACACACTCCCGCCCGAGCAGCAGCAGCAGCAACAGCAGCACCCACAGCATCACGCACACCCGCACACCCCACAGCCTCACCACCATCAGACCCCCCTGGACTACAAGTAAGATTTGAGCTCGCCATTGTCAGAATGATTTTAATTTCAGCCAGCAAACATGACTACAGGGATGCGCCTTTTAATAATCGTTTTACGTTCTGTGAAACCAGTACCATAGTCACAGGGTCTTTTTATGCTACTGTAATGTAAATATAAGTATTTTCACAAGAAAACTGCTAAATGTAACCGTGTCCGAGATGCAGCAGAAACCCATCTACACAGCATCCCCAATGCCACTGCATTTTTTATTTATTTTAAATTCGCAAAATTTATAGACAATACAGTAACGTCCTGTTATGACCCTGTGTAAGGGAAAGCTGTAACACTTAAGTGGATGGTATGATGGACCTGATACTTTTGGTTAATGGATGCCAAAAATGCATTGATAGATAGATTAAGAAAAACATTCAACATGAGAAACAGAGACTCAAGGAATGAATGTGAACCACTTTACAGTGGGGCAAAAAAGTATTTAGTCAGTCACTGATTGTGCAAGTTCTCCTAATTAGAAAGATGAGAGAGGTCTGTAATTTTCATCATAGGTACACTTCAACTATGAGACACAAAATGAGAAAAAAGATCCACTGTAGGATTTTTAAAGAATTTAATTGTAAATTATGGTGGAAAATAAGTATTTGGTCAATAACAAAGTCCAACTCATACTTTCTAACATAACCTTTTGTTGGCAATGACAGAGGCAAACGTTTTCCTGTAATCTTCATTCAACCAGGTTGCACACACTGTAAGCTGTATTTTGGCCCATTCCTCCATGGCAGATCTCCTCTCATCAGTGATGTTTTTTGGGACAACAACAACTTCAACTCCCTCCACACATTTTTCTATGGGGTTGAGCTCTGGAGACTGGCTAGGCCCACGCCAGGACCTTGAAAAATGCTTTTTTTACGAGCCCACTCTTCGTGCCCCGAGCGGTGTGTTTGGGATCAAAAAAAAAAAAGAAACAAAAACAACAAAAACATTTTCATAATACTGAAGACCCAGCCACGTTCCATCTTCATGCTCTCACTTATGGAAGGAGGTTTTGGCTTAAAATCTCACAATACTGGCCCCGGTCATTCTTTTTCCCTTAAACACGTATCAGTCTCCTGTCCACTTTTGCAGAAAAACAGTCCCATAGCATGATGTTTCCGCCCCCATGCTACACAGTAGGTATGGTGCAACTCAGCATTCAAACATGAGTTGAGTTTTTATCAAAATGTTCTATTTTGGTTTCATCTGACCACATGATACTTTCCCAATGCTCTTCTGGATCATCCATATGCTCTCTGGCAGACTTCAGACGGGCCTGGACATGTACTGGCTTAAGCAGGGGGACACGCCTGGCACTGCAGGATCTGAGTCCCTCTCGGCGTAGTGTGTTACTGATGGCAGCTTTTGTTAGGCCTCTCCCGTCTTTCTAAGTAGGAGAACTTAGATCAGTGGCTGACTAAATACTTTACCCCACTGTATATAGTTATTGGTTAGAGAGAATTTACAGGTAGTAGGGGATCAAACAAAGGGTACTACTACAATAGGACAGGCACATACACTTATGAACGACATTTGCAGCTTGTTATAAATAAGCAGCAGAAGGTCATCCACACAAACACGAGTAACTTAACAGAAAGAAGTTTCTAAACAACATTAACTAGTTTCCCACGTAGAAAAGCCACAAAACACTAATTAATTAATGAGATTAATTAATTGTGAATGAGACAGAACATGTTCTGTGTAACAGAAAGGTCCTGTCAGCTGAACTGTAACTGTTAATAGTCACTGACTATTATAATCATTAGTAGTCATTTTGTTCTTGATATTTTAGATTTAATTAGATATAATTAGATTGTAAATAACTAGTTGTTCATGATCTAAAATCATCACATTGAGCGCCCACAGGCTAAAATCTATCCAGACAATGACTTCATATTTATCCAATACAGTAAACAATGACTAAACCAGAAAGCTGATAATAGTGGATAGTTTAGCTTCTATTGAGAGAGATTGTTTCTGTGCTAGTTGTGGTGTTTAGCTTATTTGTGTCAGTTTGTTGCTTTAGAGGGAGTTCTGTCCTATCTGTATTGCCTGCATTAATGTGTGGTGTTGGTGTGTTTGGCAGCACGCAGGTCACTTGGATGCTGGCCCAGAGGCAGCAGCAAGAGGAGGCAGTCAGGCAGCAGCACGAGAGAGCCATGAACTACGCCAAACTGAGAAGCAACCTGCAGCATGCAATGTGAGCAGGCACACAGATTACACACAACATATTTGCATGGTCTAAATACTTGTACCAGAAACGTTCTTGCTGGTGGCTGAGTGTTACATATGCCAGATATATTAAGCGTTTATGGGCGGTGATGATTTGAATCTATTTCCTAATGAAACCTTTAATCTAAGGCTGTGTGAAACAGAGCCGAAGCAAGATTACACAAGGTTGATGTTTTCTTTGTGCAATGTGTGTGTTTATGCCTACTATATGGTTCCAGTTGGTGTGCCCTTCATTAGCATTCACATTACATGGCTAATTGTTTCAGACATTTTACAAGCTTGGGGTTTTGCCCCTTGTAGCTTTATGTTTACATTACCTACTTTCATTAGGACATCTGAACATCTTGGGGCTGCATTATGAAATTTTTTCTTAAAGAAATAAAAACTCCCCCCACCCCCCCCCCCCCCCCCCCCCCCCCGACTCTTTTTAAAACTAATTTAAAAAGAAAGAAAAAAAATAACCTCACACTTGTCTTAGGCTGTAAGAGTTGAAGGTAAGCATCGAAATGTAATACAAATTAGTTACTGGAAATAAGCTTACATTTTAATTTAAATGCTTAAGCCTTTCCAGTGAAGGTCTTCTATAAACATTAGGAAGATTTATCACCTCTAGTTCTTGTTTGCTAAAGTTTTTTTTTGAACGCTTGGTTTGTCCTCAGGAGGAATTGAAGTAATAACTAATAATTAAATACAAATTCAAAATGTGTCTGGCACAGTACATTAAGCTGTAAAATGCAACGTAGTCTACATAAGAAAACAATGAAGAGTTTAAGAAAATATTTGAGAACTTGAGAATTGCATTTAAGAACATTCTTACAAACTTCTTAGTGGGTTTTTTTTCCCTTCTAAAGAAAGCTTTCGTGAATACGGCCCCTGGTCTGTAAAAAGTGGGATAACTGATACTTAACACGAACAGTCAGCATAAAATCGGATTGTCTAGTGTTTTTGGAGCTCGTCAGAATTACCGTATTTTCCGGGCTATAAAGCGCATGAAATGAAACAAAACTCTTAAGTTCCGTCGGAAGCTCAGTTTGGTCTTTACCTGGCTCAGGGCGTCTTGTTGCTTCCTCCACTTCCGTACCATTGATTGGTTAATGTTGAATTCTCTCGCAGCTGCTCTATGTCCATGTTGTACTGCGTGACTGATAGCGTTGTGTTTGAAATCCGCTTCGAAAATAAATGAATGAATGCACGTACCCTAATGCTGAAGCACATACCGTATTACTCCGTGATGCTGCGCACTACGGTTACCGTAAGCTTCATGACTTACCAAGACCGTGCTAAAACATTTTGACAGATTTATGAGCGCCGTGTACCATCTACAATCGGTTCTAGGTCAGAAAGCTCAAGCAGAATTAATTCATACATTAGACGCACCGCTTTTGAAGGCGCACTGTCGATTCTTGAGAAAGTTAAAGGATTTTAAGTGGTCAGAAAAATACGGTATTCTACTTTTCCGATATTGTCATAGTTTATCTGCTGTCGCTCAAAATGACCCATCAATGCTGTACCGGATAGCGAAGGGGCTGTATTAGAATGAGGTTGTTGTTTTGTTTTTTTGAAGCAGCGTTTGGAATATTTCTCAAATTTTTATTTACGTTATAGTACTATATAGTTCTGTGTAGTTATAGTGACTTTCACACTCCCTCACGTGACCCAGTTTTCTCTTCCTCACTCGATGATGCCTGTATCTCACTCGTGACTCAAGCTTTTAGAGAATTCAGGCGCTTTCTCACCAAACGGTTCTAGAGACAATTTTGGGCGGAACATACCCTGCAGAGCTCCCCTAAGAACTACAAGTTCCAGGGCTTTTTTTGGTTTGTATTCGCACCGCCAGTAGGAATGCTGTGTGACACTAAAGTGATGTAAGCCGCACGAAATTCACTTAGATGACTCAATTCAGTTGTACCTCTTGTGTTGCATATAGGCTTAATAAGGCCTGGACTTCAGTCTTGGTCCATTTGTATGTGGGGTGTTTTTTTTTGTTTTTGTTTATTCTACAATCCCACAAGTTCCTGTGGTGCAAACGTGCAACCAAATTGGCCCAGTTCTAAGAACTATAAGGTCCAGAACTGTTGCTAGTGCAGTTGTGTACTGTACAAGACAATGAACGTGGACTAATTTATTGTATACTATAATGCACTGTACAGCTGTTTTGTTAAATTAAACAGAGAACTCTACAACACTCAAGTCACATGCTTTCATCCGCTGCATCCCCTTTGCTGATTAGGATTCCTGAACTTAATATAACCTTATGGGACCCCAGACGAAGATGTGGTTAGACAGTGTCTGAACAGTTGTTAAGCAAAGCATACCTGTAATTAGAACAGCAGGTTATGTTCCATTAGGGTACTGTTCTGTTCCAATAATAACCAAAATTACTGTAAAGGTCTAAAAAATCCGCTTGAGTCCTGCAGGGGGGTATTAACCTGTATTCGAATGAGGTCTTTAATAATGTGGCAGAAAAGTATACGTACTTATAATGTACTTAATGAGTATGATTTACCAGATCATGTCAGGAAATCCAGCCATTAAAATTTAAGACATAGTTGATCATGTTCCAGTACTTGAGTGGATACTTGTGTTTTTCAGCCGGCGAGGCTCAGGCATAATGGAAGACGATGAGGAGCCTATTGTAGAGGATGTCATGATGTCATCAGATGGCCGGATTGAGGATCTCAGTGAAGGCATGGACTTTGACACAATGGATATTGATCTGGTAATGAACTTTTTAGCAGTTATGTTGTCTGTACACCTGAAGAAATACTAATATACAGTACTGTGCAAAAGTCACCCCCAAGGATCTGTACAATGATTTTAACAATGGTGTAACGACCATTTATAATCATTCCTCAGTTTCTTAATTAGAATGCAACTAGAATATACAGGAAAAATGTAGTATTTAAAAAATAAAATACTTGTATTGAATAACTACATGGCAGTAATTTAGTGGGACCTCTACTTACACTTGAGCAATAGGCCAAGAAACCACTTTTGCAGACGGGGCACAGAGTGAAAAGGCAAAAATATGCTAAAACTAACAAATATTATAATGAAGATCAGTGGAAAAGAGTATTATGGAGTGAGAGCTTGAAATTTTTGGGTCCAAATCGTTAACAATATACGTTCATTATACCATTGCTAAAACAACTATTCTAATGGTGGCTTAAGACTTTTGCATGGTACTGTATAATTAAATGCTAATATTTGGCATTTAGCGACTGTGGTGGCCTAGTGGTTAAGGTGCTGGACTATGGACCAGAAGGTCCAGGGTTCAAATCTCACTTCTGCCAAGCTGCCACTGTTGGGTCCTTGAGCAAAGCCCTTAACCCACAACTGCTTGGATTGTAAGACTGTACCAATTGTAAGTCGCTCTGGATAGGGGCGTCTGCTAAATGCTGTAAATGTATTTAATTTGACAAGGCGTGTAGCAGTGGTTGACCATGTGTAATCTCGTCCGTTTGTTATAGCCTGCATCGAAGAGTCGACGAGAGAGATCAGAATTGAAGCCAGACTTTTTTGACCCGGCCTCTATCATGGATGAGTCTGTAAGGACCACTCACTTCCTGGGCTACGATGCTTTTCAGCGGTAATGAGGACAAACTCTGCACTCTAAGGCCACCACTAGATGGCACTAGTAGGAGTGATGTCTAACAGACAGCTCGATTCCGCAGCTCACGTTGCTGTGGATGACAAACAGCCTCAAGCTAGGAAATATTAACTATATCGAAAGAGAATCAAAGGCCATTTATTTGGTAACACTAAGCTCACACTGAATTTTTTTTTTTTTTTTTTTTTGTAGATCGTTAGAGTAGCCATGTTTTAAGATGCAAAATTTGGAGTGTTTTTTGAAAAAAGAAATCAGCATTTTCTGTAAGGTCAGATTCTTTTTGTACAGGTAATACATGAGCTCAGTGTAGTAACTGGTTAACAGAAACATCTATTGTTGCATAGAGACTTCAGAAATAAATATAGTGACTTAAACAGTCCTTTAGTAAGTGGTCCCTCCATGCAAAATGTCAGGGGGCAGATTGTGAATGCCATGGAATGTTGGACTGTTCTTAGCCATGTATAAATATATAAAATATATTTCAAAGCTGAAGATCTTGTGTGAAGAAGTTTATCTCTCTTTAGAGTTGTGGTATTTCTTGAACCTGGGGTGGATGCATCTTCTTTTTTAACTTAAAAGATAACTATGTTATGTATAGCCCTTTTGTAATAGTGAGTAATCAGGTGTAAAGTAGTAATTTATAAGCAGTTACTGCTCATCATAGTGAGTGATGTGATATATTTTATTCTTCTTAACTATCTTATGTAAAAAACAAAAAAAACAAAAACAGGAGGTTATCCTCCTGCTCTTTATATTAGTGTTTGGTTTCGTTCCACTCCCTTTGAGAGATCTGCAGCTCTTCTGTTACGGACAGTGAGAATGCTCACTGTCGCCCTTTTGAGGAATCAGAGAAGCTGTGTTAGTGCTTCCCCCAAATCATCTCGCCCAAAGATTAGAACCGCTCGCTTGTCCCTTCTGAGAGCATCACCAAGGATACAAAAGGAAATCTCTCCAGTTGTGCCATTGTGTTTGTATGTAATAAAAGCAAAGCTTGCTTAGTTGGTCTCCTCCTGACATTTGGCCGATCAGTGATGTAGACACCTCCTTTTGAGTTCTATAAAATGTATAAATTTGGTGCTGATTTTATAACTGTGTTTAGGGGTTTTCTTACTTTTAGGCTCCAATTTAAAGCGGGGGGAAAAAAGAAAATCTATGAAATGTTGAGAGCATGTAGCCATGCGGTTTTTTTATTTCTATTTTATATAGTGTTTGTATGTCGTCGTTGTTTTGTTAATTATAAGGTCTTTGGGTTTTTACATTTCCCTAAATGTAAATTATGTTGGTCATGCTTCACCGTCAGCTATTGCGTTCAGCTTTACACAGTGTGATGCTCCATTTAAACCGGGAGCGTTATTTGTGTTACGTTTGGGCAGCTCTGTAAAGTTTAAATTAACACGTTTAGCTTGTACTGAAGCATTTGTATATCTAAACATGTTTCTTACGTAAACTTAATCATTCCATATCCTGGCCTTAAACATGCTTGTACAAAAATGTTCTAAAAAAATTTTATATTATATTTCTTTTGTTTTGTGCAGTGTATTGATTTGTATTTACTTTAGAACCGAGTTCAGCCCTGTTCTTGTAGATCTACTGTCCAGCCCTAATCCAGCATCCCACTCTAGATGAGCAGCATGAAGGTGGGTCTGCAAGAACAGGGTTGGCCTTACTGCATTAGACAATATGTTCCGGAATGGCATGAGTGTAAGTAAGAGAAGTGGAATCCATTTTGAAGAAATATGAAAACATAGTCTCAATACTGTCCCATTTATCACTCACCACTACATTTGCAAAACCGCTCAGTAGATTGTGTAAATATACATGCATTTTAACAAAAACCTTAATTTTCTAGTGTCTTTTCCTGTTAATGTTTATAATCATTTATCATTTTTCCCTCTACAAAGATTTCACTGATTCATACTTGTTTTCCTGTTCCGTCATCCACGGTACTGTTTCTGATTTGTATCTATCTGGAGACAGTAAGTTTTTAAATAAAAGTAAACAAAGCTTTATTTTGTGTATTTTTTTTTAACAGTGCCGAATTTCGAGTTACTGACTGCTGTTTATGAATGGTCTGTAAAATATGTGGTTACTAATTGCACTCGTTAACAAGGATACTGTCCCATTTGTTTAAAAAAAGAAAGTGTTGGTGTATTTTTACACACTAAATCCAAATATTTTCAGAATTTGTCACTAATGGGTTGTTCCATTATACTCACACATCATTACGTATAGTATTTATGGACCAGTGCTCAACAGCAGTTAAAACTAAATCTTTAACAAACAGCTGATTTTATTGTTTGCGAGTTGCATAAAGCTTATTTTTGAAAGCAGTAGCCTAGATGAGCCACCAGGGACCTGCAGAAACACAAGTGGACAATTTGAGGTGCAGTTCCAGGACGCTCAATTAAAGCTGTTGCACAGTCAAAATTTGAGATGCATAATGCATGTCACTTGTAATAGTGACACGGCAAATGTGATGTATCACGTTTTTTTGTTTTGCTCAGCAAGAAGTTGCAGTTTGTATGAACTTCAGTGGTTTGGAAGTAAAATGCGTGTTTGGAAACTACAGACATGTAGTAAAATTTAAAGTGCTCTATCCCTTAACCATGCCAGGCAGAAAAATTATCCAATATTACACATTAGTATTACACCGTTGTTCGTGCCATGAACGTGTTGTGAAGAGCAGACTTTGATAGATCCCTGTTCTTTGAATAAAACCGGGTTCTCACTCATCCCATTGATTGAAAACACCTGACTCTAACTTCACCTTCAAATTGACTTCTAATTCTTAAGGTTCACATACTTTTGCCACTCACCAATATGGTGAGTGGCAAAAGTATGTGAACCACAGGAATTGGATCATCTTCCTCAATAAATGTGACCAAGTATAATATTTTTACGTAATTTGTTTAACTGGGTTCTCTTTATCTACTTTTAGGACTTGTGTCAAAATCCGATGATGTTTTAGGTCATATTTATGCAGAAATATGGAACATTCTAAAGGGTTCACAAACAGTCCCATCTGGGGTGACAAACAGTGGGACTGTGGTAGCCTAGCGGTTAAGGTACTGGACTCTAGACCAGAAGGGCCAGGGTTCAAATCCCACCTCTGCCAAGCTGCCACAGTTGGGTCCTTGACATGCCCTTGGCCCACAATTGCTTGGATTGTAAGATTGTACCAATTGTAAGTCGCTCTGGATAAGGGCGTCCGCTAAATGCTGTAAATGTAAACATTCAAGCACACACATACACATGTGTGCCAGAACAGAGTTCTGATGGTGTATTACTCATTGATCTGAGAGAATGCATAGTTGCATTGGTGGCAAGTCCCTGGACTACAGCAAAAAAATCGCTTTAATGCTGTTAATTAAGGTAGAAGGTGGCACTACATCAGGAAAGGCTGCCATGGACTGGCTGTACAATAAATATTTTGTTTTCTGCTTACCCCCACGGCTGACTGGGGGTTTCAACCACCATGGAGTGCTGAGGGTTGACAATGCCCAGAGGGGAAGGTCCCAGAAATGAAATGCCCCTCTTACAAAAAGCATTTAATATGCATGTATACTTCTTGCTATAATATAGGGGCTGGTACGGTGGCTCAAGCAGCTAGCATGGTTGCCTCACAGGTCCAGAGATCTGTGGTTCTGTCCTGATCTTGGACTCTGTGTCTATGTAGATTTATTCTGGTTTCCTTCCACATTCCATAGACATTCCTTAGATTAACTGCTTGTTCTAAGTTGCCCCAGTATGAAAGGGTCTGACTATATTGCTCCTGTCATGAATAGGCACTGAAGCTGATGCAACGTTAAATAAAATAAACAAACAAATAATATAGGAGGGAGAGAGAATGCATGTACTGTACTTGTGTGTACTTGAAAATGAGAAAATAAAATCCAGGAAATCACATTGTAGGATTTTTAATTAATTTAATTGTAAATCATGGTGGAAATAAGTATTTGGTCGCCCACAAACAAGCAAGATTTCTGGCCCTCACAGACCTGTAACAGCTTCTTTAAGAAGCTCTTCTGTCCTCCACTCGTTACCTGTATTAATGGCACCTGTTTGACATCGTTATTTGTATAAAAGACACCTGTCCACAGCCTCAAACAGTCAGACTCCAAACTCAACCATGGCCAACACCAAAGAGCTGTCGAAGGACACCAGGAAGAAAATTGTAGACCTGCACCAGGCTGGGAAGAGTGAATCTACAATAGGCAAGCAGGTTGGTGTGAATAAATCAACTGTGGGAGCAATTGTAAGACAACAAGCCCATTGATAATCTCCCTCGATCTGGGGCCAAATGCAAGATCTCATCCCGTGGGGTCAAAATGATCATGAGAACGGTGAGCAAAAATCCCAGAACTGCACGGAGAGACCTGATGAATGACCAGCAAAGAGCTGGGACCAAAGTAACAAAGGCTACCATCAGTAACACACTACACCGAGAGGGACTCGGATCCTGCTCTGCCAGGTGTGTCCCCCTGCTTAAGCCAGTACATGTCCAGGTAGGTCTGAAGTTAGCCAGAGAGCATATGGATGATCCAGAAGAGGATTGGGAGAATATCATGTGGTCAGATGAAACCAAAATAGAACTTTTTGCTAAAAACTCAACTGGAGGAAAAACGATGCTGAGTTGCATCCCAAGAACACCATACCTACTGTGAAGCATGGGGGTGGAAACATCATGCTTTGGGGTTGTTTTTTTGCAAAGCAGACAGGACGACTAATCTGTGTTAAGTGAAGAATGAATGGGGCCATGAATCGTGAGATTTTAAGCCAAAACCTCCTTCCATCAGTGAGAGCATTGAAGATGGAACGTGGCTAGGTCTTCCAGCATGACAGTGATCTCAAACACACAGCTCGTACTATGAAGGAGTGGCTCCGTAAAAAGCATTTCAAGGTCCTGGAGTGGCCTAGGGAGAACTTCAACCGCACAGAAACTTTGTAGCTGGAGTTGAAAGTACGTGTTGCCCCAAAACATCACTGCTCTAGAGGAGATCTGCATGGAGGAATGGGCCAAAATACCAGCTACAGTGTGTTCCAACCTGGTGAAGACTTACAGGAAACGTTTGACCTCTGTCATTGCCAACAAAGGTTATGTTAGAAAGTATCGAGTTGAACTTTTGTTATTGACCAAATACTTATTTTCCACCATAATTTACAATTAAATTCTTTAAAAATCCTACAATGTGATTATCTGGATTTTTTTTTCTCGTTTTGTCTCTCATAGTTGAGGTGTACCTATGATGAAAATTACAGACCCCTCTCATCTTCCTAAGTAGGAGAACTTGCACAATCAGTGTGGCGCAGGGCTTCCTAATATGGAGTTGTATTATTGGGCTTCTCAAATTAGAAATATGGTCAACTGGTGCACACCCAGAACAGATTCTTTGTGGTTAAGTATCGAATGTTACTCATGTAAATCAGGATGCGGTATTTACCAATCATTAATAATTTTAAAGATGTACCACAAATTTGTGACAAATTGGTAGTATATAATACACTTTTGGCCTGGCGCGACGGTACCTCGGAATTGCAAAATCCCTGTTTTTATACTCTCCTGTTGATTCCAATCCTGATTTACCTGCTCAATTAAGACATATAGGGATACCTAATTGAACTGTAAGTGGACTCAATCACCTTTCTAACAAGATGTTATTAAATCCTTTCAACAAATACAACAGGAATTTGCAATTCCAAAAAAGGATTTTTATAAATATCTTCAATTACGAAATTTCATCAAAGCATCACTGAGCACTGGTGAGCTAAGGTTGGAGGTACTGGACATTGAACATATCTTGAGTAACCATGGAGAATTTAAGGGATTAATCTCAAGGATTTATGGTAATCTCCTTACAAAATCTAAATGTTCATTAGTTGGCTTGAAGAACACTTGGTAGAAAGATCTGGGGTTTACTATTGAGGAAGGTGACTGGTTAAAAATATGTGATAAAGTGTACCCCAAGTGTACTTCCACTGGAATACACAATCTTAATTTCAATTTTTTAAAATAGAACATATTATACTCCTGTCCATTTGCATAAAATGTACCCTTAACCCCCGAACCTCCGAACCTTTGCTTTAAATGTAACCTGGAAAAAGGAACGTATACGCATACTTTTTGGCAATACCCATTTATTGCAAAATATTATTCATGCAGTGATAGAAAAAATGTTTAAAAAATAATGTTCAATGTCCCCAGGTTTATATCTAGTTAACAGCAACATTGACAAGATTGGAGACAGAGATTTTAAATATTTGTTTGTGTTACTGGTATATCTTGCAAAAAAATGTATTCTTCTACTCTGGTCCACTATCTTGAAAGCCAAGGTCACTGAAACCTTTTGTATCTTGCCTCAAACTTGTATGATCTTGTAATGTGGTTTCTTTCCTTTCCTTTTTTTTCTACTTCCAATACAAGATGGAATCTGTAACTTATGTTTTATACCGATGTTGACTTGATTAAAAAAAATAAAGTATGTATGTACACAGATACAATATAGTGCACTGAAGCTCCTAAGTGTAGAGTAATCAACAATAGTGAATTGTACAAAAGAAATGGAGCAGCATTATATATCGAGTTCAACAGTCTTATGGCATATGGGAAGAAGCTGTTTATGAACTTGGCTGCTCTGTATCGAAGACTACGAAACCTCTTTCCAGAGTCCAGCAATGAGAACAATCCATGATGGGGGTGGGAGGGGTCTCTGTGAATGTTCTGAGCTCTGGTCAGACAGTTACTTGTCGCAATGTCCTGTATGGGAGGACGTGAAGTCCCAATAATTCTTTCCGCTGTCTTTACCACTCTCTACAGGGACTTCCAGTCATAGGCTCTGCAGGCTCCTGCCCAGACAGAGATGCAACTGGTCAGTATGCCCTCCACAGTGCCTCTGTAGAAGGTGGTGAGAATCAGAGGGGGGAGGTGTGCTCTTTTCATCCGTCTCAGGAAGTGCATGTGCTGCTGAGCTCTTTTGACCAGAGCTTCAGTGGGTGTCGACCAAGTCAAAGTGTCCTGTATCTGTACCCCCAGGAACTTGGTTTTGCTGACTATCTCCACTGCTGTGTCCTTGATGACGAGTGGTGTGTGGATAGGTTGGCCCCTCCTGAAGTCGAAGATGATCTCTTTGTTTTTTTTTCAACATTCAGCGCCAATTGTTTATTTTACATCAGTCAATCAGATGCTTCACGTCTATAGTCCAGGTCGTTGTCATCCTGGATTAGGCCCACAACCGTAGTGTCATCTGCGAACTTCACAATGTGGTTTTAGTGGACCTGGCGCAGGGCCAACAGGGTAAACAGCAGCAGGTTCAGGACGCAGGCCTGAGGGGAGCCAGTGCTCAGAGAAATGACACTAGAGACATTGTTACCCACTCGCAAAGATTGAAGTCTGTTTGTTAGGAAATCGAACAGCCAAATGCACAGAAGAGTGCTGAAACCAAAGGACAACAGTTTGCTTATCAGATGTTGGGGGATGATTGTATTAAATGCTGAGCTGAAATCCAGAAACGACATCCGCACATGTGTATTCTTTCCTTCCACATGTTCTAAGCTCAAGTACAGAACAGAGGAAATAGCATCCTGTACTGAAAGATTTGGGCAATAGGCAAACTGATATGGGTCGAATGTGGGAGGAAATGTGCAGGTCATCCACCCACGTGCACAACTTTCTAATATGGCAACGAACTACATATCCAAACATGATGAATATGTCTCCCTGTGTTTTCCTATGTTTATTCTAATTTTCGTGGGCATCGTCCCCTCCCTCACGCTCTGCAATCATGACTCTATTGACTTGGTGCACCTGGAGGGGCTCTAATGCCTCAATGCACTAGTTAGACAAATACTTTTGTACATGTTGTGCATAAACATGGTTTCTTTGTACTTGAGTAGGAGTTGGAAGTATTTTATTAGACGGACTTTGACATAGGTATGGACTCTCTATTTAGATTTGAATGCTGAAATGATTCGAGCCGATTGACATGGATTAACCAATGAGCGGCGAGTAGGCTTCCTAATGACCACAATGCTTTGCAACGCCAGGGTTTCTTAAGTTGTAATGAAAAGAGGGTTTTGGTTGAAACTTTTTTCTGCTAATGGTGAAATCCCAGTTGAAAAAGAACAAACAACATTTCAGCGTAAGAAAATGTCAGCAATCAGTCCTAATAAAAAATCTGGCCCAGTGGCACCAAACCTAGCATGATGGAGAATGCTTTCTACTTGCCGCTCTTTAAACACCAACAGGTGCACACCGTTCATAATAGAGCGGGAGGACGCTTGGCTTGAGCTCACCATCAGCTCCCATTCGGCCTCATTCGGTCCATTTCGGCCGTCAAACCACGTCCGAGCTTCACGGCCAGGGGGGTGGAGACTCCCAATTTACAAATTTTACTTGTCTTCCCACGGTAGAACCTTGGGAGTACCTTGTGACTCTGGATCTTCTCCAAAATTCACTTATCTCTAGGATATATTTACGTCTTATGGTTTTGGATGAATATTCCCTTAGTAAAATTAAAAGTGCTTGGGAAAATGAGTTGGGAACTGTTTTTACTGAACAGTGGTGGGACAAGGCAATAACTGGGATCCATTCAGGTGCGCCTTGTGTGAGACTGCAATTGATTCAATTTAAGGTTTTGCATACAGTTTAATGGTCCAAGTCTCAGTTATCTAAATTTTACCCTAATGTTATGGATCAATGTGATTGAATAAATTCTGGTCCGAGTGTTTCAAGATAATGTCAAAGGTTTTAGGCGCCAATGTTGGTGCATGTCCCATTGTGGCAATATTTGGTCTCCCTGCTGTTTCGTCTCCATTAACTTGAGTTCAATCTTAGCTTTCACTTCTTTATTAGCAAGGCACCGTATTCTGTTATTGTGGAAGTCCGCAAAACCACCTTCAGTTTCATTGTGGCTCCAAGATGTCTTGTATTTTTGTAGATTGGAAAAAAATCGTTTTACTTTGAAAGGGAATGCTTTTCTTACATTTTTTTAATTTGCTTCAAATAATGCCGACTGACTAGATTTTTTCTCATCTCTTTTTTTCCCTTCTTTTTATAATTTTTATTTATTTCTGTTATTTTCATTATTTATTTATTTTTTCCCCCTTTTGGGTTTTTATTTGTTTGTTTGTTTGTTTTTTCCTCCTCCTCTCTCTCTTTATTTTCCTCTTTTGAGTGTGTGTGAGTTATTTAGGGTTTACATAAACTAGAGGAGTTTGTAAATTAGTGGATTTGGCTTTAGTCATTGTTGTGTTTATTTCTTGTTTTTGCTCATTATTTGACCTGTGGTTATTTGTTGTTATGTCTTTGCTATACTCCTCAATAAAAAAGATAAAAAATAAATAAATAAAATAAAGTCAAAATGTCGAGCCACCCTAGCTCGCTGAGTTACTTGTCAGTCCCCTGCACTTGGGTATTCCTCCTCCTCACATCACACAGTTCGCCTGGCCAACCGTAACAGAAAGCTGGTCTGCCCCAACAGCTGCTGGTGATCTTCTAGCCCTGTACCACAGACAGCATCCTTACATACTGCATCTCTGAATTCTATCTTAGTTGCACGGCAGCTCATAGAAAAGCTGTTCAGCATGCTGTCTCCAGTGCAAAGAAGATCACTGGGTAACTGCACCCAGCCTGGAAGACATCTGCCTACAGGAAGGCTACCACCATCTGCAGAGACCCCATACACCCATTTCATCCTCCGTTTGAACTCCGTATCCAGCAGACGATACAAAGCCCATAACAGATCCATAAATGCTCTGAAGCAGTCGACCAAGAATCCCCCATAAATTATCTGGCTGCCCCAATGTCTGCCACAACTGACTTTCTCTCACACACACACACCATGTGTCACAAACTATGTGGGGACCACACATTCACATAATGATCACTGTAGCTAATTACTGCTACACCTGCACCTACATCTACCTCTAATGCTAACCTTAACCTCAGTAACTTAGCAAATCTTTTGACTCTTTTTGTTGTTTCAAAAGAAAATTACAGTTTGTGTAAAAAAGCCATTTTCCTCATGAGGACCAGAAAGGTGACCATGTAAAAAAAATGTCAAGGCTCTCTGTTGTTGTGGGGACATTTGGTCCCCACAATGTAATACATACATGGTACACACACACACACATAGACTAAGTGTGTTTACATACACTTAATATTCCAGTCTTAGTCATATTTCTGCAGCCATCTAATTATTCAAGTGGCTATGTATACAGCACACTCCGATCTACAAATCAGATTAAGAAATCCAATAAAGAGAGCTAAATTACTCCTAGCATGTATACCAGTTACCCAATTTTAATAAATTTTCTAAGTCTATGCATGTGCGCGAGCCTAAATGTACATGGTTGCCAGGTCCGCTTATTCTAAAGGCTGGGCTTTATTTGGGATCTTCTTTCCATTGACTGTGACCATATTTTCCCGCAGGATCTGGAAAGCCTGGTTTTGAACATACCACACAATTTAAAGGCAGTGGAACGGCTATCAAACACTTTGTGAACACAGTATACAGTGGTGCTTGAAAGTTTGTGAACTCTTTAGAATTTTCTATATTTCTGCATAAATATGACCTAAAACATCATCAGATTTTCACACAAGTCCTTAAAGGAGATGAAGAGAACCCAGTTAAACAAATGAGACAAAAATATTATACATGGTCATTTATTTATTGAGGAAAAGGATCCAACATTACATATTAGTGAGTGGCAAAAATATGTGAACCAATAAATGGGATGACAATCAGGTGTGAGTGTGCACCCTGGTTTATTTAAAGAACAGGGATCTATCACAGTCGGCTCTTCACAACACACGCTTGTGGAAGTGTATCATGCCATGAACAAAAACAATCAACCTCAGAAAAAGAGTTGTTGATGCTCACCAGGCTGGAAAAAGTTACAAAACCATCTTTAAAGAGTTTGGACTCCACAAATCCTCAGTCAGACAGATTGTGTACAAATGGAGGAAATCCAAGACCATTATTACCCTCCCCAGGAGGTTCAGGACATCTGTCCAGGAACTGAATCTCAAAAGAAGGTGGGTCATGAAGCAACGACCCTAAGCACACAAGTTGTTTTACTAAAGAATGGTTAAAGAAGAATAAAGTTAATGTTTTGGAATGGCCAAGTCAAAGTCTTAATCCAATCAAAATGTTGTGGAAGGACCTGAAGTGAGCAGTTAATGTGAGGAAACCCACCATCATCCCAGAGCTGAAGTTGTTCTGTACGGAGGAATGGGCTAAAATTCCTACAAGCCGCTGTGCAGGACTGATCAACAGTTACAGGAAACGTTTAGTTGCAGTTATTGCTGCACAGGGGGGGCACACCAGATACAGAAAGTAAAGGTTCACATACTTTTGCCACCCACTAATATGTAACTTTGGATCATTTTCCTCAATAAATAAATGACCAAGTATAATATTTTCATTTCATTTGTTTAACTGGGTTCTCTTTATCCACTTTTAGGACTTCCGATTGTGTTTTAGGTCATATTTATGCAGACATATTGAAAATCACAAAGGGTTCACAAATGTCCAGCCACCACTGTACCTGCCAGGTATGCTGATAGGTGGATGTGAGTTTGAAATGGATTAGCGTTTGGCGCCCTGTGATGTATCTGTGCCCTGTCCGAAACGTATAATTTCTACATACTGTAATCTCATCAGGTAACGGGAAGTCGTAGGCGCTTTCTGGCGGAAATGCATCACTGTGTTACATTGTTGTGTTCCTGTAATGGCGGAGCACACGGAGGGAGAAAGCGTTGGGTTCAATGCTAACAGGTCAGTATTTGCAACATCAGTTTCCGAGTTCAGTCGTTTTTACTCATCTTTAACAGCAGGGTCGGTTTTAATAAATAAGTGCTGATAGTGTCTAAGGTTTTAGCAGGTTATCTTTATTTAACGTTATAAAGAAGAGCGGTGTGCTGGAACTAAAGCGCGCTAATTTGAGTACAACAGCTAGTTTAGCGTATTAGAGAAACAATACAGAGACTAGTGGTGTGATTTATCGTTTATATGAAATGTCGTATTCGGATGCTGTGCGATTTTGAAATTTATTTTATATTTACATGTAACATTAAAAAACAAACAAAAAAACAACCACAAGGTGGTATGTGACCGCCTTGCTTTAATGTTTGTGTAGTAGTTGTGATGTAGAACTGCACAGTTGCACCTATTTTAATTACAGGTTTTTGTATATAGCCTGTGTTTGGTTTATTAACTGGTGCATTTATTCAGGAGGTTGTTACTTTCATATGCTTAAGATGTACATATAGATTATTAGATTTTATATAATTTATAGTATTCTAATAATACACTGCCTGGCCAAAAAATAAAAAAGTCTCACACACTAATATTTTGTTGTACCACCTTTAGCTTTGATTACAGCACACATTCGCTATGGCATCATTTCCACAAGTTTCTGCAATGTCACAACATTTATTTCTGTCCAGAGTTGCATTAATGTTCCCCAAGATCTTGTATTGATGATGGGAGATTTGGACCTTGTCCAGCACATCCTAAAGACTCTTAATGGGGTTCAGGTCTGGACTCTGTGGTGGACAATCCATGTCTGAAAATGATGTCTCATGCACCCTGAACCACTCTTTCACAATTTGAACTGATGAATCCTGGCATTGCCATCTTGGAATATGCCCGTGCCATCAGGGAAGAAATAATTCAGTGAAGGAATAACCTGGTTGTTCAGTATATTCACGTAGTCAGATGACCTCATTCTTTGGTCACATAACATTGCTGAACCTAGACCTGACCAACGTCAGCAACCACAGATCATAGCCCTGCCCACACAGGCTTGTACAGTAGACACTAGGTATGGTGGGTACATCACTTCATCCGCCTCTCTTCTTACCCTGATGCGCCAATCACTCTGGAACAGGGTAAATCTGGACTCATCAGACCTCATGACTGTCTTCCATTGCTCCAGAGTCCAGTCTTTATGCTCCATAGCAAATTGAAGCCGTTTTTGCTGGTTAGTCTCATTGACAAGTGGTTTGCTTAAAGCTACACAGCTGTTAAGTCCCAATCCCTTGAGTTCCCTTTGTATTGTGCGTGTGGAAATGTTCTTACTTTCACTATTAAACATATCTCTGAGTTCTGCTGTTGTTTTTCTGCGATTTGATTTAACCAAATATTTAAGTGATTGCCGATCACAATCATTCAACATTTTTTTTCTGACCACATTCCTTCCTCGACAATTGTTTCCCCACTGTCCTTCCACATTTTTAATAATGCATTGGACAGTTCTTAACCTGATTTTAGTAGTTTCAACAATCTCCTTAGATGTTTTCTCTGCTTGATGCATGCCAATAATTTTACCAGGTCTGCTCTTCATAACACGTTTGTGGAAGTGAATCATGGCACTAAAAAAATGAGATTTCTGAGGACCTTGAAAAAGAGTTGTTGATGCTCATCAGGCTGGAAAAGGTTACAAAACCATCAAGACCATTGTTACCCTCCCCATGAGTGGTCAACCAACAAATATCCCTCCAAGAGCAAGGCATGTAATAGTTGGCGAGCTCACAAAGGACCCCAGGGTAACTTTTAAGCAAATGAAGGCCTCTCTCACATTGGCTAATGTTAATTTTCATGAGTCCACCATTAGAAGAACACTGAACAACAATGGTGTGCATGACATGGTTGCAAGGAGAAAGCCACTGCTCTCCAAAAAGAACATTGCTTCCCATCTGCAGTCTGCTAAAGATCATGTGGACAAGCCAGAAGACTATTGGAAGAGTGTTTTGTGGACGGATGAGGCCAAAATAGAACTTTTTGGTTTAAGAGAAAAGCGTTATGTTTGGAGAAAGGAAAACACTGCATGCCAGCATAAGAACCTTATCCCATCTGTGAAACATGGTGGTGGTAGTATCATGGTTTGGGCTGTTTTGCTGAATCTGGGCCTAAGCAGACAAGTCGTTCTACCAAGAATGGTTAAAGAAGAATAAAGTTAATGTTTTGGAATGGCCAAGTCAAAGTCCTGACCAGAGTCCAGTTGAAATGTTGTGGAAGGACCTGAAGCGAGCAGTTAATGTGAGGAAACCCACCAACATCCCAGAGTTGAAGCTGTTCCTCCAAGCCGGTGTGCAGGACTGATCAACAGTTACAGGAAACGTTTAGTTGCAGTTACTGCTGCACAGGGGGGTCACACCAGATACTGAAAGCAAAGGCTCACATACTGTACCCACTCACTAATATGTAACATTGGATCATTTTCTTCAGTAAATAAATGACCAAGTATAAAATATTTGTCTCATTTGTTTAACTGGGTTCTCTTTATCCACTTTTAGGACTTGTGTGAAAATCTGATGACGTTGTAGGTCATATTTATGCCGAAATATTGAAAATTCTAAAGGGTTCACATGGATCCACGCTTTGCTGTCGTTTATGCCAATTTCTGTTCTGAAAGTTGCAACAGAAATCATGATTCATCAGTCTTCTGGTCCGATTTTGATGATCCCAAATGAATTGTAGCCTCAGATTCCTTGTTTTAGCTGATTTTTGGAGTGGCACCGAGTGTGGTCTTCTGCTGATGTAGCCCATATTTTTAAGGATTGTACGTGCATACTTCTGTTGTAAAGAGTGGTTATTTGGGCTACTGTTGCCTTTTTATTAGCTTGAACCCGTCAAGCTATTTTATGGCATTTTTGAATGGCAATGGATATTATCTCTTGCATCACCTTGCTTCCCAATTCTGATGCTTGGTTTGAACTTGGCTTGGCAGGTTGTCTTGACCATGTCTACATACTGAAATGTGATAAATTGTTGTCATATGGTTGGTTGATTAGATATTTTCATCAAGGAGAAGTTGAACTGGTATGCCTAATGAAGTGGCCAGCAAATATGTAGTATAATGTATAATAATAATTATTATTTAATATTTTTCTAACCATATTTAGTTTAGTGTCCCGTACGTTCAACAGCATAATCGGAAAGTAAAACTATAGCTGTTATTTACAGAACTTGCCCAGCAACTTTCCTATTATACCCAGTACAGAAATTTAGCAGGTTTATCAAGTCAAACACACTGTTAATGATGCCTGACTTTGCACCTCCTTGTGAGCTTAAACAGGAGAACCAAGTGCAACATGAGTGCTTTCACAGTTTTGCAACAACCACAGCAACAATAAACATCAAGGTTTTGCTTAGTATCATGGACTTTCTTCCACAATCACCTGACCTAAACCCCACTGAGCATTTATCAGCGCACTTACATTTCCCAATCTTACATTTACAGCATTTAGCAGACGCCCTTATCCAGAGCGACTTACAATTGATACAGTCTTACAATCCAAGCAATTGTGGGTTAAGGGTCTTGCTCAAGGACCCAACAGTGGCAGATTGGCAGAGGTGGGATTTGAACCCTGGACCTTGTGGTCCAGAGTCCAGTACCTTACCCGCTAGGCTACCACAGTCCCCACTTAAGACATCACAAGGTGGTCTTTGGAATATTGTGAAGTCATGCTGGGCTAACGTGGATCATCAGATTTAGCACAGAGTCCATGTCAGCTTTAGGGCACTCTGTCATTGCAGCAAAAGGGGGAACAAACCAAATACTAATACATTCAGGAGTCAGGCGGTTTTTAAAGTATTTCCTTCAAATGGTATGCTGATTATTTCATTTGTAATAATAGATTAAATGTATTGAGACAAATGCACAATAGAATAATTGACTAGTGGTTTTGACTTTTGGCCCAAACTGTATCAGTTATTTTTTCGATTAACTGTCTAATTGGGTGTATATTTGTTTATTTTTTTGTCATATGTTTTATATTCATCCAGATCCAGTCCCATTAAGTGAGCGTTAAAATTGAAGTCTTGTTTTGATTCAAAGATTTGCAGCTGATAAGTCAGTTACATGTTTTCTTCTGCATAACAGAATGGCGCAGCAGCAGCCAGCCCCACGTTTCCCCACTGCTGCCTCTCCAGTCTCCGCCTGTTTGCCACGCAGGCAGCCGTTGCTGAGCACCCCTGCTACTCCACCGTTGCTGAGTACCTCTGCTACCCCACCATTACTGAGCACCTCTGCTACTCCACCGCTGCTGAGCACTCCCACCACCCCACCACTGCTAAGCACTCCTGCTTCCACACCTCTCCTGAGCACCCCCAATACACCTTCGTACTCTGTGATGAGAGGCTCTGCTCCTGCAACGCGTCCCCCATTTGGACGAATGCCCTTTGATCCTAGTGTCCTGCCACCTGTAGGAACGACTCATTTACAGGTGTGGATTTCTAGATTGCAGTGAACTTGGTGTAGTGTTCATAATTTACATTTACAGCATTTTATAAAAGCTCATATCCTGAGAGACTTAAATTAGTCTCAGATTTTAAAGTCTTAAAATGTACAGTCCAAGCAACAGGGGGATAAGGGCTCAAAAGTGGCAGCTTGGCACGGCAGGGACGTGAACGCTGGGCCATGTGGTCATTAATCTAGAAAACCGCTGTACCGCCAGAGCCATAAATATTTAGATTTGGATGCTATTGTTTGTTCAGATGCTATTGTGGTTGTATGCTTTGTCTATATTTTTGTTAGTTAATATTACTTGAATCTATGACAAAGAGCCCAAAAGGGATTACTAGCCACCAATATTATTGTTGTTTGAGTGAAACATGCGTTTTGAATGCCAGCTCTTGCGGCGGTGTTTGTGTTCAATTTAACTTGTGCAAAAAAAAGGTAATGATGCTATAACTGGCGGCACAGTTTTTTAATTAAGTAGCCTAAAGCTTGCTGATGTAACTGTGATTTGTTAGGGTTTTGTAATGGTCACTATGCTTGTTTATTACTGGCTAAAAGATTCTGGCTAAATTTCTGTCTTTACTTTGACATTTAAATGCAGGTACGTGCCTTTTAATGTCCATATTTCATTCGTTGATTGATGTGGAAGTTGACCAGACATTACCATAGTCCCATACTATTTTTAGGCTACTGTAATGTAAATATAAAGGGTATTTTCACCCTTTTATAGCCTATACAATAACATACTGTTACAACCCTGTCTAGGGAAAAGCCGTAACACTTAAGGGGATGGTGTCCCGGACCTGATGCTTCTGTTGACAGAAGCCAAAGATGCATTGTTATACTATATTACGAACAACACAGAATATCAACTGGATTAAACAGAGACTGAGCGAGTGAATGCTATTTACAGCTTGTTACAAATAACTAGTGGAGAGTCATCCACACATACATGAGTAACAAAAAATGTCTCTAAACACATCTTGAACAGTTAGAACAGGTTGCAGTCCAAATGTGAGGTAATTAGCAAGCGAGCACACGACCGGTAATTGAACTGTGGAGCTAATGACAGACTTCTGCTCTTAAAGTTCAACTCCCGCCTCTGTGTATCTGCAGCGTTGATTGGCTGTTGAGGTGACCGGTCGCCACAACATCTGGAGTTAAAAGACAAATTTTTTTATATATTTTATTATAGTTTATTATAAATGTCAAGTCGGCTTAATTTCTGTAGTGCTTTGTCTCAAAGCAGCATTACAATTTTAAATTATCTTGCTAAATGTAAGAACCTCAGCCATTAAATGGATGTTGGATTGTGCCTACCTGTATATTCTTTATAATTATTCACAACCTAAAAGCTGTATATCCCTCTGTAGCTGTATATAAGTAGGCATTTTAGTATACGAGTTCCATTAACTATATTAACAGCTGTTTCTTTCTTTCGTCTTTAAGAGACCACCCTTCATACCACCACCGGTAGGTGCCATGCCTCCACCTCCTGGCATGATTTTCCCACCAGGGATCCCACCGGTGACTTCATCTGTGCCTCCTGCAACTGCAGAGGAGATTTGGGTTGAGAACAAAAGTCCAGAGGGAAAGGTATTGAGCTTCTGCTTTCTTTAGCTTTGTGCAATAATTGTCGTACACGAAAGGGTGTTTGTCTGTTGCGATTTGTGAGTGCAGTTAAAAATTTTGTAATGTATGTCTGCAATACAGATATTCATTGTTCATGAGCGAAGCCAAACCCACAAACCTTTTCCATACTAACTGTGTGTTTTAAATCTCTAGATTTATTACTATCATGCGCTCACCCGACAGTCTGCCTGGACAAAGCCAGAGGGTGTGAAAGTAATCCAGCAGGCCGAGCTCACTCCTATGATGCTGACCCAAGTTGCAGGAGCAGCGGCTAGTGGCCCCAGCCCTTCAAACAACCTCCCAACAGCAGCAACCTCTGGTACCACACACTCCACCCAGGTCTCTAGCACAGCCATGACTTCTGCCTCCACCCCCAGCAGCAGTGTCACTATTTCACCTCTGTTACCCACACCAGGAGCAGGTATTGTCATGAGTGCCTTGACCTAAACTTTAGGCTTTTCTTTTTTTAATATATAATTAAGGCTAAGTACAGTGAGGATAATCGATAGAGTGTGTTTACACGGAGTTGATAATTCATTAACTGCAGAAAATCAGATTTTGTCAGTAAACCGATAAAGTTTACATAACTCGGGCAGTAATCTGATTTCTACTTTACAATCAGCCAGTAATCTCACAGAAGGATGTGACCTAAATTTCAAGCTGTGGTAGCCTGTGGTAGACTGTGGTAGCCTAGTGGGTAAGGAACTGGACTTTGGACCAGAAGGTCCAGGGTTCAAATCCCACCTCTGCCAAGCTGCCACTGCTGGCTCCTTGAGCAAGACCCTTAACCCACAATTGCTTGGATTGTAAGATTGTACCAATTGTAAGTCACTCTGGATAAGGGCGTCTGCTAAATGCTGTAAATGGGGTGATACAAGAAAAAACTTGTCAGATCCAAAAATATTGTATTCGTTGAGAATAAACAAACTAAAAAAAATCTTGTTTATTGTTCCTCCTGAAAGAAACTTTGAGTGGCATTACATCATTGTGATTAATTTTGTTTATGTCTCACAGCTCCTGAAAGCACAGAGCTGTCGTCTGCAGTTACTGCCCCCCACAGTGTGGCAGTGACCCCTGTGGTCACTGTAAATCCCCCTGCCGGAGCAGTCACTATGACAACAGGGCCACAGCCTCTTCCTGTGGCTTTACCCCACACTGTGCCACAGCCTTCTCCTGCCATGCCAGCATTCCCTCCGGTGATGGTGCCACCCTTCAGAGTGCCTCTACCTGGCTTACCCATTCCACTCCCCGGTAGGTGGTGCTTTCACTCTGATAATTCCTGCCATAGTGCTCTAGCGCCCTCAGAATGCTTCCTAACCTTTCCTCTGTGATTTGGCTTTAATCTATGTTCAGCAGTCCTTTCCTTCGTTCTTTTTAGTGGGTGGTTTTGTGTTAAAGTGGTACTTGCAGTCAACAGGTCTTTGCAACTTTCATCCATAGGAGACAGTACCAGCCTCATAATTTAAAAAAAGGCTGTGGAATATAATAATCCTAATCTTTTTAGTTTGTCTGCCAGAAAATTTAGTACCACTGCAGAATCTGGTGATAACTTGACCTGTGGGTTCCAGACGTTCTGCCTGTTACGTGTGTACTGTAGTTGACGTCTGTTTTTCTCTTACCAACGGTCTTTGCTTGCTTGATTCTTTTAGGTGTAGCAATGATGCAGATAGTCAGCTGTCCTTATATAAAGACTATCTCTCCCACCAAGAACGGTAATTCCCTCTCCATCGTTAGTTCGCATGTTGGTGACTGTTGTGCATCTGTGCTTTTTGTATTATATTTACCTGTAGTTACACATGACCAAACATTCCCAGCTATTACATCAGCATATCTAAATGTAATTCATTCAGAGGACGTTTCATTTTGGGGAGTTTACTGATTTGATGAATTTACGGTGGGTTTTGAAAGTTTGTGAACCCTTTAGAATGTTCTATATTTCTGCATAAATATGACCTAAAACATCATCAGATTTTCACACAAGTCCTAAAAGTAGATAAAGACAAAAATGAGATAAAAAATATTATACTTGGTCATTTATTTATTGAGGAAAATGATCCAATATTACATATTAGTGAGTGGCAAAAGTATGTGAACCTCTAGGGTTAGCAGTTAATTTGAAGGTGAAATTAGTCAGGTGTTTTCAGTCAATGGGATGATATTCAGGTGTGAGTGGGCACCCTGTTTTATCTAAAGATGTTAAAAGGTATATATTAACATCTGTTCTTCACAACACACGTTTGTGGAAGTGTACCATGGCACAAACAAATGAGATTTCTGGGGACCTCAGAAAAAGAGTTGTTGATGCTCATCAGGCTGGAAAAGGTTACAAAACCATCTCTAAAGAGTTTGGACTCCACAAATCCACATTCAGACAAATTGTGTACAAATGGAGGAAATTTAAGACCATTGGTACCCTCCCCAGGAGTGGTCGACCAACAAAGATCACTCCAAGAGCAAGGTGTGTAATAGTTGGTGAGGTCACAAAGGACCCCGGGGTAACGTCTAAGCAACTGAAGGCCTCTCTCACATTGACTAATGTTAATGTTCATGAGTCCACCATCAGAAGAACACTGAACAGCAATGGTGTGCATGGCAGGGTTGCAAAGAGAAAGCCACTGCTCTCCAAAAAGAACATTGCTTCCCATCTGCAGTTTGCTAAAGATCACGTGGACAAGCCAGAAGGCTATTGGAAGAATGTTTTGTGGACGGATGAGACCAAAATAGAACTTTTTGGTTTAAGAGAAAAGCGTTATGTTTTTAGAGAAAGGAAAACACTGCATGCCAGCATAAGAACCTTACCCCATCCGTGAAACATGGTGGTGGTGGTAGTATCATGGTTGGGGCCTGTTTTGCTGCATCTGGGCCAGGGCGGCTTGCCATCATTGATGGAACAATGAATTCTGAATTATATTAGAGAATTCTAAAGGAAAATGTGAGGACATCTGTCCATGAACTGAATCTCAAGAGAAGGTGGATCATGCAGCAAGACAACAACCCTAAGCACACAAGTCGTTCTATCAAAGAGTGTTTAAAGAAGAATAAAAAGGTAATGGTTTGGAATGGCCAAGACAAAGTCCTGACCTTAATCCATTCGAAATGTTGTGAAAGTACCTGAAGCGAGCAGTTAATGTGAGGAAACCCACCAACATCCCAGAGCTGAAGCTGTTCTGTACGGAGGAATGGACTAAAATTCTTCCAAGCCGGTGTGCAGGACTGATCAACAGTTACAGGAAACGTTTTGTTGCAGTTGTTGCTGCACAGGGGGGGTCACACCAGATACTGAAAGCAAAGGTTCTCATCCTTTTTGCCACTCACTAATATGTAATATGGGATAATTTTCCTCAATAAATAAATGACCAAGTATAATATTGTTGTCTCATTTGTTTAACTGGGTTCTCGTTATCCACTTTTAGGACTTCTGGGAAAATCTGATGATGTTTTAGGTCATATTTATGCAGAAATATAAAAAAAATTCTAAAGGGTTCACAAACTTTCAAATACCACTGTACAGATCACAGCATCTCTTCTGCTTACATTTTTCCTTTATCTGTGACTTGCTGTTTTTGTGTTCTGTCTTTGTGCTTCTCTGTAGCGAGGTTTTTTTTTCTTGTGGCATTAGTGTGTCTTTGTAGTTGCATGCATTATGTTATCCACATCAAACTTAGAGCTTTATCAAAAAGGTTATCATTAAGCTGGCTGTTGAATGGAGCTATCTTTATAAAGGATAGATTGCTGGTAGGGTATCATCACTTTAAACAGTCAATAATATCTTTCCATGCCTTGGTGGTAAGGGTTAATTAAGTTTTTATTAAAATATAAATTTTAATGTAGGGGTTAAACGGAACAATCAAAACTTCAAATTTCAACAGTTATCATACCACAAATGTAGTGTTATTGTAGTATACTGTACTGTGCAAATGACTTTGGTCACTGTATGATTACATGTACCATTGTTTTAGCAGTGGTATAATGACCATATACAATTATGTCTCTATTAGAATACAACCAGAAAATACAAGACATTTGTCTGCAGTATTCTAAAACCTGAAAACACTTCCAGAAAAAAACATCTTGTATAGAATACAGTGGCAAGTATTAGTGATCAGGAAGAGTAGCAGCCAAGAAACCATGTATTCGGAAGGGGAGCAGTGTGAATAACCTAAGATATGC
Source organism: Ancistrus triradiatus (assembly GCA_025084515.1). NCBI lineage: Eukaryota > Metazoa > Chordata > Actinopteri > Siluriformes > Loricariidae > Ancistrus > Ancistrus triradiatus. The sequence continues at coordinate 176,122 of JAJAGP010000245.1, read as the reverse complement.
TAAAGCTAAAGGAATGCTAAAGGAATTTATGGAGGAAATTATGGAGTATTATGGAGTCTTGAATCCAAGTTTTTAATTTGAGTCCAATCGTTGACAGTATGTTGTTATCATTATACCATGCTAAAACAGCAAATCTAATGGTGGCCTAAGACTTTTGCACAGGGTGGGCCAGCAGTCCAGTATGAGTCCTGGTGTTGCCTTTGACTACAGTGGGGGAAAAAAAGTAGTTAGCCAGCCACTGATTGTGCAAGTTCTCCTACTTAGAAATATGAGAGAGGTCTGTAATTTTCATCATAGGTACACTTCAACTATGAGAGACAAAATGAGGAAAAAAAATCCAGGAAATCGTATTGTAGGATTTTTAAAGAATTTAATTGTAAATCATGGTGGAAAATAAGTATTTGGTCACTCACAAACAAGCAAGATTTCTGACTCTCACAGACCTGTAACTTCGTCTTTAAGAAGCTCTTCTGTCCTCCACTCATTACCTGTATTAAAAACCCACTTTTCCGAGAGGGACTCAGATCCTGCAGTGCCAGGCGTGTCCCCATGCTTGAGCCAGTACATGTCCAGGTCTGTCTAAAGTTTGCCAGAGAGCATATGGATGATCCAGAAGAGGATTGGGAGAATATCACGTGGTCAGAAGAGTTGTGACCTCACCAATCCACAGTCAGACAGATGTATACTTAAATAACAGAAGACGGAAAACGGAACAGCCTGTGTAGTGAATGTTCAATTTAAAACTAACTTTACTAAGGCCTGTTGGGGGTGGAGGTTGATGAAAAAAATGTTGTGAATATTGTTATTGTTGTTGTCATTGCCATGTCACAAAGTATTGAGTTGAACTTTTGTTATTGGCCAAATACTTATTTTCCACCATGATTTGCAATTAAATTCTTTAAAAATCCTACAATTTATTTGTTTCCCAATTTTGTTTCTCATAGTTGAAGTGTATCTATGATGAAAACTACAGACTTCTCTCATCTTTCTAAGTAGGAGAACTTGCACAATCAGTGGCTGACTAAATACTTTTTTGCCCTACTGTACATGCAGACACAATTGGCTGTGTCTGAGGGATGAAAATCTAGTTGGGGATCATTCCTCTGCACTGCAAATTGCAATGGGCTGGCATCCCAACCAGGGCATGTTTATGCCTGCACTCTGTTCTCAGGTGACCCTGTCCAGGAAGTGTGGGGTTTAAAAAGTGAGACATGGAACATCAGGTTTTCAAACTTTTCTTAGACCAACAATCATCCTGCTGTAGTCAGGGATTAACTGATGGAGCGCCTGTTCAAGTGAGGAACACTATAATTACACAGATTGTCTGTGTATGTGTAAAGCAAAAATACATTAAAGGTTCAAGATTTGCCAAAGTGTCTTTATTAGTCATAGCAAATGATTACAAAACAGATATCGACTGTCCAGTGGAGCTCTGATCCACTCTTTTGGTAAACGGTGTTTGCATGTGTGTTGTGTGTGTTCTAGGTATGCTTCCTGGCATGGCACCTCCTTTGTTACCCATGGTCCCTCCTCAGATGACTGTAGCAGCAGCCTCTTCCCCTCTGGCTCTCTCAGAATGGACGGAGTTTAAAACTACAGAAGGGAAGTCCTACTACCATAACAAACGCACACAGGAGACCACCTGGATAAAACCTGAGGAGCTCCGAGAAAGAGGTTTGAGAGTGTAACTGCTTAGCTTAACCCTTTTCTCTGCGCGATTGTGAAGCGGATTGCCTGAGTGTTAATCCTCCTGTTATTATTCGTAGCAGATAAAGAGCTTCAGCATGTCAAGGAGTTCGAAGATGAGGATGGCGATCTCATGCAGCTGGAAGATGATGGCCCCAAGATTGATCCACCTAGAGAGCAAAAGGAGCTACCACCCTGCAAGATTATGGTAACTGTTGAAGTGAATCATTGAATATGAGCCGAGTGTTTGTACTTCTTGAATGTATTAAGAGTGCATTCATTCTGGGTGTATGTACGTTTTCTGCCTTCGTTGTGTTGAATGTAGGAGCCAAAAGAGGTAGAGATGAGCGAAGAAGAAAAAGCTGCAAAGAAATCCAAACCTGTTGCCACCAACCCAATCCCTGGAACCCCATGGTAGGTAACAGAGGAACACACAGCTAGTCGTTTATTAGAGTAGTTTTCTGTTCACTTGTGTTGTTTAAGTGGAAACTGTGGCTATCCTATTCAGAACATACGGAATTTTCTATTTAGTTGTCATTTTTTTTAACTGGACACTTTATTAGGTACACCTTCCTAGTACCGGGTTGGAGCCCTCTTTACTTCAGGACTGCCTTAATTCTTTACAGGTGCTGAGAACATTTCTCAGAGATTTAGGTCAAATCACGCAATTGCTGTAGATTTGTCGGCTGCCCATCCATGATTCGAATCTCTTGTTCCACCACATCCCAGAGGTGCTCTCTTGGATTGAGGTCTGGCCATTAGAGCACAGTGAACTCATTGTCATGTTCAAGAAACCGGTTTGAGATGATTTGAGCTGTGTGTCATCATCTCAAGAAGATGGGTACACTATGGTCATAAAGGCATGGACATGGTCAACAACAATACTCAGATAGGCTGTGGTGTTTAAATGATGCTCAGATGCTATTGAGGGGCCCAAAGTGTGCCAGGAAAATATCCCCAACACCATTACACCACCAGCCCGAACTGTTGGTACAAGGCAGGATGGACCCATGCTTTCATGTTGACGTCAAATTCTAATCCTACCATCTGAATGTCACAGCAGAAATCGGGACTCTTCAGACCAGGCAATCTTCTGTTGTCCAATTTTGGTGAGCCTGGGCGAATTGTAGCCTCAGTTTCCTGTTCTTAGCTGACAGGAGCTTCACACGGTGTGGTATTTGAGTAACTGTCGCCTTTCGATCAGCTTAAACCAGTCTGACCTCTGGCATTGACAAGGCATTTTCGCCTAGAGAACTGCCACTTGCTGGATGTTTTCTCTTTTTGAGACCATTCTCTGTAAACCCTAGAGAAAGCTGTGTGTGAAAGTCCCAGTAGATCAGCAGTTTCTGAAATACTCGGACCAGCCTGTCTAGCGCCAACATTCATGCCATGTTCAAAGTCACTTAGATCACCGTTCTTACACATTCTGATGCTTCAGCAGTAGTCTTCCCCATGTCAACATGCCTAAAGGTGATTGGCTGTTTACAGGTTTGTATTAATGAGCAGTTAAACAGGTGTACCTAATGAAGTGGCCGGTGAGATTTCTTGCTCTGGAGACATTGCAGATGGGTGTCATTATGAAATTTTCCACCTTACCTTTTTTGTTGTTAGTTTTAAGTGTTTATTTGCACTAGCACTGCCATTCCTTTGAAATCCGGGGTTCATGTGTTGTGACATTTTTTACATTTTTTCTGGTTCGTTTAATTAAAATTGATTAAATGCACCTTCCCGCAAAGACAGCAGACAGAGCACCTCTTCATTTCTCTAGTCTGTGCTACTATCGGGGTGGTCATTATTCTGTACTTAGCAAGTTGGACTAACTCTGGAGTTTCATGAAGATTCACTCATGTTTTGATGGTTAGGATTTTTCATCATTAAAATGTTTTTATCTCAGGTGTATAGTTTGGACCGGTGATGATCGAGTATTCTTCTACAACCCCACCACTCGTCTCTCCATGTGGGAACGGCCAGAGGAACTGGTGGGCCGTGCTGATGTGGACAAGAGCATTCAGGAGCCGCCACACAAGAGAGGCCAGGACAACGGTCCTAAGCAGGGTAGCGCTCTTCAGAATACTCCGTCTACATTCTAATTCCTTTACCCGACTCAGAGCTGATTGAGGTCCTTGCTTCAGTTTATACTGTCCTAGATTTAGCCCAAAGGGAATATTTTGTCTAGACTAGTTATGTTGTCATCTGTGAAAGGCTATATTATCATACATTTGGTGGACGAAGTGGATTTGGTTTTCTTTTTTACTTGAGGAAGCAATATAGTACATGATGTTTTGTTAAATTTGACATTATCAACTGATTTCTATTACATGCAGGTATTTAAACTTACTGCAGGGGGCTTATTCTAATATGACCCCTGGTTTCTCTGTCTAATGGACGGGTGTGTGTCAGTTGTTTTGCATGTTTTGTCATTTTTCCATTGATTTGTCCAAACCATGTGATAATATTGTACTCAAGTGGAGGTGTGTGTGTTTGTGTGTTTTTGTGAAAAACAGTAATTGTTAAACAAGAACAAGATCTTGCAGAGGACACTTCAGAAGATGAGCCCAGCAAAGCCAAAAAGAAAAAGTGAGGCTCAATGTCATTTCCATACTTACTTTCATCCCTTCTTTTAATGCATTAGTTCTACATACTTCTCAAATCAATATTGCCTTGTCTGGAATAGTGTCTTTAGGAATGAATTTTTTTTTCTAAAGTTACTGCTGGGAAACTATACAGAAGAAATCATGTGTACATTTTGTTTGTCTGCATTTGACACTGTAGAAATGTTTTTTTTCCTCTCTTCTCATTTGTTGAAAAAGCATTGCATAGGCCATACAAGAGGACAGAAACTTCAGCTCATGTGTTAGTTTTAGTAATCCAATAAACGCAATCACAGTAGTGACTGCCAGATGCATGTTTAATGCAAAGTTTTTATTTTCTTAGGTGCTTTTATTAGGAAAATCATGTGCTCCTGGCTTGTTTTCAAACCCTGCGCTTATTGTGCGCAAACCTAAGAGTTTCAGGACCATTGTTTCTTGCTCATCCAACAAAGATCTCTCAGAGAGCAAGGTATAATAGTTCACAAGGTCTCAAAAGGAACCCACTGTAAATTCTAAGCAACTGAAGGCCCTCTCTCTCATTGACTAATGTTCATGAGTCCACCACCAGGATAACACTGAACAACAGTAGTGTGTATTTTAGAAACATAGTGATGGTAGTATCGTGGTTTGGATCTGTCTTTGTCGCACCTGAGCCAGGAAGGCTTGTCGACATTGATGGAACATTGAATTCAGAATTGTACCAGCAAATTTTAAAGGAAAATGTCAGGACATCTTTATGCAACTAATAAACTAGAAATGTCGTGAAAGTAATGGATACTGTTTGTTAAATGCAAAAGTTTGCAAAAGAGAAAGAAATCCATGTGGTTAAACCCACCAACATCTCAGAGTTTAAGCTGGTATGTGTTGAAAAATAGACTAAAATTCTTCAAGCCAAATTTGAGGGGGTCAAACAAGGGGGTCACACAAGATACTGTGTAAAACTCACTTGCTTACTTGAACTCGGGTGAAAATCTGATAGAGTTTTAGTTATGCCGAGAAATAGGAAATTCTGAAGGGTTCACAAACTGTAAGGGTTTGAAGGGTTTACAAAGCTGTAAACCAGGCTTTAGTGCTGCATTGTAATGTTGGAAGTAATGCCTTCTCTGTGTGTGTTATTTTGTGAGTCTTTAACATTTGACGTGACTATTATGATGTGCCATAGATTGGAGGACAAAGAGACAGACTTGGAGAAGGAAGCAGCAATGGAGGTTGAAATGAGAGCAGCGAGGGATCGGTCTTTGGTTCCGCAGGAGACTAGGATGAGCCAATTTAAAGACATGCTGCTAGAGAGAGGGGTAAAAGCAAATTTTCCCAGCTATAGTCCGCTGTCACTTCATCCCTCTCCATGTACTGGCTGTGGTTTCACTAACCCAAATAACCTTTTCTATCTGTTTCGGGTGGCTGGGTGGCGCATGCCGTGAGCGCGGTCCCCTCACAGGTCCTTGGTTCGATCCCAACCTTGGACTGTGTGGAGTTTGAATGTCCTCCCCGCGTGTGCGTTGGTTTACTCTGGGTATTGCCGTTTCCTCTTACATAACGAAGAATTGCTTTAGGTTAATTGGTTGCCCTACACTGGTCCAGTGTGAGTGTAACTGACTAGTATCGATGTAACCATGTTCCGAATAGCCATCAATGCCGAAGCGAAGTTAAATAAACAAACAAAAACAGCCTCTGTTACTGAAAGGTTAAACCTGTTGCTTTCTTTGAGCCCTGGGTCTCATTTAGATACTCTTCTGACCTTTCATGCTATCAGAGACAGATTGATCAGTCTTGTCTCATGTGCTCATTAAATATGAGCGTCTCACTTCCCCTTGCCGTGATCAGTGGCAGGAAATTCGATGTTTCTAGCATCAGAAGTGAGCCACTCGGTCAGGTATGTGCTCGAGAGCTCTTTAAGGTGCTAACCAAGAGCTGTTTGCCCTTTGCTCGTATGTTTGGCAGATTAAAGGCTGCTTTCCTACAGTAAAAAAGACCGCACATCAAGGTGCAACCCCTTAGCGAGAGCCTACTGTTGAAGGAAAAGCAGGTATAGTGAAAAATGTAGAGGTGTGCCGATCAGCCCCTCTATCCTCCCTGACTAATTACACCAGGCCTGTCCATGCCAATTAGTGTGAGGAGAGAGCTCGAGGGAGGTTCCGAGGCCACCCCACTGTGTGTGTTACTCATTAGAGGTGATGGTGTGGAGGTGGATGAAACGTGGCGGGCACACACCCTGACTTTTAGCACTGTGGGGGTACACGCTCAGAAGAGCTCACCCGCTGAACGTCCTGCTCATTAGAATGGGTGTCACTAAAGAGTAAACAGGCGTTTAAAAAGCCCCCGTTTCCTCCTCTTTATTTCTCACCTGTGTTTTTCTTTACATTGCCAGGTTTCTGCGTTTTCTACATGGGAGAAGGAGCTACATAAAATAGTGTTTGACCCCCGCTATCTGCTGTTAAACCCAAAAGAGAGGAAGCAGGTACCTGTTCATGCACTCCTAAGTGTTCACACAAACATTTCGATTTGTTTCTTGTTTTGTAACTGTCACATTAGATGTTAAACGATGCTTATAATGTTTATACACTGTAGAGAAAATTTGTGGACAGCCCTTCTAATTAGTGCGCTCTGCTATTTCAGCAATTTTTACTTGTAACATATTTATCATATAAAGCTCCATAGATAAACAGTGCCTGTCAGTGACACATTTATTTACATTTATAATCAGAGGCCCTTATCCATTACGACTGATACAACCTCACAAGCCACGCAATTGTGGATTAAATGTCTTGCTCAAGGACCAAACCGTGACAGAGGTGGGATTTGAACCCTGGACTCACTTCCTACAAGTCAGTTCATCAACTTGCCCCACTGTCCTTGATCAAAGCCCGCAGAGAATTGGTTTGCCAACTTTGAGTGAGACATTGGCTGGCTTGCACAGAACGTTGATCTCGACCCCATCAGACACCTTGTAAATGCACTGGTTTTCCAAAAGTTTGCTAGGGCTTATTGTCTAACATCAGAAGCCCACCTCACCGTCCTGTTCCAAATTCCTAAAAGCGCTCTTAGAAGAGAAAACGCTGTTGTAGCAGCAAATGTTTTGAATGTCATTTTTTGGTGTCCACAAACATTTGACCATATAGTGTATGGAAGTATACTGAGCATACAGGTGCAGAGTGACTGCAAAATGCTTAAACTCTACACACAGACATTTATACTTTCCATGTGATTATAGAAGACACTTAATCATATGGTGTAGGCGGGCAAGGATTTGACAGCTTAAACTTAATAACTGGTAAAACTTCTTTAGGAATTACCGTATTTTCGGGGCTATAAAGCGCACCGGGTTATAAGGCGCATGAAATGAAACAAAACTCTTAAGCTCCGTCGGAAGCTCAGTTTGGTCTTTACCTGGCGCAGGGCGTCTTCTTGCTTCCTCCACTTCCGTACCATTGATTCGTTAATGTTGAATTCTCTCGCAGCTGCTCTATGTCCATGTTATACTGCGTGACTGATAGCGTTGTGTTTGAAATCCGCTTCGAAAATGAATGAATGAATGCACGTACCCTAATGCTGAAGCACATACCGTATTACTCCGCGATGCTGCGCACTACGGTTACCGTAAGCTTCGTAAATTACCAAGACCGTGCTAAAACATTTTGACAGATTTATGAGCGCCGTGTACCATCTACAATTGGTTCTAGGTCAGAAAATACAACCAGAATTAATTCATACATTAGACGCTCCGCATTTAAAGCCGCACTGTGGATTCTTGAGAAAGTTGAAGGATTTTAAGTGCGCCTTATGGTTCGAAAAATACGGTATAAAGGAAAATTCTAGACCACTCTCTCAAACAGGTCTTATTTCTGGAATGAACAATCCGCTACATTTGTTTGTTGATTTGCTCATAAGTTTTGTTGGATCAGCCTGCTTCTATTAAGCCTTATGTGACAGATCACTAGGGCTGGGTGCAAAAACAAAAAACTGTAACCAAATGTCACTGATCATAGTGTCTCCGTAGTACTAAAGTAAAAAAAAAAAATTGCTTATTGTCGATACTTTTAAAGAAAAACAGCAGTTCCCACTATGTTAAATGCCTCAGGTCAGGCTTCCCATGGACCTTAAAGTCCTAGAATTGTTTTAAATAGATTTTAAAATTTAAGTTGATTAAAGTTGGATGTCTAATTACGGTATGTCTTAATTGATCAGAAATAAGCCTGTTTGGTTACTTTTCCTTTATATTCTTTATATTCTTTTTGTGCTCAATTCGGTTATGATTGAATTAAGTGCATGTAAACACACTTCGTAATTGTAAGCTGTGCAAGCCCCGAAGCAGCCCAGTGTAGTAATGCGTACTCAAATGTGCTTAGAAATTGGAATGAGCAGGGAAATACCCTTTAATGTAATGTTTTTAGAGTAGTGGTTATCATGTTGTCATTGTAGTGTTACATATAGTGATCACATTGAGCAATTTTGGAGATTTCTGCAGATCTTCTGTCGTTTTTCAGTTTAATTATGATCACGTAGTGCGCTCTGTGTGACCTTAGCAGGAAAAATGACACCTACAATATAACCTCTACAAATGATCAATCAGTATGTTTAATGGAGTCATGGAAATTAGAATAGTTTGTGGTGTTATTTTGTGAATGTGTGTCCTTTTGTTATAAGATGGATGAGAGAAACTGCTTTGTGGTGTAATGTATCCCAGAATCACAAGTCGTTCTTTGCAGGTCTTTGATCAATATGTCAAGACTCGTGCTGAGGAGGAGAGGAAGGAGAAAAAGAGCAAAATCATGCAAGCTAAAGAGGACTTCAGGAGGATGATGGAGGAAGCCAGATTGATGACCGGAATCAGGTGAACACCTTGACTCACAATACACAAGAAATACCTGTTACAGCCATGTGCATTTTGTATTCCAGATGTGACTGGTTTAAATGTATTCATTATCATAGGAACACGGCCAGTTTTGCTTTTTCATGGCTTTGGTGGTGGTGAGGATTTTTATTTTATTTTATTTGTTTATGTTTTTTGAGCAGTGGGGGTAAACGTAACTGCTGCTGTCCCACCCATAGTATTTCAGCATTATTAAATACTTGTATTGTGATTTTATATTGTAACTTTCATTTCATGACAGAACAAGTTTAGTGCGCTGATGATAACCAGATAATGACAGTTCTGAATAATGATATTGTGAATTAAAATAAAGCTTTTTGGATCTAAAAACTGATATAAAGTAAAATCAATATATAAAGTAGAATATGGGTTACTTTGCCATCCTGCACTGGTTAGAGCAGATTCTCAGTGAAATTGTTGGAGATGTGGAATCATTGCTTGATCTCCAGAGTTATTAGACTGGTGATTTATCATCTCTGTTTGTATTGGATATCAGTAACTATTTTTTAAATTATGAGCCGTTCAAAAAAACATAAACATCAGCACATTAAAAGAACAATCAAACAAACTGTTAGGTTTCAGTTTTAGGCCCAGTATTGGTTTTGGAAAAGAATCTTTATTTTGGTTCCTCAATATAAAATAATAATGAAATAATCAAACTGCTAATGTGCAAACCAGTATGAAGAAGTACTTCACAGTGAGTTTTATTTTAATGTAACTCATTTTACAGTGTATTGTTTTTTTATTTATATATCCGTATGGTTATTTGTTTCATGATTTTTCTGGGTATCTGATTTAGTCACAAATGTAATTTTATATAAATAAAAGTGCAAAGAATGCAACAGTCGTTCACTTAGTTTACATTGTTGTTTTTCCAGAACAACTTTCAGTGAGTTTTCAGCGAAGCATGCTAGAGATGCTCGGTTTAAAGCTATTGAGAAGATGAAGGACAGAGAGGCCATTTTTACTGAGTTCATGACGTTGCTTCGGAAGAAAGAAAAGGAGAACTCAAAGAACAGGGGTGAAAAGGTGAGGTTTTTTTTTCTTGCGCTACTCACAGTCCCCTTCAAAATCTCACCAACACTTGAACTCTTTCAGCAGGCGGACTATAGATGGAAAGCAGATAGAATGTAAGGATGAGTGAACTGGATCCAAGTATTTGTTAAATCATGTAAATTATAAGGTAGTTTCCTCTGTGTTTTTGCAGGTTAGTACCTGCTGTGTGAGGTGGTTTTTTGCTTAAGTAATGGATGAGTGTGCTGATTGCTTTCGGCAGCTAAAGGTCAGCCATCAAACATTAATAACAAGGAAATGTCACCTGTTGAGGGAGGGGTGATGGGTGGGAAGGTCTGCACAGAGTGGGGTTCACCAGAGGACGCCAATCTACAGCAACTCTGAGGCTGCTACAACAACACTAAAGCATAACCTTTTAATGAATATGGTGTAGAATCTGGCTACCTCGTCTCATAAACTTTGTCTTCAGTTAAACATCTTTAGATTGCTATATGGAAGCTGAAATGTAGCACACAGCTTGCTGTTCAAAGTACTAGGGAAGCAAAAATGAAAACTCCTCACCATTTTAAACAAGGAACTCTGTTTTGCATAGACAAATAAAATTTCCCATTCAGAAAATGTATGTTTCCAAAAATAACCAATGCATGATCAAGGAAGGCATGATGGTCAATAAATCAGACAAGGCATCAGTGACAGGGAGTTCGATGATCTGCTAGTAGGGCCGCTGAACATAGCTTAGAAGGTATTTAAGCATGTTGCTGAGATTTTGTTTGACAACTGCAGAGCATCAAAGTACATAGAGCAATGCAACATGTTATTGAAAAACCATTCAACGTGGACACACATTTCAAGTCAGTGATACCACTGGCCTGTTTGGCTGCTCTGCAGATACAGTTGATCATTTAAGGGGAGGCGAGGCCGGTTGAAGGTCTCACTCTTCCCTGCAACAGCAACACTTCTTGTATGCGATGGATATGGGGAGCATAGCGTGTTCCTCTGTGCCCGTCACTTCTCTTTGTAGAAGGTAATAGGAAGCAGTTGGTGGATTTACTTGTTTCGGATATCCGGTATAGCATTTGAGCATGTAGAGGTTTTGTAATTGAGCATTTGTATATAACTAAATCAGAAGGAAAAATATTTAGGGGAAAAAGCAAAAAGATAAGAGACAACTCAAGCCAAGTGCACACTATGATTGGTGTTCCAGTTTTATTGTTGTCAACATTTGGGATTTGGTTAGTGAATGATCACTGTCCTTAAGGGACCACAATTGAGAGGTTTAAAACTACTGGCAACGTGAGTGCTGCCCTGTACTAAGAACAGTGATAACCAACAGCCACTGTGTGTGGTTGTCACATTTATAGACAACAGCAGCTAGAATAATGGTATAAGAAAATAGTTTAATCACTAGTAGGACTGGGTATCATTAAAACAATGAATTAACCTTTGATAACAAAGATACCTTTTTGATAGTTTCTAATTATAACAAGCGAGATGTAACAGGAATAAATAGTGAACAGCTTACTTCTAACATCAGCAGGCTTAATTTACACAGTTTGTGTTGCTAATAAGAGAGCTTAGCACCTTGTATGGATTGGCTGATGCAATCAAAAGATGGGTTTCAACAAGAATCTGGAAATTTCAGCAGATCCTCACCGGTACGAACTGAAATGCAGTAGTTAGTAGACTCAGTTAAAGCAGGTGTCAGGATGTGACTGTACTTTTATTGTTTTCCCTGATCTTGTTTATATTTTATTATTTATTATATAACACTCTCAGTTCCCTGCCACTTTTCCTGGTGATGGTCACTGTGGTAACAGGCTGAGAAGGTCAGTCCAGACATCTGTATCCTTGGTCAGAGCTTCCAGCTCCTGCTGGGGGATCCCCACATGTTCCCAAGCCAGCTTTGAGGTATAATCCTTCCACTGGGTCCTGGGTCTGCCCTGGCTTCTCTGTCCAGGGGGATGTGGCTGGAAAAGCTTCAGTGGGACCTGACTAGGGGGCGTCTTTGTGAAATGCTAAAATCAACTCATGAGGCTCAGAAGGAGCAGAGGCTCTATTCCAAAACGATCCTAAAGCTTTCATGGAGATTAAGCCTAGCGATACTGTGTTGGAGTCTTATTTCTGCTGCTTATACCTATAAACTTACTCTTGTGGTCAATACCAAAGCTCATGACTTTGAGTGAGAATCTGAGACCCTTCTTCACCAACACAGAACGGCACAATGACTGCAGAAATGCTGCCTGCTGATGCAGTTCATTTGCCAGTCTCGTGTTCTCGCTTTCTGTCACTTGTGAACAAGATCTCGAGGTACTTATGGGTACTTTTCCAATAGGGGCAGGTTTTGTTCGTTCAAATGAAGCGAGTATCCCAGTCTCTTCAGGGAAAGTACCATGGCCTCGGGTTTGGAGGTGCTGATTCTCATTTCAGCTTCTTCACACTTTGCAGTGAAACACTTGTGCAGGTCAAAGATTCACCTCGGCTGGTGTTAAAAGGACACACCATCTGCAAACAACAGCAGAGCCCATATACACACAAAGCACATATAGACTGGATTAGCACACTCCTGCCACTCACTCACTAGACTGGTAAACTGGGTTGGTCATGGGAACACTATCTTTTTATTGCGTTGTGCAAGAGTAGTCTGGCAGAGCCCATCCCACTCCAGGCCCGACGAATATCCTGTACACATTCATAGTGGGCAAACGTGGAGCAACCAGTTAACCTAATACATGTCCTTTGAATGTGGAAAGAAATCAGAGTACCCAGAGTAAACCACAGGGACACAGGGAGGACATAAATCCACACAGGTGAATTCCGAGATTGGGAGTTTAAACCGGGAATTCCTGGAGGTGTGAGGCGACCATGTTATCCACTTGTGCCACCATGCCATATTCCTGTGATCCCTGACAAAGTTGTGCTTTCCATTTCCAAGGTCTAGCCTGTCCAAAACGTTCCATTTTATCTCTGCCACCTTTGTGGCATTGCTCCCGACCTCCATTCTTCATCTTACAGGTGGTGAGATCACAAGATGGCCCACGTCACCATTTCGGTCTGAGCACACCCGGGTTAATTGTTTGACCCAGTCACCAGGTGTGCTTGGCAAACCCCACCCCCAGGTCTGACTCCCAGTAACCCTAACCTTGGTGGAATAACTTTCAAAGGGCCTTTTTTTGAATTCCACCTTTAGACCTCTCTTCTCTTGCGTGATAACTGAGATCATTTACCATGATGAGTTCTTGATTCTTGCATGGGTCTTGTCTTGTTTTGTTTATGAAGTCCTGAATATCCATTGACTCTCTTTTAACTTCCTTATGATCCTTTTGTAAGTCATAATGATCATAATATTTCCGTAATTGTTAGTCCCAGGCTTGATGGTATCACTTTGGTCAGCCCTAATCACTAGGCATTAACAGAGATGGACAAAGATGGAATGTGTCAGATACTGGAGTTTTCAAATTAAAAGTTAACAAAGCCTGAATTTGTCATAGAGCAGCTGCAATAATTACAATGTGAAAAATGCTTCATTTCAGGTGAAACAGGACTTCTTTGAGCTTCTGTCTGATTACCATGTGGACGGTCAACACCGCTGGAGCAAAGTAAAAGAGAAAATGGAGACAGACCCTCGGTATAAAGCGGTAGAAACATCAGCTACACGAGAAGAACTGTTCAAGAATTATGTGGAAAAACTCACCAAGGTAAAGGCATTTCATTCGTTGTTTAGCCTGGGGTGCAGTATCATAAAGACTGTGATTTTTGAGCTACAGTGGAGCAAGTGGTTGCACCTCTATTTAGGCTTTAAGCAGACCCTTTACCAGAGTGACTTGGAGTGATAGAGTCTTAGAATCCAAGCAATTGTAGATTAAGGGCAACAGTGGTAGCTTGGCAGGAGTGGGAGGTGAACGTTGGACCTTCTGATCCATAGTCCAGTACCATAACTGCTGGACTCCTATAGTGGTTAGCAGAGTCATATCACAGTTCCAGAAATCCCCAGTTTTTATTCCTGGTTCAGACTCAGTCTGTGTGGATTTTGCATGTTCTCCCGATGCCCACATGGTTTTTTTTCTGGGTGCTCAGGTTTCCTCCCACATTCCAAAGACGTGTTAGGTTAATTGGTCTCTCTAAAGTGTCCCTGTGAGTGCCTAGATACTGTATTCGGTGCCACCCCAAATAAAATGAAAGGACTGCAGCAGGAAATGCACGCGGCATAAAACCTGTGCCAGGTCTAATGGTGGCATCGGCTCCACTGTGGTGACAGAAATGTATTTTGAAGTTAACAAGCAATGGGCTGGATTCAAACCTCTTCAGTGCTCGTCTGAAACGTAAACATTAACAGCTGTCATCGACTGACATGACTGTGCTTCCTTCTTGCAGAACTCGAGTGCTGAGAAGGAGAAGGAGCTGGAGAAGCAGGCGCGAATTGAGGCCAGTCTGAGGGAGAGAGAGCGAGCGGTACAGCGCTTCCGCACTGAGCAGACAAAAGAAATTGACCGTGAGCGAGAGCAGCACAAACGAGAGGAGGCTGTACAGCACTTCAAGGCTCTCATGTCTGATATGGTGAGACATGTGCCTGCACCGCACGTCACGCGCATGGATAACTGTAAAAGCGGGTGTCATGCTCGATGTCAGAGCGGCCGCTGCAGAACGCTTAGTGATTTTCCATACTTGACAGGAGGAATCTGCTATGCTAAGCTCTGATTTGAAATACTGCATTAGCTCAAGCCCTTCGTGTATCAAGTGTGTTAGTTTACGACGTTTCCTGGTTTCACACCTGGTTCAGCTAAGGGGTGTACAGTGGTGCTTGAAAGTTAGTGAACCCTTTAGAACCCAGTTCAACAAATGAAACAAAAATATTATACTTGGTCATTTATTTATTAAGGAAAATGATGCAATATGACATTTGTGAGTGGCAAAAGTATGTGAGCCTGCGATTTCTTTATCTTATTTAATATTAAGCAGCGGAAAAAATTTACAAGTGTAGTTTGACCTGGTGTGTCTTCAGTAGTAGCAGTATAATTCACGTGTATATCAGTAATATGGTCAGTGGTGGGGTGTGGCTGGTTGAAAAGCCTGAATGTCTGTGGAAAGAACTTCTTGGACGTCAGGTAGTAACTGGTAGTCCTGGGTGCTCTGATACCTTCTACCTTACAGTACTGATACCTTCCACAATACCTCCCATAAAGCCCAGTTGTTGGTTTAAGAAAGTTTTAGTCCTCATTCAGACAATGGGGAAAATTTAAAGGACCTTCAAAAGCAGGACGATATTTGTTCCTGTTGTATATATTAGTTCCGAAACAGAATGTTTTCTTTGGTACGCTACTTGTGTAGCCTGCATAAGACCATGTGTGCTGAATTCCTACACACTTGCGCTTGTTTCATGTTTGTTTTTGCGATGCTTCTTAATGGTAGGTGCGAACACCTGATGCTAATTGGTCTGAAACAAGGCGTTCACTGAGGAAAGACCATCGGTGGGAGTTATCATCTTTACTGGAGCGGGAAGAAAAGGAGAGGCTGTTCAACGAGCACATTGAAGGACTATCCAAAAAGAAAAAGGAGCTTTTCCGACAACTTTTAGATGAGACAGTTACGGTATGGCTACAATTGTGATTTTCTTTTCAAAGCATGTATGATTTCTTTTGCAGTAATGTGTTTGTCATATACAACCCCAAATCAAAAAAGTTGGGGCGGTATGGAAAATGCTCATTTAATTGATGATTTGATTTTGTTAACAAACATCCATTTCTGCATTTCAGGAGTGTACCATATTCCAAAAAAAGTTGATACAGGGGCAATTTATGTCTAGTAATGAGGTGAGAAAACTGATGTGATTTCAAACAGGTGATGTCAACAGGTGACTAAAATCATGTACACAAACAGTATCCATAAAAGGCTGAGTCTTTGAGTAGCAAAGTTGGGCATAGGACCTCCAGTTTGTCAACAAATGTGTAAGAAAATTAATTAAATAAGTTAAAACAATGCTCCTCAAAGAAAGATTAAAGAGAATTACATATTTTCCTCCCTCTACAGTGCATAATATCATTAAACGATTCAAGAAATGTGAAGGAATTTCAGTGCATAAAGCCTAAACTGAAGAGGCATGATCTCCGATCCCTCAGACGGCACTTCATCAAGAACCGTCATTCATCAATAGCTGATAGAACCACATGGGCAAGGGATTACTTTATCAAACCTTTATAAAGTGCTACAATACGGACTTATTCACAGATGCCACTTAACTTTATTGTATGTACTGGCTTGGAGGCATCTGGGATGGACCATCACACAGTGGGAATATGTATTGTGGTCAGACGAATCGGTACTCTAGATCTTTTTGGAAAAAATGGACGCTGTGCACTTCGGATTAAAGACAAAAAGGACCATCCAGACTTGTTAGCTTCAAGTCCAAAAGCCAGCATCTGTCATGGTAGGGGATTGGGTCAGTAGCCATGGCAAATGTCATTTACACTTCTGTGATGGCAACATTAATGCAGAAAAGTACACAGATTTTAGAGCAACATGAGATGCCTTCTAGATGACACCTTTCACAGGGACATCCTTGCATTTTTCTACAGGACAATGCAAAAGAAGCAAATTCAGAAAAAGTTGGGACTGAAATATGTAAATCTCTTCCAGTCTTTCTTTGAGGAACATTGTTGTAAAACATTTCAATAACCCGAGATCCTCTGCCCATCTTTACTCCTCAAAGACTCGGCCTTTTGTGGATATTGCTTCTGTACCAAATCACCTTTTGACATCACCTGTTTGAAATCACATAATTATTTAGTTTTTTAACTTAATTAATAGCTGGATGGTTTTTTTGGAATGCAGGAATGGATGTTTATTAACGAATAAATAGAAGTTGACCAGAAAAACATGAAATATCTTGGGTTCATAAGATCTGCAATTAAATGAAACTCAAAGAAAATGTAAGAAACACTGCATATTATTCGAATTTGCATTGTCCATACTGTCCCAACTTTTTTTGATTTGGGGTTGTAGTAGCATGACTAACCTCTCTGCTCCTGTTCAATAGGTCACACTGACATCAACATGGAAGGAGGTTAAAAGAGGCATCAAAGAGGATCCAAGATATACAAAGTTTTCCAGCAGTGATCGGGTAGGCATTGTTATTACCTGACTTATACTTGGGTATGCCGTACACTACCCAGCCACTTTATTAGGTACACCTTGCTAGTGCTGAGTTGGACCCCATTACTAGCAAGGCTGGACGTCAGTCATTTAAACCACCTTTCTTCCCCGTTCTGCTGCTCAGTTGAACTGCAGCAGTTGTACCTAACAAAGTGGCCAGTGAGTGTGCATTATATTAAGAATTAAAGAGTAGGGTTTGGACATAGCCACACCTCTGTTAACCCAGCTGTGTTCTGTATTTCTTTACAGAAACGACAGAGGGAATTTGAAGATTACATTAAGGACAAGCACATCACAGCCAAAGCAGACTTCAGAACTCTGCTGAAAGAGACCAAGTTCATCACATACAAGTGAGTTTTCAGATGCTTGTGTTTTTTTCCCCCAACTATTTATAGTCCATCACAGCTGTAGTGTCTTTCCAAAGACACAACAGAAAGCCTGTTGACCCCCATATATGGCAACCTAGTTATTAAGATGGGACTGTGGTAGCCTAGCTGGTAAAGTATTGGACTATGGACCAGAATGTCCAGGGTTCAAATCCCACCTCTGCCAAGCTGCCACTGTTGGGTCCTTGAACAAGACCCTTAGCCCACAACTGCTTGGATTGTAAGACTGTATCAATTCTAAGTCGCTCTGGATAAGGGCGTCTGCTAAATGCTCTAAATGGAAATGTAAGATTTGTTAAAAAAATGTTAAGATGTTAGTATACCCCACTCAGCCAGAACATTAAAGCCACACACACATGGAATAACATTGATTATGTTGTTACAACAGCACACATTAAGCTCTGGGATCTATTCGAATGTAAGTGAACAGTAGGGTCTCAGAGTCGAAGTGCTGGATGTGGGAGAAACGTTCAGGATTGACAATCTGAGTGACTGTAATGAGGATTATTATTATTATTATTATTATTAACTAAACAGCAAAGCTTGTGGGGTGCTCCGGGTCAGCAGTGGGGAGTACCTAATTAGTGGTCCGAAGAGGGCATCTGAGGGTCATCCAAGTCAAAGTAATGTTTAATGCCAGTTACAGGAGGACTTTGTCACAATAGACAGTGCAGTGCCCCCTGCTGATTTTGGAGCCGCCTTGTTGCACCCTGCTAACCTCTGTCCACTGTGGGTACCCACAATGGGTACGCGAGTGTCAGACCTGGAACTTGGAGCAATGGGAGCATTATTGGCATTAAAATACAGTGGGGCAAAAAAGTATTTAGTCAGACACTGATTGTGCAAGTTCTCCGACTTAGAAAGATGAGAGAGGTCTGTAATTTTCATCATAGCTACACTTCAACTATGAGAGACAAAATGAGAAAAAAAATCCAGGAAATCACATTGTAGGAGTTTTAAAGAATTTAATTGCAAATTATGGTGGAAAATAAGTATTTGGTCACCCACAAACAAGCAAGATTTCTGGCTTTCACAGACCTGTAACAACTTATTTAAGAAGCTATTCTGTCCTACCCTTGTTACCAGTATTAATGGCACCTGTTTGACCTCGTTATCTGTATAAAGGACACCAGTCCACAGCCACAAACTGTCAGACTCCAAACTCAACCATGGCCAAGACCAAAGAGCTGTTGAAGGACACCAGGAAGAAAATTGTTTTAAGAACATTACATCAAAGTTGGATCAGCCTGTAATGTGTTTTTCCACTTTCATTTTGTGTGACTCAAAATCCAGGCCTATGTTGGTTAATACATTTGATTTCATTGATATTTTTGTGGGATTTTGTTGTCCAGCCACAACAGTACAGAACAAAGTATACATTGAGAATATTTCATCATTCAGAATCTAGGATGTGTTATTTGAGGTTCCTTGATTTTTTTGAGGTGTGTGTTGGTGGAGAATATATATAGATAGATATATATATTATATATATATAATATATATATATATATATATATATATATGTGGATGTGTATATATATATATGATATGTGTTATATATATATATATATATATATATATATAATTATTATATATATAATATATATATAGATATATATATATATATATTTAGTGTGTATATGTGTATATGTGTATGTGTTATAGATATATATATATATATATATATATATATATATATATATATATATAATATATATATATATATATATTATATTATATATATGTGTATGTGTGATATATATATATATATATATATATATAATATATATATAATATATATGTGTATGTGTAGTTATCTATAATGTGTATGTGTATGTATATATATATATAGTGTATGTATATTTATATATGTTGTATGTGTGTATATATATATTATATATATATATATATATTATATATATATGTGTATGTATGATATAGTATATAGATAGCATATAGGGGATGTATATAAGATATAGGGATATGTGTGGTATATATATGTATATGTGTATAGATATGTATGTATGTGTGTATATATATATATATATATATATATATACTATATATATATATATATATATATAATATTATAATATATACATGGATCTATATATATATATATATATATATATATGACTTTAAGGTTTATCAAAATTATGTTAAAAACCTCTGGAGTATTTCCTTAAATTATACATTTCATCTATTTATTCTTTCCTATCAGATCTCGTAAGCTGATACAAGAATCTGAGCAACACTTGACAGACATCATGAAGATCCTCCAAAATGATAAGCGCTTTCTGGTGCTAGACTGTGTGCCAGAGGAAAGACATAATCTCATCATGGCATATGTGGAGGAGCTGGACCGCAGAGGACCCCCTCCCCCTCCTACCGCTTTCGAACCCGCCAGACGGTCCAACAAGTGATTCCCTCACATTTCAGACTTGCTTTGTTTATCAGTGGCTTTCAGAGTGCCATTCTTTCCACAAGTTCTCTTTGCCAGGAACAGGCAATCGTTTACCCAGAATTTGGTACTATCATCGTCTGTTTCGTGTCCACTGAGAACATTTGACTGAACTAAAGTGAGGCTGAATGACAACTGTACGCAGGTGTGTTGATGGAATGTAGTTCCTGTCTGAGAAGCTTGTGTCTAAACTAGAGTGGCAATGCATTCAGGGATCGTTTCCACCCCCTGATGGACCCACCTGATCCCTATGGCTTGATGGACATCTGCATTACTGTAGAGCCAGCTGTGTTTGTGCAGTGCCAGGCAAGATGCCCAGGAGCAGATCTGACAGGGCAGTGAAGCTCACCTGTAACTCTAATCTGCTCCTTTTAGGCACTACGTGTGGCTTTCTTCATGGTTTACATTATTGACTTTTGTACAAACGGTTTTGGCTTTTTGGAAACCAGGAGAATGAAACTAGAGATCATTATCACTGGTGACTGATTGTCCAGTGGGGCTCTCGGCTGCGGGCGCCTTTGTTCATTTGTCATTTCTAAATGACAACTTGGATAAAATGTAAGATATTTTTAAAATTACAAATGGGTTTGTTGTTATGATTTCATTAAGCCTGTCTCATGTTCATGTTCCTGTGCAAGCAGTGACAGCTGCCAGGCTGCTGCTGGTCAAGTTCCATTATTTAATTGTAATGATGTTTTTGAACCTTTTTTTGAAGCCGCACCATTTCTGTAAACGTTGCCTGAAATAAAGACAACCTACGTTTTTTACATACATATATATTACAGTGTTTTTCCTATTGTGAAGATGCTTCATTGTAAATATCATTGATAGGGGAAACGGCATACTGATTGAAAAAGAGAGGCCACAACTTTTTTCTAGGCAAGTTAATGAAATTTATTAGAGCAAATACATTTGCAAAACTCATATTTTACATATGGAGCCACTTCTACTGTGTACAGGGGAATTTCAAATATCTGACCTCTGCTTCCTAAATAAACATTTATATGTACAGCTTTTAAATATCAGACCAGTAGACATATCAGCACAGTTATTATATGTAAGGTGTCTATTTGGGGCACTAGGTTAGTACAAAAAAATAACACTTCTCTATAGGAGCACTCCTAGCCAATATCAAACTGGGTTACTCACTTTACTTAACAATAAATAACATAAATAATGAATACAGTTCATAAATTGTACTGGGTGGATTCCCTGAATTGCAAATGGATCTCCTCTTTCCTGTATGAAGTGCTTGTAGTGGTTGTGATCCGGCCTATAGTTTGTGTGAGGTCACGTTGTTGTAGCTGAGGGTGGCTTGCTAATGCTAGGACAAAGTTGTAAGAGTTGGGAGGGAAAGTAGTTTTCACCATCACACTGACTGGGTTATTCTGTAATGGTTGTGTAATGTTTATAAAAATAAGCTGGAGCCTTAAGGGAAGTTGTGGCAGTAATCAGTATTACATTCTGTTTGACACCAGAATCCATTCTCACTGAGATGACAACCAAATTTAGGTGAACAGGTGAGGTTGTTTATATCGGCTTATAAATGTTTTTCCACATTTTAATCCTGCTTTTTCCAGATCAGGATTGTGGGGAGTCTGACAACTATCCTCAGAGACCCAGCCAGTCATGTCTGCATGTGACACTCAACCCGGCTTGAAGGCACCGCCAAGACTCAAACTCCGGTCTCTGGTGGTGACCAGCATAATACACAGTTGAACCACTCAAGTTTGTTAGATACAGTACTGTGCAAAAGTCTTAAGCCACCATTAGATTAGATATGCCATTGTTTAGCAATGGTTTAATGAACATATATAATTATTTCTCAGTCTCTTTAGTATGGAGTCAGCAAATACATTAAATGTGTATGTAGTAATAAAAAAGAGAGGGGAAAAAACTCAGAAAAACAGCTGCTATAGGCTACAGTGGAATGTATTTAGTATGACTTTCCCTTACGTTTGAGCAATAGCAGCATCTGGCAGCTTCATCATGATGCCAGTTGACCCTTTTGCAGTCTGAAGATACTTGATAATGAATGGTCTTTTTGGAATGGGAGCAAGGATGAAAATCAGTGGAAAAGAGTATTATGGAGTGATGAATCCAAGTTTGAAATTTTTGGGTCTAATCATGGTCAGTGTTATATTTGGTCATTATACCACTGCTAAAACAACAAATCTAATGGTGGTCTAAGACTTTTGCCCAGTACTGTATTCATATAGTTTTAAATGATGTCAAGTCAAATTTATTTATATAGCGCTTTTTACAATGGAGCATTGTCTCAAACCAACTTTACAAGTTTAGATTATCTCCTAATAACTACGTCCATTCCCAAATTGAGCAAGCCTAGGGCGACAGTGGCAAGGAAAAACTCCCTGAGTGTATGTATGGGATTGAAACGAGATATTACAGGCTTTTTAAACTTGTCCTGAAATGTGATTTGTTTTCCAGTTTATGATATTTTTCAGTAAAGACTTGTATAGTCTTATGCAAAACGTTGGTGGTCTTACTACTGAACAAGTAACTTCTGTGTGTATATAATTGTATAATGGTTCAACGTTTAGAAATCAAGGACATGATAAATTTGGTTTGACCAGTGTTGCTCCAAGATTTGCATAAAACTATACATGTTTTTAAAGGGAAAATCTGATTAGATTTAATCATTCATTTCATATACACATGCCAGACTTTTGATGTTAACCCTGAATGACTGATTCGGCATTAGTTAAATACGTGATGTGTAAAGGAAAAGGTTTGGTTTGAAACGGGTATGTGAGACATTGCAACTTTTTCATAATACTGTAATTTTATGTCATTGTTGTGCTACTGTTTGTACTGTTGTTGCAGCGCAAAAGCACCTGACGCGAAATGGGTTTGGATACAGGATGGAATCAGTGATCAGGAGACGTCCATGAACAGGAGCTACTTACGAATTGAACAGCGTGAAATACGGTATACAGAAGTTTAAAAAGGGCTGTTTTGGAAAAAACAAACAAACAAAAAAAGACGACACGCATGCGTGTTCCTTTTGACCTAATGTTCCATGATACCTTAATTTAAAAATAACGCTGTCAGGTCTCTGCGGCTTCATGTCAAAGAGTTCCTTACTGCTTGTTCTCTTTGGGGTCCTGATGTTCCCACGGCACTGGATCATTTTCTTGAGACATGGAGCCGCTTTCTCGGTCTTGCCAGAACTGCTCGACGTCAGGCAGAACCACGCCGTCCTTATTGCCGTTAGCAGGACTTTCCTTCTCCGGCTGCAGGTCAGGTTGGGACTGCGGGGGCAGATGTGCAGACTCCTCTGGTCTCGGAGTGGGTGACCTGGGCGCGGTGGGGGCGTGTGGCCCAGGTTTCGGCTGCTTGGGTGCTTGTTTGCGCAGCGTGAGCCGCCGCCACAGGCCTTTGTAGCCCTCGCGGAATTCCTCTGAGAGCGCGAGCACAATGAGCGGGTTTGCAAGAGACAGGGCGAACATGAGGATCTGCGCGGCTATAGCGAACAGCACGGGCGGAGCGGAACCATCAGTGTCTGCTGCGTGGCGCATCCAGACCCAGACCACCCAGTGCGGCAGCCACAGGCTCGCCATGGCCACGGTCAGACCGAACAGCATCAGTGTCAACTTGCGCGACCGGATTTGCGCGCGCAGGTTCTGCGTCTTGGTGCATCTGCGCTGGCATCGACCGTACGCGCGCCAGAAGTAAAGCAACGCGAAGCTTAACGGTGCACAGAAAGCCACCAGTGGGTACACCTTGACGTACACGGACATGAAATCCCGCGCGTCCGGAGGAATCACCTGAACGCACAGCAGTCTGGTGTCTTCCCTGTCCAGCTGTTTAAAGAGCCAGTCCGGCAGCGGCAGCACGCAAGCCAGAAGCCACGTGAAGATCAGCACCACCGCTATGGTTTTGAGTCGGATTGTGACCTGCTTGGTTGGGTTGCTCACATACCTGTAGCACGCCTTAGACATGATCGCCACAGTGAAACTCTTCGCTGCCATGCAGGCGTGCACAAACCAGTCGCATGTCTTGCACACTGTCAAGCCCAGAGTCCAGCTAGCGCGGGAGAACGCGGTGGCTTTGAACGGTACCGCGAACGCCAGCAGCAGCCCGTCAGCCAGCAGCAGGTTCAGGATGAGCGCGTTGATCAGGGACAGCTTGCTTTTACGCGCGTTGCCCACCAGCACTCCCACCGCCGTGGCGTTGGCCATGAAGCCAATCACGCAGATCAGACCGAGCAGCACCGTTACCAGCACCTTCAGATCACCAGGCTGCAGGTGCTGATATGCGCCTCTGTCCACAAACGAGCGCCGGTTCACCGTCCCATTCGCACTCAAGTTTCCGTCCGGAACTTTGTCAATTTCCATATTCTCCGTTTCACAGACTAAATAGCCTTTGTGGTTAAACTCTACTACTCCCGGGAACCTACAGTAAACACTCTGGTGTCCTCGCGTACGCGCCACAGAGCTCTGGCTGCCTGCTATTATAACAGCGCTGTTTGATTGACAGATGCCCTCCCTCCTCAACCCACGGTCTGCTTTTATGCTGGACCGGATCCCTACGTTCTCTCGAGGCCAATTAAATATAATTACAACTAACGAGCCCTGCAAGACACTGTCAAACAAGCAAGTTAAAACCGCCTCTGTTACGCACAGGCTGGATGCTGGATGCACAGGGCACTGAATGCGCAGGGGACAATATTGTCCCTTTTTTGTATTCTCATAAGAGCTATAGAGAATTTAAATTCGTAATCCTTTCATACACTTCTTCATGGATTAGTCACACGAACTGTGTTTTTGTGTTTGATGTTACTTTTAACATTCCAACACATCACATCATGAGTAGCTGTATTGTATACTGGGGCATTTAGACTACTTGTGCTGGGGCACAGCTGTACCCCTCTGCTTGCCAATCAGTCATTGATACAACTGTGTATCAAATAAGCCTGTCAAACACTAAATGGATGAAGTGATTTAACACTAACACTCTCTGCCATGAATGAGAACACATTAGAAAAACAAGAAAAACCTACAGGAACTGCAAAATTCAATCAGGCCAACTTTGGAACAGAATCTCAAAGCAATGTTTTCATTATCTTGTGGAATCCACATCACAAATGACTGGTTATTAGTAAAGTGTTCCTAGTAAAGGTATGCAATAAAAGCTGTACAGCTGCAAACTCCATGTTAAAGCTTATGGATTCAGAATGGGATGTCATAAAAGCTCTCGTAGATGCAATGTGCGGGTGTTCCAATACTTTTGTCCATATAGTGTGTGTGTAATATAGATGGATATAGATATATAGATATATATAGATATATAGAGCATCTTCCACTCTTCTGAGGAGTCTTTCTACAATATTTTTCACTGGGGAACAATCATGCTGGGACAGAAAATGGGCTTCCCCAAACGGTTCCCACAAAGTTGGAAGCATACAATTGTCGAAAATGGCTTGGTATGCTGAAGAATTAAGATTTCCCTTCATCGGAACTGAGGGGCCTAGGTTAACCCCTGGAAAAACAACCCCACACCATTATCCCTCCTCCACCAAACTTTACAGTTGACACAATGTAGTCCGCATGAAACGATCTCCTGGCATTGACCAAACCCACTCAAACATGGAAACATTCCTCAGAGATTTTAGTCCATATTGCCATGATACGAAGTTCAACATTGTGCGTTCAGAGACGCTATTCTGTATACATCGGTTGTACCGAGTGGCTATTTCAGTTATTGTTCCCTTTCTAACTGCTTGAATCAGTCTGGCCATTCTCCTTTGACCTCCGGCATCAAGTTTCCAGGCACAAAGCAAATCTGAACCTCTGTTTGTTACCTCATCACTAATCCACTGGATTAATTCAAATTGAAATTCTACAAGTGAATTATTAACATGGAAGCAGTATTGTGTTATACAGTCCTTTTTATTTTAAATGTGGATTCACTGAATTGCTTTAAAATGGTGAAGAATAGGGTGTAAAATGTAACTGCTGCCCACCCAGCAATTAGTTTTTTTTTTTTTTAATATAGTGCAGGTGGCTCCCCAGTATAATCACTGTAAATATAACCATATAAGCAATAATTGTATTACTGCTATTATACTGCAGTTCCGTTATCGCCATTTATTGCTAGATTTTAAGATGATGAGGACAGAAAAAATGATTTGTTTATCACCCTTCCGCGAGGTAAAATAGTTCCATTCTATCAGGCACCCCATGGCAAAGCCCTTCAGTCATTAAAGTCAAGGAAGAGAATTACCAATAACTGTTGATGATACAGACAATAAACACAAATTTATTGATTGGTAAGTTTTAATTTATTAAAAGTAATGTTTATTTACATTCAGCAAATAAATTGGGTTGTGTTTATAAGTCAGGCTGTTACTAAGATGCACTATTCTACCGACTGAAGCAAATCGGAGTGAGATCCCAGTGTTATAACCAAAGTCTAGGATCCCGTTTTGATTAGCTATTCTAAATTTGTATGATGAAGCTGTTAATGTTAATCTTATCAGTCAGAAATGTAAGGGCAGAGACACAGAGCATCAGCAGCTTCTCTGGGCTAGAGCTGGACTTAACAGATAACGTACCTGTCAGGTGAATGAACCTCCGATCAGCCGAGGATGGTGTTTAATGAAAGACTCCGAGTTTAACTCCAGCAAACGACATCCTTGTGAGTGATGAAGCTGATTCAGGTAATTTTTGTTAATGGGACTAAAACTGATCTTCTGTCTCGTTCCTCTTTAGTCGAGCTGTGAATCCATTAAGAGCCTGGGATGTTTGATTTAAAGTACCGACTTCACTTTCGCATTTCCAGCGCTTCCAAATCCTAAAGGTGATAATACTTATAAAGCGTCTGTCACAGTGCCATTATTGTCAATAATGTCACAGGGAAAACCGTTTCAGCCAATCAGATTGCGGTGTTGGAACTAACTGTTGTATAATTTAAATAATATACAGTAATTGAAAGAACTTGTGCTTATGATAGACACACACAAAAATGTTTTTTTGTCTTGAAGGACTGCATTTCCCCCTTCATATTCCTCACAATGGTTTGGTCCACTGTCTACAGTCACCCAAACCCACACACATTTTATTTCATACTGTAACAATTGATTAATTATAAAGTACTGTACATATTTAAGTTGGCAATAGCTTGTCTATGGCTTGATTTTAAAAACAACTACAATAAGTAAGTATTTCTAAAGAATAGTTGATTTGATTACACTATGTAACACAAGTTTTGTTCCCAGCTTTTTAATGTTATATTCCAATTGCTTATGTCTAAAACAAATTAAAAATTGCTTACATTCATCATAAACTTCGCTTTTGTGACCACGGCAACGAAAATTATGAATTTTTTATTATAGAAACAGGTCACCAACAGGCATGCCGAAGTATGCTTTTGTGGCCTCACACATCTTAGCAATGCTTCCACAGAGTACTTTTTCGCTTTTGTCTTTATAAAATGGCCACATAATAGCAAAATTCGTCTGCTGGAATGTATGCAACCTCTTGATGCCATCTAAATGGACTAAGTTGCTGTGTACTGTAGGAAAAAGATTCTCTCCAACTCGATAAATGGTCAATCTTTATTCCATGCAGTATCAAAGTACAAGAGTGTACTGAGGATTCGCAGAGCAAGACTGATCACCCGGTGCAGAGTAACCCACAAGATATACATTTGAAAGTTTGTTCTCTTCCTACTCTCCTCCTGTATGGGTGTGGGTGAAGTGTAAATACTGTCGTTATCAAATCTGAATAGAGAATGATTCAACACCTGTCTGTCCGGTCAAGTCCCTTTGTCTGTTATGGCTGTTTGCCCACTTCTATGCTCCCAATCATTAGATTCATGTCCTCTCCATCTCTCAGGAAGGGCCTATAGTGGCCCTATAAACTGTAGTTATACAGCTTACCTACAATTCTGTACATCCCAGAAAGTTCTAGATAATTCTGGACATTTTAGAAACTTTTGATAGTTCTCACAATTTCCAGAAGCTTCTTAAGTATCTTGACATATGCGAATATCCTTAAAAATAGATCAATTTCAAAATATCATTGTGCTGACCACAAAAGCAAAGTTTACAGGGAATAATAACTTTTTTCTATTCATTTAGGGTACAAACAATCAGGAAAACACACTTAACAACTGGGAACAAAAATTTTTTGAAAATTGTTACATGGTGTTATTCATTTCTTCAGATTTTTAACTGTACTTGAAGCTCCAAATGTGTCCTTAGACTCTTAGATTAGAGCAGTAAGACCAGCAAATTTAATGACTACACGTTTAATGAGCACAGTGCAAATTCATACTGAAACCATCTTCACAATGGTTCTCAATGAAGATTGTCAGATGAGATCACACCATACTCAATGTGCTTAGGACAACCACGTCCATACATAGTCATTCTACATCTACAGGTCATACTTGGTATGGTTGAACATATTGAAATCTGTAGCTTGTATAAAGGCTTACATTTAATACAACAGTATTTTTGATATCATGTTTGGCATCACCCTCAAGAGCTAGCTACTCTTTTTGTAACTTTATTGTTTATTGCCACCCCCATGAAATTTATGCCCTTTATTTACTGTTTTAGTACTCTTAATTTTAAAAAGTAATTGTTTGACATTAACTTATATAACATACAGTATTTTCAAAGTAACAATACTTTTATTTAATGTTTCTTGCTAACATTTCTTGCTACTCGCCTCTGGTACGTGTGGCACAGAGCTCGCACCTACAGTCTTATCACTGCGTTTCAATAGTTTTTGTAACACGCCCTCGCCCACTCTCCTCGCCTTTTCCCCTCGGGGAATACCTGACGCCATCTTACGGGCCGTTCCATGACTGTATTAATCGAAGCGAAGTGCGTTAGTCGAATGAGCGAGGGAAATGAGCGAGGGAACGAGTGACCACTGTCCACTTCAGTAGCAGAACACGGGAAAAGCTGTTCATAGTGTTTGCCGAGACCACGAAAATCTTCAAAATGATTAAAATGTCAAAGGTATCATATATCACAAATATTTTACACTACTATACATGCACATTCGAATTTGGCTTTATGTATAAACTTACTCCATTTATAAAGTTACTTTAGCCAGATGGTTAGTTAACTGATTAACACATTTAGCAGTGTTTTCAGACATCATCAGACCTGTGGGCACAAGCACATGGGCATCCCGACTCTTTTCAGTGAGTCATATCAATGAGTCAATTGTTTCAGCTCACTGTAAGAGTCGACTCGTGAATAAAACCAAATCGCTTGCATAACTCAAGGTATATTCAACGACACAGGAATTCCTCTGTACAGCCACACGGGGGCACGCTTTATCCACTTTACGTAGAGTCTCTCTTGTGCCACTCCTGCAGGCGTGTTTTTTATGAAGAGTTACATAGCTGCAGAGTTTAGGTTCAGCCTACCAGC
Organism: Ancistrus triradiatus; assembly: GCA_025084515.1. Taxonomy (NCBI): domain Eukaryota; kingdom Metazoa; phylum Chordata; class Actinopteri; order Siluriformes; family Loricariidae; genus Ancistrus; species Ancistrus triradiatus. Next base: position 146,553 of record JAJAGP010000245.1, on the reverse strand, counting down.
TAATTCCTAAAGCATGCAAAATATGAATTTGGTGCATTAGAAAAGGGAAACCAGTGACTAACAGTATAGTCATCAAAATAATCAAAACCAAGTTGTACAAAATACAGTTTTTATGGTCTGATCAACTGACAACGCCCAGTGGAAAATAATATTCCCTAGGAAACGATAAAGATTTCTAAAATTATTTGATAGTCCAATGCTTAACTGTTCTTGGATGAAAAATCATTAACACCAAATGAACTTTTAGCCAAATAGCCTAATATCTGTGCAGAAACCAGCCGCTAGATTGCTCAGGCAGGGTATTTCTAGTGCCGGTCCCAAGCCCGGATAAATGGTGAGGGTTGCGTCAGGAAGGGCATCCGGTGTAAAACATTTGCCAAATAAAGTATGCGAGTTCATAATAATTTATCAACTGTCCAAGGAAATGGGGAGTGCAGAAAGGAGGTAAAGAAGAGAGTACAGGCAGAGGAGTGGGGTGGAGAAGAGTGGTCAGGAGTGCTGTGTGACCAAAGGTTCGCCAGCAAAATTGAAAGAAAGCTTTATAAGAGTAGTGAGACCAGCCTTGTTGTATGGCTTAGAGACAGTGGCACTGACAAAGAGACAGGAAGCAGAGCTGGAGGTGGCAGAACTTAAGGTGTTGAGGTTCTCTTTAGGAGTGTCTAGGGTGGACAGGATTAGGAATGAGATCATCAGAGGGACAGCACAGGTTGGAAAATTGGGAGACAAAATGAGAGAGGGAAGACTGAGATGGTTTGGACATGTGCAGAGGAGGGATAGTGGATATATTGGTAGGAGGATGTTGAAGATGGAGCTGCCAGGCAAGAGACGGAAAGGAAGACCAAAGAGGAGTTATTTGGTTGTGGTAAATGAAGATATGCACGGAGTTGGGGTGACAGTGGAGGACAGGGTGAGGTGGAAACGTTTAACTCGCTGTGGTGACCCCTGATAAAGGGAGAAGCCGAAAGAAGAAGAAGATCCTAATATCTGTGCAGGACAGTTCTGGTGTAGGAGTTAAATAAATAACCTGGTGCCAGACCAATTTGATCAGCCACCACCCTTTCTAACAGCTTAGCTAAAAAGGGAAGTTTGAAAATTGGCTTGTTGCATTAATTCCGATCTGGCTGTTCAGACTGTCACATTGTTGCATATTGGCTATGTATTACATGTACATTTACAGCATTTAGCAGACGCCCTTATACAGAGCGACTTACAATTGATACAGTCTTACAATCCAAGCAATTGTGGGTTAAGGGCCTTGCTCAAGGACCCAACAGTGGCAGCTTGGCAGAGGTGGGATTTGAACCCAGGACCTTTTGGTCCATAGTCCAGTATGTTAACCGCTAGGCTACCACAGTCCCAAGTGTAAGTGTTTTAAACATGAACTTACTTATTACATTTTTACATTTACATCATTTAGCAGAGTGACTTATAATTAATACAGTCCAAGCAATTGTGGATTAGGGGTCTTGCTCAAGGACCCACCAGTGACAGCTTAGCAGAGTGGGATTTGAACCCTGGACCTTCTGGTCCTTAGTCTAGTACCTTAACCACTAGGCTACTACAGTCCCATTAGATTTAAATACCGCATATGAAAGTGGCCCAAGTTGGAATTGAAGATGTCTGATTCAGTGTATTCACATCTGTGTTATCTGATTCAGTTAAAGATAACACATCTGTGTCATATATGGGAAAAAAAGATCAGATTTGGGCCACTTCTCCTGCTGTGTGAACAAGCCTTAGTCTGCTGTGCTACCTGAGTGCCCTGAGCTCCTCATTATCACTTTCAAACCTCGTCAGACATCTTCAGACGTTTTGATAGGAGGCAGCACCAATGCCTTTGACATACACATTTACACCCACCAGTGAAAATCATCTTTAAAAAAAGCCCCCAAAACCCTGATCTGTAATTGTCAGTCTCAGTCTGGATATGAATTACATATACAAAGATAAAAGTCACTGGGGATAAAGAAGGACAAAATCAAAGTAGTTCACCTTGCACATCTTTTCATTTTTTATTTCAACAAATTCCAATAAGCATAAAGTCTGCATGTCATTTGATTGCATTTAAATACATTCTGCGCTATAAAACTTTAAGTCCACAACTGAAATTAAGATGTTACTTTTTTTAAGGAACTTGTACCTAAAATTCCCTGATATCATATAATCCTCATGTCTAGTTAGGCTACATTATTTGCCATTTCTTCGCTCTCTTCCAGATTATGGAATAAACAGGAAGTAGAATGGTGCATTAGCTGGGTGAAAGAAATGCACTGTAGAAGACTATCAGCTGTTTGGATGAGAGGCAAAATGGATCTCCTGCTGCAGGTTCCAGCGTATTGAGCACACATTCTCTTAATAAGAGTGATAGATTATGAGGAGTGCAATTACAGTTTCCACCTAACTCAACTGAATGAATCAAAATCCAGGGACAGAAATCATGAGCAGACACAGCTGACGTCATGACCGAATTGAAAAATTTGAATAGACGTCGTTTTCATTCATTTTTCTTACACAAAGCTATTCAGTCAACATTTCTTGAAAAAAAACAGTCACGTTCCACAAACCAAAATATCACACCACCTGAAAACATCCCACCATCCCCCTCCCGAACCCTTCTCAATTACACAGATGAAAAAAGAAGGCACCACAGCTTATTAAATGAAAGTAAAATAAGACGACGAGAAAACGCTAACATGTTAATGACCTCCGATCACTTATACCTCCGTATTAATCATGGCCTCCGCATAGTCAGCACAGCGACATCCATAGTGCACTGTGGTTTCACATTTCATTGACTGCTCGTTTGTGGCTGAAGGGCACTGGTGAAGGGTACAGTGTCCTTTCTGTCCAAAGAGTGTAGACCTTCAACAGCTTGATTAGAAAGTGCCCTTTGGTTTCACACGCCCGGGCACTGAGTCAATGGGAAATGGATAACAAATAGCTACAGTGCGGCACACGTTTGGCTTTTTCCACTGTCCGCAGATCTACTGACACCCCCTAAAACTTAGATCTGCTCTACCTCATAATACTAGTAAAATAGTGCACTTAGTTCGGCCCTGTTCCAAATCCGAAACATCAGACATTTCCTTCAAATGGAGAACAAAATAAAAATAAATAAATAATTCGTTACATCTAGAAAGAAGAGATGTGGATGGGTGAGGAATGGCTTATACCACGTCTCACGTCTGGCACCAATACTGAGCAGTGCACCTGTGTCCTTGATCAGGCCAAGCCCTCAGCGGCCCACTCATAGCCTTCTTCAGTACACAAACACGACCACTATTCTTGCCCCTATCTCCGTTACAGGTCCTACAGCCAAACACTGCTCTGTACAGCAATCAGACACAGAGTCTGCATGTCTGTGCATGTCTGTGCGTGTGGGTGTGCAGGGGCATACAAGCTGTGCTAGCTAGTTGACCTTATCCTGGAAGATGTAGAGGTTGTTAGTAGCGGCCACAGCGATGATGTTCTCTGAGGGGTGCCAAGTGGTGTGCAGGATTTTCTTGCTGAAGTCCAGGCTGTCAACGCTGATCTCGTCCTTGCGCCGCTTGCCGCCCACACACACCTTGCGTGGCTTCAGAACTGCCCGTGGCTTGCTGTTTTCCCGCGACGCCTCCAGAGTTACATCACGCTTCGTATTGCGGTCAAACATTCGGAAGAAGTTGTTGTATGAGCCGGTCATGATCATGCTGCAAACCGAGAAAAAAGGATTTAAACAGTGAACGTTGAAGCAGTTGAAGAAGTCTTAAATAATATGGGCAATAAGCACCCACAGCAAGCAGATTTTTAATTCATTATTGTCATTAGTCTAGTGAAAAAGGAGTTATACTGTACATGGTAGTTTTGTTTTAGTTCCTCCCATGCTACTTTGGCATATCGGGCAGCAAGTATTCTTGCTGTATCTGTAGCAGTAATGCATTTTTATGATGATGAATTGATAGCCTTATGGCCAAACCCTTCCACCTTTCACATTCGGATAATCCCATACACACACAGGGTCAATTTAGAGTGACCAGTTAACCTAACACATGTCTTACATTTACAGCATTTAGCAGACGCCCTTATCCAGAGCGACTTACAATTGGTACCGTCTTACAATCCAAGCTCAAGGACCTAACAATGGCAGCTTGGCAGAGGTGGGATTTGAACCCTCAACCTTCTGGTCCAGAGTCCAGTACCTTAACCACTAGGCTACCACTAGGCTACCATGTCTTTTTAATGTGGGAGGAAACCAGAGTACCCAGAGAAAACCCATGTGGACATGGGGAGGACAAGCAAACTCCACACAGGTGGAGTTCAAGGTCTGGATTGAACCTCTGGAGCTGTGAGGTGACTGTGCCACCCAGTGAACATGTAGGCTGCTGACAAAAGCCACAGTCCATATTTTCTTTCCTGTAAAGTTTTTTTTAAAAAGCAATTCTCTTGCCCACCACCGTGACCTGCGTTCAGGTCTCGGGAGTGCCTTCTGGCTTGGTCAGGTGTCACACATGGAACATGGAAGCACAATAGGGTGAATCATCTCCAGTGCTGCAACAGTGACCCTTGTCCAGCAGTAAATGGACTGGCACCCATTTCAGAGAACTCCCCTGAGCCTTTTATATTCCAGGGTCGGCTCCATGCCCCCCACAACCCTGAGCAGGATCAGTGGGAGCCAGAAAGGTGGGGGGGTATTACATTTTATGACAAAATCTCTGGTGTAACCAACTTTGAGCTTGTTAAAAAATGTTGCCAGGTCAGTTTTTTTGTCTCCCAGCATACCTAAGTGGATTGTTGCCCAGTTTGTTGATCATATGACATATTTCTGTTAATGTTTTCATAAAAGCACAATTGGTCAAAGCATAAATATGAGTCTAGCACAAACTTACAGTAATGGTTACAATACAACAAGAACATTGTTTGACTGGAGTATTGTCCTTGGCCATGATATCAAACCAGGATCATGTTCAAATGTACCTCGTTCTCAGGCACAGCAATGGGATGGACAGCAAACAGTAAAACATAGCTGGGAAATGACTTTGAAGTATTAGGTGAAATTTATGATTTGTCCAGCTCTGAAAACTGTTCTGTGACTGAATGGGGTCAAACGTGAGTCCTGAAGAGTACTGACCTGTCAGATCCATTCCAGACGCACTCAAACTTGTCGAAGATGCAGTCATTCTCATACAGTGAGCAGAGCTTGCTTCTTAGGTAGTCATGTACCTAAAGGAATAGACACAATCACACACAGATGCAGCATTAGCAAAGGGCTTCACTTTGACTGCAGTTGTTCAGTGCCAATATACAATCTTCACTGGTCTATGTCACATTCATATTACATACAGTGGGGCAAAAAAGTATTTAGTCAGCCACTGATTGTGCAAGTTCTCCTACTTAGAAAGATGAGAGAGGTCTGTAGTTTTCATCATAGGTACACTTCAACTATGAGAGACAAAATGAGAAAAAAATAAAAGTTCAACTCAATACTTTGCAAAATAACCTTTGTTGGCAATGACAGAGCACAAACGTTTCCTGTAAGTCTTCACCAGATTTGCACACACTGTAGCTGGTATTTTGACCCATTCCTCCATGCAGATCTCCTCTAGAGATGTTTTGGCCCAAAAAGCATGAGGTTCCCACCCCCATGCTTCACAGTAGGTATGGTGTTCTTGGGATGCGACTCAGCATTCTTCTTCCTCCAGTTGAGTTTTTACCAAAAACTTCTATTTTGGTTTCATCTGACCACATGACCACTCCCAATTCTCTTCTAGATCACCCATATGCTCTCTGGAAAACTTCAGACAGGCCTGGACATGTACTGGCTTAAGCAGGGGGACACGCCTGGCACTGCAGGATCCGAGTCCCTCTCGGCGTAGTGTGTTACTGATGGTAGCCTTTGTTACTTTGGTCCCAGCTCTCTGCAGGTCATTCATCAGGTCCCTCCGTGTAGTTCTGGGATTTTTGCTCACTGTTCTCATGATCATTTTGACCCCACAGGATGAGATCTTGCGTGGGGCCCCAGATCGAGGGTATCAATGGTCTTGTATGTCTTCCATTTTCTTACAATTGCTCCCACAGTTGATTTATTCACACCAAACTGCTTGCCTATTGTAGATTCACTCTTCCCAGCCTGGTGCAGGTCTACAATTTTCTTCCTGGTGTCCTTCGACAGCTCTTTGGTCTTGGCCATGGTGGAGTTTGGAGTCTGACTGTTTGAGGCTGTGGACAGGTGTCTTTTATACAGATAACGAAGTCAAACAGGTGCCATTAATACAGGTAACGAGTGGGCGACAGAAGAGCTTCTTAAAGAAGGTGGTACAGGTCTGAGAGCCAGAAATCTTGCTTGTTTGTGGGTGACCAAATACTTATTTTCCACCATGATTTACAATTAAACTATTTAAAAATCCTACAATGAGATTTCCTGGATTTTGTTTTCTCATTTTATCTCTCATAGTTGAAGTGTACCTATGATGACAATTACAGACCTCTCTCATCTTTCTAAGTAGGAGAACTTGCACCATCAGTGGCTGACTAAATACTTTTTTGCCCCACTGTATAACAATGACACATACAAAGGGTTTTTGTGTGTTGGTTTAGGAATGCCTGCATATTTGCTTCGATTTTATTAGCAGGTGTAATCATTTACAGTGCTATTTTGTATGATATTATGAAGATGTTTGAGGTGTTTTTGTATTGGTTTGGGACCTAGTAGCCATTATAATGAAAGCACACTAACAGTAAACTAAGTGACTTGTACTGGTCCAGTATTTTAACTGCTGCCCCAATCCAGTCTCACAATTATTAGTATACAAATACATTTTCAGCAGACACCTTATTCAGAACAACTTACAACTACTATATTCTCCTAGGTATAAATCAAGCAATTGAAGGTTAAATGCCTTGCTTAAGTGTCCAACCATGGCAGCTTACGCAATGCTGGGACAGCTGGTCCAGGCACCTTATCCTTTGAAACACCACAATCCTATTGATTCCTAAGTGACAGTGCCAGCCTAACATTTCACCCATGCCTAAATGCTTCAGCCAGTATGTGGAGGTAAAGCCAAAAATATCATACAGGACTGGTGATTTGCTTCAGTTACACTGTATCCTTGTTAATTTATTTTACTATTTACAATTTTCAATCAATCAAGCAATCATGAAAAAGTATGAACTGTACTTATTTTCAGGGATGCTTTGCAACACCAGGGGCCTCATTTATAAAGAAATACTTGGCAGGAAAACGGGCGTAAATCTACGCCATATTTGACGAATGCGTCATAAGAACATTTTGTAGAGAGCAGGAATTGGCGACACTGTGGTAAAATTAAAAATTGCAGCTAAATGCACAAAGCAAGAGAATCAGTTCATACCAAATTAAGCTCCATTATGGCCAGGAAGTAAAAAAAAATCATTCATACCTAAGCACTCTTTTGTTTGTTGTCTTTACTGATTTATTAGAGCATACCAGTTCATTAACCTGTTTTTATGTATTGACATTAATTGCTCCACACAACTACTTGCGACTGCATAAGGACGTGTTCTGTCGGTTGTGAATAACTGGACGCCAACGCAAAGGTAAATTTTTTTAATGTTGTTGAAATTTCAGACATTATTGCTTTTATTTCTTATAGCTCATTTGTCAGCATTTCAATTGATGTAATTGTATTAATTTGTGTTTGTAACCCAGAATCTGTGAGAACATCCTTCGCTGAAGGCACGTGGGAATATAAAATGGTAGCCTTTAAATCTATCATTAAACAACCTCAGACTACAGTCTGAGTTTTGCATCTTTATTTCAAATGGAATTAACACTACATGTTGCCGCAAACTTGTGTTTGTTGGTGATGCCAACAACAGTTTTTTTTTGCCTTGATACCCGAAAAAAGAACTTCCATCTCGCTTCCATCTTCCATTTCATTGTCACCACCATCTCGATAAGAAATGAATGGGACACACTCTACTTAAGTTTTCATGAGGTAATTTGCATGGACCATATATGGATGAGTGTGAGCAGTAAGGAGGTGGAACATGAGGCTCATTCACCTACTCACATTTTGAAGACAATTATGATTTATAAAGAGGAAATGGTGTTCAGGTGTCTGTAAGCAAGTTTTTATTAATCAGAATATTTTGTGCGCACGCCTTTTCCTGGTTTTGTGCATATGCACACTTTCACTCCAGAATCCACACAGAATTTTATAAACGAGGCCCCAAGTGAGGAGAAGAACACTATGAATGCTTTACCTGTGGTAGCCTAGCGGTTAAGGTACTGGACTCTGGACCTGAAGGTCCAGGGTTCAAATCCCACCTCTGCCAAGCTGCCACTGTTGGGTCCTTGAGCAAGACCCTTAACCCACAATTGCTTGGATTGTAAGACTGTACCAATTGTAAGTCGCTCTGGATAAGGGTGTCTGCTAAATGCTGTAAATGTAAATGTAAATGTACCTGATACGTCTCCAGCGGCTTGTTCTCCATGTTCAGGTCCCACACTTTCACCGTCAGGTAATCCCGTGTCATCAGATAGCGCCCACTGTGGCTGAACTTGACGTCTGAGATGGAAGAGATTATTTCGGAAAAGAAGGAGCGGTTGCTGGGATCCTCTGGCTCTTCAATGACTGCATGATAGGAGACAGGAGCACAAGACAGAAAGAGAAGAAAGTAGATCAGGTTTTTGAAGCTGCAATGTAAAATCTCCACACCATGGAATACTTGGGGTCTTTCTGTATTTCCTATGTAAGAATAACAAACTCATCTGGAATTTGACATATCAGTGCAGCAGGACGTATTTATGTCAGTGGCTGTCGGTTGAACTGTGGCTGATTCTGTTGCAGAATGTCTCCGTGGTAAATCTAACCCAGCAGTAGAGGGAATGATACAGATCAGTGTATGAAGACAAGGTCCTGGGCACTTATGCTTGACAACGTGTCACCTGTCATATCACAGAGCCGTCTGTCTGCAAGTTGTGCTGTGTGTTATTCACCACAGGGTAATGAGGTCCCTAGGGAGAATCCATGGAGCCAGGCTACCCATAGAGAAAAGCTGCAGGGGACCCGACTGCACAGCACAGATTGATTTTTTTTTAAGAATATACTACAGGACAGTAGAAGATTTATTACTGTGTGAGACACAGGAGGAGGATGGAGGAATGAATAACACACTAGGCAGAATAACACACATAAGGAAGAAATGATTCATCAATATTTTCAACAAAGCCACGTTATAGTTAGTAGCATGCTTGCAATTATTTCTTTGTACAACCTCCCTTTGCACAATGAAACAGCACTTTCCTATAACAGATTACAAGGTTTGAGGATACAGAGCAGGGAATTTAAGACCATTCATCTTCACAGGATCTCTCCAGATCATCCATGGTCCTAGGTCCTCTCCTCTTTAGATCACCCCACAAATTCTTATGGGGCTCAGATCAGGGGACTGAGATGATGATAGCAGAAGCTTGATTTTGTGTTCAGGAAACCCTTTTTGGACATATGTTTTGGATTGTTGTCCTGGTGGAAGATCTAGTGATGACCCATTTCGTTTCTTGGCAGAGAAATCTTGATATAAAATGTCCTTGTATTTTATGGAATCCATGATGCCATATACCCTAACAAGGTTTCCAGGGCCACTGGGGGAAGAACAGCCCCACAACATCATAGACTCTCCACCATACTTCATAGTGGACATCAGGTTCTTTTCAGTGTCGTCATTCTTCCTTGAGTGTTTGTTGCCAGAAAGTTAAATTTGACCACAGAATATAGTTCCAATCAAAGTCCCAGAGGTTAGATGAGAGCAAAGTATCTTCTCCTGGCAAGCTTTCCCAATAATCTGTTGGCATGGAGGTGGCATCAGATGGTAGTTTTGGAAACTTGGAATGTGCTACTTTTTCCTCAACTCTCCACAGTGATCCAGTGGAAATTTTTTTGCCTCTCTTTATATCCTCCTCACTGTTCAAGGGGGTAAAATAAAGATGATTCCTCAACCAGAGAAGTTTGTCACAGGTTTAATTGATAGGATACAGGAATTTTCAGGGAAGTAGCTATTTTTATAGCCATTCCCTGTCTTATTCAGCTCAACACTCTTTTGTTTTATATTGAATTGTGTGCTCTCTTGTCTTCCCATGTTGAAGAATGCCTAAGAGAATTTGTCATAAATTAAGCAAGTCATAAATTACATAATCATTCATAACCACTCTGGTCAACTTTAAAAAGTAAAACATATGTTAAAAAATGCTTCAGCTACCTTTTGTTTCTAATCATTTCTAGGGGTGTCAATAATTCTGGGAAATGTGGTTTTGTTAGAAATAATTAGTTCTGGATTTTTTCCTTATACTATATTTACTTCAATTAAAGGTTGGATTATTAACATTTTTTTGCAGTGTGAGATTTAGCTAATTCACCAAAAGGTGATTTTTAAAACCCCTTTCATTCCTCTTTATCAGGGTTGTCAATAGTTGTGGAGGGAGTTGTGTAAGGATAACTTTATGACCTTCAGAAATGGAAACTCTGCTCCATTTAAATGCAGCATCTCTAGTCCCTGAACCTGTTCATAGTTGTGTTACTAACTTTCTGGTTTTAATTAAGGTAGCTAAATAATGTAATAATTCACTAACCATAACCTCAGTAAACAGAAGAAAATATTTTAACATTTTTTAATATTTTATCGAGACCTGCCAAATGTCTCCAAGGTCATTATTGTTAAATTTACTGTATAAACACATGCCCACACACAATGGCACCAGACGGTGTCAAATGACATTGAGATGTGTGTCCCCAGGCAAGGTAGTGTGTCTGCTCACTCTGTGATGACACACCAAGTGAAAAATAACAGCTGTGTGTATAATGCAGGGTAGCACTACTGGTGAAACAAGAGCCCTGTCCCTTGTTAAAATTCGCTAGCATGATGCAAATAGCTTATTCAACAGGTTGTGTTTTCATGGAACATCAATCGTGTCCACAAAGCTTAGGAAATACCCAAATATCGTCACCACTGATATTCTAGTGCCTTACCATATTGATTTTTTTCAGACCACTGCGTAAATGTCAATGTATTCAGTCTGATTTCCAATTGCATGCTGTTGGCTGCAATGTCGAACCAGGCTCTGAGGAGATCAAAAAAGCCCAGAGGAGATCTAATGGAAATGTATCAGGGTCCAGTTATCAGTTCATGCATATGTATGGATTTTTCAGCATCCAAAGAATCACTCCAATATGAATTTGGGGGTTAAGCCTAAGCAAACATAATCATATTAAATATTAGCATAAGCTTCACCTTCTATGTCCCTTGGGGAAGGTGGGAGGAAGGCTAATCCCTGTCATGGATGACATGATGTTTGGGCTCTTGGGGAAAGAGTTGAGTGGAATGAGCTGGGCTGCTTTATGCATTTGTAATGTTAGATTCTTTGGAGGTTGGTTAGATCTGGTAAACTGCAGAGACTCTTTAAAGAATTTGGGATATTTCAAACAACGGCTGAGTGAGTGGTGTACTCTTCATTCTTTAGAACTGTACTATTGCATAATACTACTATAGTACTACAACGTTAGGTCTTGTGACATACACCTTTTGTATCCAAATGGTGTATAGTTTAAAGAAACTTTTGAATATACATGCTCATTGTTTTCCTCTGTCACTCATGCATATTTACTCAACTGCTCCATTTTATGCTATGTATAAAAACTAAAAACTAGGTCTATAACCCTAATACTTACATGGAACAAGTATGTTGTCTGCTTTACAATTCGAACACTACTTGTTTAACAAAGAAAGATTTGTCAATATTATCTGTATTGTCTTATACTGTATAATATATAAGACATGTTGAAAAAGTTGTTCAGATGATGCAGCAGCCTAATATCCTAGCCTGGGTTCAGATACCAGTGCATTCCGTCTGGGTCAGATATAGCGACCTTTTGCTGTGTCTGAGGGAGGAGAGATTGTATAGATCTCCCCGTGCCATCAAGGCTCTGATCCAAGGTCTGGGGGATTTGGATGCCAAGCCAACACTTTGAACTCAAACCATTCCTCAAACCATTCTTAGACTATTTTGCAGTGTGGCACTTTGCAGTCAGAGAATACGGTTGCCATGAAGGGGTGTACTTGGTCTGCAACAATGTAGAGGTAGGTGGTACATATTGAAGTATCACCCACATGAATTCCATAACCCAAGGTTTCCCAGCAAAATATTGCCCAGAGCATCACACTGTCAATGTTATTAACCTCACCTGTCAGTGGTTTAAATGTTAGGGCTGGTGTGTATGTATGTATGTATTTATTTATATATAGTACTGTGCAAAAGTCTTAGGCCACCATTGGATTACATATACTATTGTTTTAACAATGATATAATGACCATATATAAATATTTCTCAGTCTCTTTATTAGAATACAACCAGAAATAAAGGGCATTTGTAGGCAGTATTGGAAAACAATCAGAAAGAAACAGCTTCTATAGGCATGTATTTAGTGTGGCTTCCCTTTACAGCTGAGCAATAGTAGCATCTGACAGTTTCGTTGGAGTGCCAAGTTGACCCTGTTACAGTCTGAAGAAGCTTGAATGGTCTTTTTGGAAGGGCAGCAGGAATGAATCTGCTCTTTTGAAAGTGGAACAGGGTGAAAAGGCCAAAATTAGCTAAACTCACAAAGACTGGAATGAAAATGAATAGAAGTGAGAATTATGGAATGATTAATCCAAGTTTAATATTTTTGGGTAGAATCAATTGTATACGTACACCGTATATGGTCATTATGGCATTGTTAAAACAACAAATCTAATGGTGGCCTAAGACTTACGCATAGTAATATACACACATGCACAAGGGTTCCTGGGCAAGAGCTCTTTTGCATGGAATAATCTCTACATGTCAGGAGTCCCCATCCTCACTGGTACAATGTTTACACAGCAGTTACACAATTCAATTTTTAAATTTACCTTTTTCAGCCCCCTGATACAGATCACCCTCTGTGATATTATGTCAGACACTGACTCTCAGTTCTTCACATACTACTCAATTACTCACACTTGGAGTGGTTGTCACAGAGTGCAGCAGCCCTCATGTCGCAAAGTCGGATGGAACCCTTGCTGCTGCTGTAGACAAATGTGTTGCACTGGTGAGGGTGAAACTCTGCTGCCGTGATTACCTCAGTCAATTCCTCCATGTTGGAAGGCTTAATGTCCACAATATCTAGAAATACTGTTCAGGAAATGCTTCAGAATATGGCTTATTACCAATAATGATATTAGAATGGCAGTAATAACTGCAGTGCTGGGGTCTTCTAGTTACTAATATAAGCTACTTATTTGGTGGTGGCTGTTACCAAGTTAGTTCAGACAAGACTTGTTTATTTAGTTGTGCTATGACAACAGGAAACTAATTATATATAAAGGCTTACTTACAAAAGGTTTTCTGTGAGTACACCAAACAAGCAATGAGTAGATTACTGTCATCCTATCTTCCATATGCAGTTTACACTTTAAAGAGAGACAAATGTGTGTTTCTCCTAGTACTACAGTTTGACATATGATTATGACAAGACCTACACATTATTTATACTGTACATAACATAGTGCAACATACACTATATGGACAAAAGTATTGGGACACCTACACATTACACCTACAGGAGCTTTTATGTTATCCCATTCTATAACCACCAAATAACAGAAAGCTGTGATGGTATGGAAATTGCAAATAAAAAAAACTGCAATGTTTCTTGCATTTCCTTTGACCACTATTTCATTGCAGACAGTATAAACCCAGATATTTCCTGTTTTTTTCTTTTCCTGTTTATTTCATTTGTTAATAATCATCCATTCCTGCATTTCAGGCCTGCAACACATTCCAAAACAAGTTAAACAATTCAAGGAATCTAGAGGAATTTCAGTGTGGAAAGGGCAAAGACACAAGCCTAAACTGAAGAGGTATTATCTCCGATTCCTCAGATGGACCACATGGGCAAGGGATTACTTTAGCAAACCTTTATCAAGTGCTACAATATGGAGTTACATTCACAAATGCCACTTAAAACATTACTGTGGAAAAAAGATGCCTTATGTTAACCATGTCCAGAAGCAGTATCGACTTCTCTGGGCTCAGAGGCATCTAAGCTAGATCATCACACAGTGGAAATGTGTACTGTGGTCAGACCAGTTGGTATTTCAGATCTTTTTTTGGAAGAAATGCAGGCTGTGTGCTCCAGACCAAAGAAAACAGGACCATCCAGACTTATCAGCTACAAGTCCAAAAGCCAGGCTCTATAATGGTATGGGATTGGGTCAGTGCCCTTGGCAAAGGTCATTTAAATTTCTGTTATGGGAACATTAATGAAGACACATACACTGAGATTTTAAAGCAACATAAGCTGCCTTCAATACATCTTTCCCAGGGATGTCCATGCATTTTTCAACAACAAAACAAGCCACATCAGGAAAAGTTAGGACTGAAATATGTAAACCCCTTCCAGTATTTCTTTGAGGAACATTTTTAAACATTTGTTGATAAACTGGATATCATCTTCCCATCTTTACTCATCAAAGACTCAGTCTTTCACGGATACTACTTTTGTATCAAATCATGATTACAATGACCTGTTGACATTACCTGTTTGAAATCCCATCATTGTTTAATTTTTTACCTCATTACTAGCTCTAAATTGTCTCTATCCCAACTTTTTTGGAATGTATTACAGGCCTGAAATGCAGAAATTGATGTTTGCTAACAAATTAAATGACATTGACCAGAAAAAATCCCTGAAATATCTTGGGTTTATACAAAAGAAAAGTAAGGGACGCTGCTTATATTTCTTATTTGTATTTTCCATACTGTCCCAACTATGGGATTGTACATTCATAGGCATTGATATCCCCCTTTGCAACATCCACTCTGCTGGGGAGGCTTTCTACTGTGTCTGTGGGGAATTTTTTCCAATTCATCCAGAAGAGCATTTGTGAGGCCAGACAATGATGTTGGATGAGAGGACCTGGCTCACACACTCCATTCTAGTTCAGCCCAAAGGGTCTTGATGGGGTTGAGGTCAGGGCTTTGTGCAGGCCAGTCAAGTTCTTCCACATCAAACTCACCCAACCATATCTTCATGGACCTTGTTTAGAATATCATGGAATTGAAAAGGGCCCTTCCCCAAACTGCTCCCACAAACTTGGAAGCATACAATTGTCCAAAATGTCTTGGGTATGCTGAATCATTTAAAATTTCCATTCACTGGAACTAAGGGACCTACCTACTCAAACCCATGAAAAACAACCTCATAGCATTATCCCTCCTCCACCAAACTTTACATTCGGCACAATGCAGTCAGACTGACAACATTCTCCTGGCATTCACCAAACCCAGGCTATTGTGCTAATGTTAATGCTAGAGGAGGTTTGGCAGTTATTGAGTCAGCAGAGCATTGACTTTTATGCACAATGAGCCCCAGTGGGTGACCCTGCTCTGTAACATTCATGGTCTGTCACTTCATGGCTGAGCTGCTGTGGTTCCTAAATGCTTCCACTTTTCATTAATACCATTAACAGTTGATCATGAAATTTCTAGGACTGAAGAAATCGAATAAACTGACTTGTTGCAACAGGGGCATCTGATTACATTACCATGTTCAAAGTCAGTGAGCTGTTTAGAATGCCCTATTCTTTCACAAATCTTCAGTCAGATTTCAAAGCTAGCCGCTTGATTTTATACACTTGTGGCAATGATACTGAATGACACTCCTGAATTCAGTGACTAAGGGGTATGTCCCAATACATTTGTCCACAGTGTAGGAGGCATAGTGCAAGGTTTACAAAGGAACAATATACAGAGGGAGGGGGTAGTGAGGGACAATGGGATCTTCACATACACAGGACAGTAGACATGGTTGTGTGTTGAGGCAGTAGTGTAAGTTTTTGGTTGAAATGTAAGTTAGGTGCAGTGCATTGTAATTACAGTGATATATCTTTAACCACAAATACTAAGTTAGTATATAAATCATGGTAAATATTAGTCAAAAATAATCACTAGGTGAACTCTTTTTTTTCATCCTGAAAAAGGATACTGAAACTTCTGTTGGTGATCTCCAGGTGCCACAGGTTGATCCTCAAGTCATCTGTGGACATGTATGTCTCATAATCACTGTTAACGGAGATGGAGTTGATGTGGTATGTGTGGCCGTTAGCAAATACTCTTCTAGGTGTTGCCTCCACCATGAGGTCCATGGGCCTTAGCACTGGCACCTAAATTCGCAAAATAATAGAGAATTAATAGAGAACCATGCAGATATGGACTTATTTCTTATAGGTTGTTAGAAAACAAAAGTATTTTAAATGAAATAGATTGCAATATGGACACAGCACATTACATAATCTCACCATGCAACTGCCTTATACTGAATAATGAAATAGTAAAAAGAGAGTTGCTGGTTTTCAACAACAACACATAATTAACCACAGTCAGTAATTTCACAGTCAGGAAATCACAGCCAGCCAGCCAAATGGACATAGACTGGCCAGGATTCCTAAATATCTCTTTCTAAAAATATCTGAGTTGCTGCTTCATCAAATTTAGCACACTACTTCTGTAACTGAAGAGCTGATAGATTTATTTCTTGTTGAACACTGACTAATATACTGTGGATCTGTGATTGTGTAAACAAAATCAACTTCTCTACAGGACATAGATTGTGCTCCCAGTCCGTGAAGGCCTTGTAGATGGCCAGCAGTGATGTTTGTTCTCACCCAGTGCATATCAAAACATGATTTACTGATCCCATGGTCACTTACTACTAATGCTGGCGATTATTTGAATACTGTATCTATAGCCTTCTGTCTAACTGCTTAAAGCCCCAACAATTGGGTTGGCTAGTGTGGATGTATCTAGAAAACAAATTTGAGAGAACATTTTTTGTCATTCCTAAATTTTTGGTTGCCACTAACCAGGGGCTTAAAACCACAATATTAGCTATTCAGTGTGTGCTTGACATTCATGGACATGGTCACGCAGTGCAACTGCATCATTGTACTGCAACTCCAACTGTGTCGTGTCTATTCGTGTTGCACTAAAGCCCCTCCTGCAGGTTCTAATTGCACCATGCAGATGCTGCACTCGCCTAGGTCCGAAATGGTGTGCTTTAAACCAGCAGGCAGACTCTCCTGGAGTGATTTCCTCCTAATCGACTAGGCCATATAAGCGAGACAGATTCTCAACACAGCATGAGAGGTGTTCAAATCAGGCACTAGACTACTCATTAACATAAATGCTCTGACACTGTCTGAGTGAGTTTTTATTTATGAATATGAATTAGTCCGTCTCTGTTTAAGAGGCCACTTAAATCCATTCATTTACAAATAACACCATTTTGTCATGTCTATAGCCAGCTCAATTGTTGACTGGAGATCTGCATATTTTCTTGCTGTGAGGGCTTGGCTATGGCATTACAAAATCAAAGGCAGTTCAGACAGGCTCAGAGATCGGAACAGCTTAATCGAGAGCAAATGGAAGGTCTGAAGGTTTGGAAATAATATATAGTCCAACAGGACAGAGGATATTGGCGTAAGGCACGAGATGCAATCACTTATTCGTTCACGATCAGGGGAAATATCAATGAACAAACAAAGGAATAGTCATAGACCATTAGGGTATATCATGCTATTTCACCTATCAGTGAGTGGCTCATAAACTTTTGCACGTTTATATACACCTCCCTTTACTGCTTCATTAGGATTCCAAGTTGACCCTGAAGCTTGATAAAGAATAGTCTTTATGGAAGTGTAGCAGCCGAGAAACCACTTTTTCAGAAGGTATACAGGGTGAAAAGCCTAAGATATGCTAAAGCTCACAAAGTCTGGAATGAAGATCAGCAGAAAAGAGTGTTGTGGAGTGACAAATACTAGTTAGAAATTGTACAATTGCTAAAAAAAATGTAATGGTGGCCTAAGGCTTTTGCACAGTACTGTACATACTGTGCTCTGGATAGGATATCAGGCCACAGGCAATTGTGTCAGCTTGTGATGCCCAATCACAGGCCCCCCTCATGCCGGAAGGCACCACTGGGACTCAAACCATGGTAGTGGAGGAACAGCGACTTAGACCCCTGTGCCTCTGACCGTTAGGCCTAATGATCTAATTCAGTATTAGAAGAACATCTAGCAAAACTACACCGATGTCTGATGCTAACTGCTAACAATATTGAATTAACTGAATATTCCATTTAGTACCATCTCCTCATCTTTGTCCTACACCACAAAAAGTAAATCCACATCCTATTGCCCCAAGTGTGCATGCAAGCTTCTTTGCTCCATTGTAAAAAGCATTAGAGAAATAAATCTGACTTTGACTTCTCGTCTAAATACTGAAGGAGCATCTTAAGGTGTACAGCATTTCCTATATGGTTTCCTTTCACGAACACAGTGGTGCTTGAAAGTTTGTGAACCCTTTAGAATTTTCTATATTTCTACATAAATATGACCTAAAACATCATCAGATTTTCACACAAGTCCTAAAAGTAGATAGAGAGAACCCAGTTAAACAAATAAAACAAAAACATTATACTTGGTCATTTATATATTGAGGAATATTAGTGAGTGGCAAAAGGATGTGAACCTCTAGGATTAGCAGTTAATTTGAAGGTAAAATTAGAGTCAGGTGTTTTCAATCAATGGGATGACAATCAGGTGTGAGTGGGCACCCTGTTTTATTTAAAGAACAGGGATCTATCAAAGTCTGCTCTTCACAACACGTTTGTAGAAGTGTATCATGGCACGAACAAAGGAGATTTCTGAGGACCTCAAAAAAGAGCTGTTGATGCTCATCAGGCTGGAAAAGGTTACAAAACCATCTCTAAAGAGTTTGGACTCCACCAGTCCACAGTCAGACAGATTGTGTACAAATGGAGGAAATTCAAGTCCATTGCTACCCTTCCCAGGAGAGGTCGACCAACAAAGATCACTCCAATAGAAATGTGTGTAATAGATGGCGAGGTCACAAAGGACCCCAGGGTAGCTTCTAAGCAACTGAAGGCCTCTCACATTGGCTAATGTTAATGTTCATGAGTCCACCATCAGAAGAACACTGAACAACAATGGTGTGCATGGCAGGGTTGCAAGGAGAAAGCCACTGCTCTCTAAAAAGAACATTGCTGCTCGTCTGCAGTTTGCTAAAGATCACGTGGACAAGCCAGAGTTGCAGTTATTGCTGGGTTAGGGTTAGGGTTATTTTCCTCATTAAATAAATGACCAAGTATAATATTTTTGTCTCATTTGTTTAACTGGGTTCTCTTTATCTACTTTTAGGAAAATCTGATCATGTTTTAGGTCATATTTATGCAGAAATATAGAAAATTCTAAAGGGTTCACAAACTTTCAAGCACCACTGTAAGCATGTTCCACACACTGAGACAGGCAATGAATTTCTTTTTTTGACTGGATAAAACGGAATTAATCAAGCACTGAAATGCTGCTAAGATCCCAGTGATTGAGACTACAAAATGCAAATATGGCAGCTGAGTGGATAGACTTGTCTATTAGATCTTTGATGTCACTCACAACTGCTCACAGACAAACAAGCGTGTACACCAAAGGCTTCAGGATTAAAAGAAAAAAAAGGAGGATTGCACGAAGCTGGGACTGGCATTTAAAGGCTGCCAAAAATTACAAGATAATTTACCCCAGGGTCTTCCCCTGTTCTGTACCTCCTCACCCACAGCTTGCCACACTCCACCGCCTGTGCCCTCTGATAAATCCCTCCCTCTATCTTCTGCACACATACATTTCACGCTTCAAATGGAATTGCCACCCTTCTTCTGCCATCAGCCCTGTGTCAGGCTAGTCTTTTGCCCCAGTCAGACAATAGTGCAGAAGGAGAATGCTTTAATCCGTTCGGCCAAGGAGACGAAAACAGACACCATGCTAAACATTAATGGACAGACTGAGTCATGCCCTGCTTTTGTATGTGAATTCAATGTGGAGCGATGGATGAAAGATCGAGAGAGAGGGAGAGAAAGAGAAACGATCATGTCTCATTCACTGCACACAATCATCACTCTTAGCAGCTAGCTTTTGATTAGCAGAAAGTCATTGTCTATTGGTGATGGCAGATCATTTATCAGTACTGGCTTTGAGAACAATAACTGTGGAGTTTCTCAGGGGAATTTTACTGAGTAGTGTCTGCTTCATGTAGCATTAACAACACAACGCACTAGAAACCTTGATGATGAACTGCTTGGAACTACACTTAGTTTCGATCCAGAGATAACGTTTTCCACAAAGCAGTTTGTCATGCTCAAGCTATAGTCTATATATTCTCAGTAGATTTAGATGGGTATGATAATTTAATTTGGTCAAAGGAACAGTCACAACAATCTCAATGAATTCAGACCTCAGTGAAGACTTAACTCTGTTTCTCACAAGTGAGTTGCAATGATCCTCCAAGCTTTTAGTGACACCAAATGAAAAACAGATTTACCAGTGTAGTTATCAACAGTGTCAGTTCAAGAAGAAGTTTGCATTGCATGTATGTGCTTCTGACAGTGCAACAATTTGAGCAAAAGCCTTAGTATCATTCTGACCCGTAGCGAGGTTACGGTGCTTGGGTCTCGGATCCTCCCATCCTCATCCTTCAGATTGTAGCCTTCTGGTCTTTTATCTCTCTCACTGATCTTCCAGAGCTTCACAGTTTTATCTGCAAGCACACAAACACACACACACATCATGCACATCAGCATTAGCACAACATACTCTGCTGAGTATATAAGATTTATAAAATCATATAAGATGACATCACAGTGTCTGAAAGAAGGTAAATACACCAACTGAGATGAATAGCTTCCTATGCTACAGAAGTACTGTATATGAAAAGCTGAATCCACTACCATGGAGCAGTTCAAACCAAATGAAAATTTTATTTTCAAATTGTGTTCAAACAACATTTGTTTATTTTCTACTTGTTGAGACATTGTTTCAAAGACCATACAATCTCCATCAACAAACACTGCTACTTGAATAGGAGGCCACTTTCCAAATTAGTTTATCAGGTTTTTTTGCTCTGCTAGTGCGTCAGATTTTGCTGCAGTTATTGGGAAGTGGAATTATGTAAGCTGCACCTGATTAACCTGGCAGCTGGGGAACAAACCCTGATCGCTCACGTCAGGGTCCGATGCTCTAGCATCTTGTCAGAAGCGGGCTGATTAGACGAAAAAGAAATAGAAAGGAGAAGCTGCCGGGGGCGATGGGGAGAACCAGGAATGGGGGGAATGCCAAGGATTAGTTACAGCATCTGTCCCTACGCTAACAAGCTACGCCCTGACGTCACCTCAGGCCTCCTAGCCGTACCGTGGCTGCAATTCTACGAAATCATTCTACCATTATCCCTAAACCATAAACGAGGGGACTTTCAAGACGGGTCAGGTCTCACAAAGAAAGTGAGAGGATGAGGCACCTGACTGAACTCGAGCGTGCTCTTAAATACATGAGCCAGCAGGTGTTGTGCAATCAGCGCTAAGTGAGCTCTGGCGCATGCGCGATCGCAACAAGCATGCCCAGGCCGAAAAATGAGTCGACCCTCTAGTGTCAGGGAGTACGAGACATTTCTTCTCGTTGTTGCTGTTATTACTGCAATGTGATACTCTGCCACCAACTATGCCCCCATATTGCTGCTGCCCCATATGAAGTTCTGTAACTGCACCACCCAAGCTTCATGTTGCAAGTCCAACCTGGAGTTCAATTCTAGATTCTAAGGGCCTGCTGATTCCAGCATCTTGTACCTCCAAGCCAAAGGAGCCGGTTCATAAACTAAAGAGCTTTATTATATGCAGCTGCTTACTCACCATTGGTGGACAGAAGGAAGTATGCAGCATTCTGTTGGGGTAGCCATCGGATCTTATTGATCTTCTCTTCGATCTCGAGACTCTTTAGGTAGTCAAACTCTGGCTCGTGGCTCTGAAATGTACTGTAAACATTGTACTCCCCTCTCCTGTGAGGCTGGTTCTTGCTCTACATCAAAGTGGAAAAACAATACAAAATAAAATATGCAGTTAATCTTGGTGCTGATTAGATGCAGGATTTGTTAGAAGTGTAGTTAAGCAGTTAAGATGAACTAAACATAATGCAGCATTGGTAAATTTGTCACAATTAGAGTCAGTGTAATGCAGCATATATATTAAAAATCAATAAACACATGGAAATGGCAGTCATGAGAATCAATGATTTGAAAACTGCCATTAAGGAAAACATGAGGCTCAATTTCCATTTGCTTCTGCCAGTTGTAGAGGTTTGTACTGTGCAAAAAGAATGAGCCTATACTATCCTTCTGTTACTAGATTAATTATATCATTCCAATGTCCCTGATAACATGTGGACATACTACATACTACATCACACTACATGCTGTCTCTAAAAGCACCAAGATGTTAACAGGACTGTAATGCTATTGCACTGCTGGGGTTGGGATCATATTCTATTCTATGAGAAAAACAAACTGAATAAATGTGCTGAAAGCTTAGAGATAGAACTAATAAATGAATGCCTGTAAGAGCTGTGCAGTAGTGCAGTTTTTGTAGAACAATATGGAGGTAGTAATCTGTTTGGCCTGTACCTCCTGCTCTCTCTGGAAAACCACCACTCGTCCTCCCTTGTCTCCAGTAGCCAGGAGCTCTCCTGTTGAGTTGAACTCAACTGTAGAGATGATGTCAGCTGCAACAGAGCATAACAGAGACGAAGTAAGTTGGTGAAATACATACGTTCACTAGCTAGAAGAGATATATTGACCATTATGTAGCAAGAGTTAAATATTTATGTTTCATTAGTATGTATCCTTCACAGACCTTCAAGGTCTTTTCATAATCACTTTGCAATGCATTCACTTAGCTCACTCAGAGCCAGCTTTAATAGCATGTATAGAGTGTAAAGGACGCATGTAGGTGATATATTGGGTATAAGTATTGCTTCCAAGAATCAAGAATCGTGTTGCCACTACTGACAGGAAACTAACATTTGAAACCCAATTTTAACGTAGCATTCCAATATGTGTAGGAATTCAAGCCTTCCTACCACAGTGTTCAGGAGTCACTCTCAAGATCCAAATCTAGACTAAAGACCTGCCAATTCAGGAATTCATACTTCCAATCTGTACTGTTATTTCACTTTTATGAGAGCTACAAACTCATTTTTCCTTCCAGAAACCAGACATGGTGCATTATCCCCTTGAGCTGTAACAGCAACCGTGCCCTATGATGGACTGGTGCCCATCCTGAGTGTACTTCCGTCTGCACCCACTGATAGGCTCCTGTATCTACCTGTACTCAAAAGCCCATGTATGTCCGAAACTGACTAATTTACAGTACTGTACAAATGTCTTAGGCCAATATTAGATTAGATATACCATTGTTTTAGCAATGGTGTAATGACCATAAATAATTATTTTACAGTCTCTTTATTAGAATAAGGAATTTATTAGAAAATCCAGAAAATCTGTAGGCAGTATTGAAAACTGAAATAAAGATCAGAAAAACCAGCTTCTATAGGCTACACTGGCAAGTATTTAGTGTGACCTTACATTACACTTGAGCAATAGCAGCATCTGGCAGCTTCATTGGGATGCCACGATGACCCTTCTACAGTCCGAAGAAGTTTGATCAGGAATGGTCTTTTTTGAAAAGCAGCAGCCAAGAAACAACAAATCTAATAGTGGCCTAACAATGTTGCACAGTACTGTAGCTCTGATTGAAAGGGGTGGATAGGAATGCCATCAATATGACCCAGAGAACAAGGTCAAGTATGCTCTTCTGGGCTCTAGGTCATGATTAGTTTTTCATTGTTTTGTTCAAACTAGTGACCTCCAGAAGATACACTTTTTAATTTGGACGCTTTGGACCACAGTTTCTGTATTTTTTACCAAAGCCCTACCTCAGCTTTTGCACATATATAAAGCTGCCATTTCATGTGATTTTATTTTTCCTATAGAGAGAAGGTTCGTTTCACTGGTGTAAGGCAATATTTTCTGTCCATTCATCACCTAATGATGGAGGCACACAAGCATAATATACTGCTCAAATGCAAGATTCAGACTTGTAAATGTTCTGTACAGTCAGGTTACTGCAAATCAAAACAGATGAAAAAAGATCATTTATATGCTTTGTAATGTATATTCACAGTATCAAGCATAGAGGAAAAAAACGTACCAGAACTGTTGCTTTGTACACTGTTTTTGAACCACAGCAATCATGCCAGATTGAACAGGGAAAGAGGAAAACCTTTATCATTTCTAATGTTCCAGCTGACATTTAATCAGTGCCCATGCTCTATATCTCACTTGAGCAGTCCTATCTTTCAAATATCTTTTTTAATGTCTGTGAAAATACATGCTGGGGGTGGGGTGGAAGGGTGAGAAGTAGAACTAACAGACTTGTTTAAGGAGAGAATGAAAGCTACCATCGGCTGTTGGTATGATCTTCTGAAAATTTAAGAAGGGGAGAGAGAGAGAGAGAGAGAGAGAGAGAGAGAGAGGGAGAGAAAGTGAGAGAGACCCCCACTGTGGATGTAAAGCTCGCTGAATGGGGGATGAGAAGAAGCTGTTGCCATGGAAACCACTTACATCACGGTTCGGTGAACTGTATTACACCACGGTGTGCGATTCACTTGCCTGCAAACGAGTGGTCGAGTGCAGCAAGACATTCAAGGCAATGGGAGCCAGGAGAGCTTTCAGTCTTTCCACAATCTCAGATTGCTCTCCAGCTCAAGGTCCTTGAATAGACATGATGAAATCCTTCTGAAAGGATCAAGTTGTTCTGACCTTTGGCATGCTAAGAGGCTTATTTTCTTCCCGTGTTGCACTTAATTTGTAAACGCAATAGTACGCAAACTTTGCTTTTCTGTAATTGAAACTGCTGTACTAAACTAACAGAATTATTTGTACGTACCACAGACACAGAAATCCAGCACTTTTCAAATTTAACAAGGGATTTATTCTATAAGCAGACCTTCTGCCAGCTTTAGAGGTGTAACGGGGAGTAAATGCGGGTGGTGGTGGAAGTGGGATTGAGAGGATTACCCCAGGGGGCCCTGCTGTTTCCTGGGCACATTGGTGAACGTCTGGGCAAATAAACAAGCATGATGCAAAAACCACGACCAGTCAGGAACTCACTAGGTAGCATATCCTAATCCCCAACACAAAAGCAAGCACTGAGGTCTGATCCACTTGATCCTGTCATTTATGCGTATTTGTCCTCATTTCCACAGTCAGGTCAGACAAGCAGTGATGTAGAACGATACACAGATAAAACATCAGTCAACATGTTTAAATAGAAGCTCAAAGAAAATAGGTCAGGCAAAACAGGAAATACATTATTCATCACAGTTCCTATAACCAACCTAACTCTGCTTAGTTGTTGTTGTGTCCATGCAATCATCTGATTACACTGGTAATGTTTATGCCAAATCTTTGGCTATCGAAACACACACCCATCTTGAGAGGGTTAGTAAGGATTTTTGTTCACGTTATAACCTAGCATTTCCTGGTCAGGCTTTTCAGGGTGGGGTGCCTATACCGGAGATCACAGGTTGCAGGCATAAATGTGCATTGGATTGGTGTCTAGCTCATTAAAGGACAAGCAGAAGTTGCTGTTGCACTGGCAGTGATGATCCCTGCCTCAGACACAGCCAATTATGAATTATGTCTGTATCTGCAGCACATGATCTGTGGTGATCAGCTAGGATGTAAGACCACTGTGAGACCACCATAGTGCGCATAAATGTTTCATGACTGCTGACTCTGGTGAAAAGTCACCCTGGTTCGTATTCTGCCTCAGGCAAGGTGAGGTTAGAGTTTCACATGGTTTCCTGGGACTGAAAGTCCAGCGGTTGTTTTCCTGGTACCGCAAACCCAGGGATACATGTGTTCCACCTCGCTAGATGTTTTGGAGTCTCAGTGCTCCTCGTGGATGGGGCTGGGTCTGTGCCCTCATTACAACTGCA
The DNA here is from genome assembly GCA_025084515.1 of Ancistrus triradiatus. Lineage (NCBI taxonomy): Eukaryota > Metazoa > Chordata > Actinopteri > Siluriformes > Loricariidae > Ancistrus > Ancistrus triradiatus. Next base: position 120,629 of record JAJAGP010000245.1, on the reverse strand, counting down.
CAGCAACGGTCTCGATTATAATGGCCTTATATATTGTAAAGCTTGTCCTCAGTGTAGGAAAATGGAAATTATGTTCAGACTATGTAGAAAACATTTGGAGTTTTCCTTTAAGTGTGTGTTAAATCCCATCTGAAAAACAACACACAAGTCAACGTGTTCTCCAGTTTGATCATAGATATAAGATGTTCCCCCAAGCTTGATCATAAATATTCTTCAAAGCCTGGAAAGAGGAGATGCGGAAATTGAGATGATACACGAGCATGTGTACTGAAGTGGACTGTTTTCTGTTCATGCTTATGACAAATAGATCAATAGAGTAAGAGAGAATAAATCCTTCATGCAGCCAGGGCAAAGGTTGCAATGTCACATGACAGACTACTGTCTGGATAAGATGGATCAATCTTCCACAGAAATAGCTGCCTGCCATCCCTCACACACCTTAAAGTAGGTTACTGTGCCAACCTGTCTAATCCCAGCACCCCTGCTGAAGGCCATGGAACAAGTATAAAAGGTACATTCACATCACTGAGAGGCTTGGGAAAAGGCTAAAATGAGATAGAACATCCCCCGGCCTCATCCACAATAATATCACCGCCACAATTGACTCGTTTTCCTTCTACTGCATCTACAGAATAACTTTCCTCACCCCTGAGCAGACACAATAAGAACATGATTGAATCAGGAAGGTCTCCACGGGAATTGCAGCTGGAAAGGCTATGAATGCTAGCAAAGGGAGTAGTGAACTGCACAAGGCAGCTGACCTAAACAAGCAATAATTTAAAAGAATGGAAATTTTTGAAGAATAGAAATTGTCAGTTCTCATAGAACACAAAGAGGCTTGTGAAGCTCAGCAGTGTGAGACATGAGAGAAGAGCTTTTACTGCGGTATGTAGGTCACCATGTGTCTGCTGATACTGAAGCACAGCACTACCAGAAGGACACAAAAACCGCTAGATTTTTTCTGTCTAAACCTACCAAACGGAATTTCAGGTATTACTTCAGAAGCTGACAGAGTGCTGTGTCGTGGAAAATATTATAAAACCTTGGGCATGGCAGCTGAGATTAGAGCATGTTTGCTGAGCTCTGTATGCCCAGAGGATCAGGCTGCGAAGAAGGTTCCATACACATACATGTGCAAAAACAAATACGAGTCTAACATGCTGATATGTAATTTGAAATATTTCTGGATGTTCTTCTTCTGTGGAGCAATCTTTAAAGGGCAAAAAGATGCAGACTATTTGGCTTCTTTTAAGAAATACTTGCTTTAAATAACGACAACATATTGCATGTCTAGAGTAAGACTGATTCAAATTCATTCATAAATTTCAAGAAATAATAATCTTATAATGAGACATGCAGAAAAATGTGATAATTATCCAAGACCTCTTAGTGTAGCTACAGCTCTATCAGGATGGAACCACCTTTATATGAGGTCTTGGGGTAATTCCTCTTTTACAGGAGCTCCTCTCTGATGTTATTTCTGACCGGCCATGTTGGTGTTTTTCTTCCTCCACCCCCTTGAGAAAATGACATGCCGAATTGCATGCTATTTTTCACCTAACTTCACGGTGCTCTGATCACTTTAAAACCATCTGGTTGCACATTATACGGTCATTTTACAGGCAGATGACATTTTACAGGCAAATAAGGTTTCTGAATGATACTGCTTGACGTGGGTCTTTTCAGACTTTAACCTTTTTTGAGTGTCCATCACCAAAGAACAAAAGGTGAAGCCATAAGCATGCTCTGTAAGGAACATCAGGACTGAGTAGATGCGCTTTTGCAGTACCGGTGTTTGATCCCCTGAACGGAGTGCTTTCCCTTTTGATGCACAACCTGGTCAGAAGGCACTCCAGGGACCCAGATTGTCCTAGCTTTCTTAGATCGCTGCACCACCTAAGAGATCAAGAGATTCTGCCTGTGTGGAATTTGCATGTCCTCCTCTTGTCCATGATGGTTTACTCTGGGTATTCTGGCTTCCTCCCACATTCCAAAGACACGCATTAGGTTTATTGGTGTCTCTAAATTGCTCCAGTATGAATGTGCCTGACTAGTATCAATGTAAACTTGTTCCTCTTGTAACTAGCCACTGATACTGATACGATGTTATTAAACAAAGAAATAAAATGTTGAGAGGGCTTACTCTCATCACTCACACTGCCACTAGAGGAGAAATAGAAATAGCAATAGGATACTATGCACTTAAATATTCATATTCAACTTGATAGAGAACACAACCTACTACAAACTAGGTTGTGTTATGGGAATTTGTATTATTAGTTTAATCTCACATAACTGGGATATGGAAAAATCTACTCACAAATGTCCCCCTGATAAACTCATCCCATCCAAATAGGGTTTTAGACACAAGTTATATAGACCTAGTGTTGGTGGTATAGCAAATGTCAAGTGTAATATCAGATAGTCATGATATACTACACGTATGCACCGTTTAACGACCAACATCCAGTCGCTTTGAATACTGTAACTTATACTCTGACTATAAATTATATCAGGAAACAAAAACTTGTCTTTTAACTCTGTAAACAGCTGGTCACCTCAACAGCCAATCAACGCCACAGAACCACAAGCAGTTTAAGAGTGTCACTCATTGTCCCTGCTTACTCATTAGCTCACGTTTGGACTACAGTACCTTCTCAGTTGATGTGATTAGAGACCTTTTTGTGTAAGTTACTCATCTTTGTGTTTGACTTTCCACTGCTTATTTGTAACAAGCTGTACATGGTATTTGTAAGTGTATGTGCCTGTCCTACTGTAAATAGTACTCGTTCGTTTGTGCCCCCACTACCTATATATTTTCTGTAACCTGTAACTATATAAACTGGTTCACATTCACTCGTTGAATCTCTGTTTCTTTGTTTCTGATCTTCCGTGTTGTTCGTAATACTGTCTATCAGTGTCTTTTTGGCTTGTGTCAAACAAAAGTATCAGATCCATCATGGCATCCTCTTAAGTGTTACAACCTTTCCCCAACACAGGGTCGTAACAGGGATTTACTGTATTTTCTATAATTAGTGCGAATTTCTCTAAATTAAAAATGGGCTGGCATTAGGGGTGCTGTCTAGATGGTAGAGTTCCACTTATGTTTTCAGTGGTATCTTTTATGTATCATTTGCATGCAGTTTTCTTATATTTATATTTACACTACAGTAGCATAAAGAGATGATGTGACTATGGTAAACATCCATTTAAGTCAAAGTCCTGTTTCACAGAACATACCTGTATTATGCATGAAAAAAAGCAAACAAGAAAAAGGCAGCACTTTCATAGCTGTGAGAGGAACATTTGTATTTTTCTGATTGCTGCAATACAACCACATCCTCCTGACAAAGGCCAAGAAGAGATGCTTTCTTTTCTTCCTATGCCTCCCGTAAAGTTTTGACAATGGAAAATGATTCCAAATAAACCAATCAATTGCTTCCTTTTAATGCACCAAGCAACAAACACGTACTGAAGCAATTGAGCTGCTGTGCACCAGCCCTGCAGTTTAGTAACATTCATCGGCAGTATCGACCTTCTCCCAAATCAGGAGACAACTCTGCAAGTCGATGTCAGGCTATTTCTAAAGCAGAACTAGATAGAGGGCAGCTGGTGGGCCAGCAAACACAGCAGGTCTGGTCTCGTTTCAGCGGACACAAGCCGTGATCTCAGAAAAGAGCTCACTGGGGTAATCATCTCTACCACCTGCTGATCATGGTGGCTGCTGCTGCATTACTATTGCACTCTGCAAAGAGGAGAGAAAATGCTAATGAACCCTGTTTCTTGGAAAAAGGTTGAACGAAGCAAGAATCACAAATTCAGAGGGTGTGTACTTATGGAGGAAATAGTATTGGGCCACGTTCCATACACCATTAACATAAAGTAATTAACTACAGCTGTGTCTAAATGAGATGATGAAAAATAATGACTTAAACAAATTATGCACTTAATCTAAAGAAGAGACAGAAAACGGTTCAGCATTAGGAATTTCAATCACTGATACATAAAAATAAAATGTGTGGGAGAGTTGCACCTGCCCTGAAATGAAATTTTCATTCCCTAGTGTTAAGCCCCTAAGACGCAGCACCAAGGCAAGATGAAACACGTTCTTTAATTTCGCTTCATTGCCCTCACATGGGGTATTTCCTGCTCTAAAAACTGAGCCAGGAATCCCAACAGCAGGCTTTGGGCTCTCAGAGCCACAACATTTACGCCTCATGGTTCTACTAAATAACCAATGTGGCCCTGTTGGGTTCAGGCGAAATCTCTTTTAATGTTGAATATCCTAAACTGTAGCCTGGGGACATTTATCTTGACAGTCTCATTTTCTGTAGTTTCCCCCACCCATCCATCCCCTTGTTCTTGTAGCAGCAATAATAACACTTGCTCTTTCAGTGCAGTGTTGAGGCATTAACACTGGTTGAGAGCAGGGGGTGTAAAATGTGCAATGTGATGTATTTTGTATGTATTAGATTTGCTCAGGTGGCATGTCTAGGCTGCGTCCTTAGTTCTGAGGGCCCAGGCTGCTATTTTTAGGATAGTCTCTGCTGCTTCTGAGAGGACACCACATATTATATGAATAAAGAGATTAACAGGCAAGTGAACACAACATGGCTTGATATCTGCTGATAGTAGCCATTGATTGACTTCATTTCAGTTACAGTGTTCTCCCTGCGTATGTGTAAGTGACAAATCCAAGTTGCCTCCCATATTCCAAAAACATGCATTAGGTCAGTTGAACTTTCGAAAGTATCACAGTGTGATTGCCCAGCCACTGTATTTAGTGCTGGTCCCAGGATAAAATTGGAGGTTGCGGCAAGAAGTGTGTCTAGTGTAAAAACCTGATCCAGGTCTAATATGCAGATCAGATCCACTGTGCTGACTCCTAATGGGAGCATTCAAGAGAAAGACAAAGATAAACATGAACACATTGTTCACAAGATGCAACTGAAAATATTTCAATCCCCACTCTAATGTGGGGATTGGGATTAACCTTTTGACATGGTTATGCCAGTCCCCTAAAGCAAATCACACAAAGAATTATATGGGGAGCAGTGGCATCGCTAGGGGTATTTTTCTTTACATGTTTTCACTTGGATTTTTTATATTTAGCTTCTGTGCATTTAAATGTCTTAATTAAGTAATTTAATTCTTACATAAAACATCCAGGCTGCCCAAGAAGGTTGGGTCCCTTTGTCCTCCCAAGGTTCTTTCTTATAAAACAGTGGTTTTCCTTGCCACTGTCTCTTTAAGCTTGCTCAGTTAGGACTAAAGAGCTGTTTTTGAATCCCATGTAAAAGCTCTATATGAATAAATTTGACTTGAGGTTCGGCACTGGTAAGGACACCTTATCAGTGAAGTTATGCTCTTACTAACTAAATCTACTAAAACTGAACAAATCTATTGGCAGTGTAACTGAACACCATCCAAATTAACCATAACTTGTTTAAAAAAGGAGATATTTTGGGTTATAAAGCCATTGCATTGTGACTGCTGAAGGACACGATTTATATCAGTAGATGTGAGAGCTCATGTAGGGTCTTATGCTCTTTACTTTAAAAATAATGACAATGGGACAACGTTAGGTTAATTTTTATCTGTTATGCTAGTAGACAGACAGACTCAGTTGTCAGCTGCTGGAAACAGCTTTGTTACAAGGCCTGGGTTCAATCCTGGGTGAGGCTTGGAATTTGAAGTTCAAGCCAACCGCAGCCACTGGTGGTCTTCTCCTAGTGCTGGTCCCAAGCCCAGATATATAGGGAGGGCTGCGTCAGGAAGGAGATAAAACCTGTGCCAAATATAATATGTGGATGGTCTGGTGTGGCGACCCGTACCGGAAGCAGCCAAAGGATCATCATTGTCATCATAATCATCATCATGCTGACAAAGTATTTGTTTTCATTTTCTTGGAATATTGCACATTGAGTCCAATGAAATACTTTTTCCATATGTTTAGTGTGAGATTAAGCTTTTTAACCACAGAGAGTGCTTTGCATAACATCCTTATCCATTTAGCATGCCAATTTTATTTAATTATTTAATTTTATGAATGGGTTAACCACAAATTAATAAACTATGCATTTTGCCTTCCATATATGACTGGACTTCATTTAAGTAAATGTGTTTCTTTTATATAGCAATAATACAGGATGATTTCACCCTAAATTTCTAATACAAAAAGATGATAACGGGACTTTTCACTCTTTTTTCACTGCTATATCAGTAAGTAAAGGTATAGGTTGATAAAGGTTTAAAGGTATAGGTATTCATAAATAACTACTGCAGTTGCCTTCCCTAGTTTAGTCATCTGTTGGGTCTAGGAGTTTTTCTGTCTCACTACGTTATGTTCTGTATCGCTGTACGATGCAAAATCATATAGGAAATGCTACCGATGGCAGTTTTTCCTTCGGGGTAAAGTGAAGCCACCTACGCTTGCTGAATCCTGATGACAGCATCAGTACTGCAGGAGCATTTTATTCAATCAAAAAGCAGGTTGTTCAGCATGGGTGCTGGGAGTCATGTGTAAGCATGTACAAAACACGTTTTGGGCAATTAAGCATCCCAAACACAAATGAAGACGGAGGTCATGCCTCCTTCAGTGCACTGCCACATCAATCTTTCCTCTATTAGAGAACTGCCATTCTAAAAGCATCTCTGTTATGCTAATGAAGCACACTGAGGCTTCCTATTCTGTCCTTTGACATTAAAGCAAAAGTAATTCAGAATTTCTTTTATTTAAATGTCACATATTCTCCATTATCACCAATGTACAAGAATTTCCTCATTGCCTATTCCCCTAATGCACCATTAGTTAATGTGTAGGAGGTACAGGTCTGCCAAACCATTTGGATTTTTGAATTATATTTTTGCTTTAACTGCTGTTGTTTGCTTAAATTAATTTTGGCAAACACTTTAAACAGATGTAATGAATTTAAAGGTTTCAATTGCACAGTTTTTTTTATTTCCTCTTTTATGTACAGTACTGTGCAAAAGTCTTAGGTCACCATTAGATTTGCTGTTTTAGCAATGGTATACTGACCACATATAACATATTGTCAATGATTGGACCCAAAAATTCCAAACTTGGATTTGCCACTGAATAATCCACTGATCTTCATTCCAATATTGGCTTATTTTAATGTTTTCACTTCCACATTTCCCCGCTTCTGAAAAAGTGGTTTTTGGCTGCAACTCTTCCAAAAAGACCAATCCTGATCAAGCTTCTTCAGACTGTAGAAGGGTCAACCTGGCATCCCAATGAAGCTGCCAGATGCTGCTGTTGCTCAAGTTTAAGGGGAGGTTAGTCTAAATACTTATCACTGTAGCCTATAGAAGCTGTTTTTCAGATTTTGTCAGTTTTTTTAATGCTGCAGACACACTTCCTGAATTTCTTTTTGCATTCTAATAAAGAGACTGAGAAAGAATTACATATTATCAGACTTCTGCACAGTACTGTGTGTTATCTTCTTTATAACTTCAAAAAATTTGTATCCAACATGCAAACACAGTGGTTGTAAAAAGCTTGAAATGACCATTTAAACAATATATACTGTATTTATACACTGTAATATTGTATTCCTGGTGGAGCAACCTCCCAAATTCAGTAAGCAATGATGTCATGCTATAACATCTCCTACATTTGACACAATGCAAAAACTGATACGACTCCCATGGCTACCACTGTAAAAGACCAAATAGCCTAGTCTCTTTTAACAAAACAAAGACTGAAGTCATTTTAATACTCAACACAGCTTTTACGGATCATTTATTCAATATTAACATTAAATTAATATGCATGTAAAGTCATTATGACTTCCCAGTTATCACGTGTGATAATTTGATTTGGCTCTTTACTGAGTAATTCAAGGAAAGCCGGCAAAACTAAACAGAGGCCACACTGGTGTATTATGGCTACATCCTCATACCAAACTATTACCCCCTGTGCCTTTGGGATGCCTGTCAGGGCCTTATTAGGTCTGGGACTCAAGAAACCACTAGTGAGGCTGCAAAGTTACCTCCTGAAATCCAATTACCAGTACCATGGCACTCCGGTAAATTAGACGATGTGGAGTGTGTGTATGTTGGGGGTGCTATTCACAAGGTCATCCTATTGGGTCATAAGGCCACCTGAACTGATTGTGTGCAAAGAAATTTACATATAAAGGCCACACTTTACCATTCTAAGGGCAATACATACAATTATATGTGTAGCCAGTGAATTATATTACGCTATATTGAAGTACAAGTGATCCCCCCGGAGAATTCCTCTAGCACTAGAATCTAGGTCATTCTCCAGAAATCTAGTGTTTGTGTGTATATTTCCATTGCAAAGAGATTTGGTCAAGGTTTAGCTGCCTGTAATAACTTGGGCAGCCCCTGTTTGAGGCCTTCACAGCCTCAGGATGTCCACAATGGAGAGACACCATTATTATATGTGTTGTCCCTGCAGTAAATTACTGTGTGTACAGACTGATATTAAAGTGGGGGGTGAGGATTCGCAGGCGATTACTATCTGAATGCTCAGGCTAAAAATGTAAGCGCTGCATTTAGTGGGTGGCTTACTAAAAGGAATACACCCAGGGAATTAAATAAAGAAAGGAATTAGATCCAGTGAAAACACCAGAAAGAACAAAGAGAGTAGCTGGCATTCCATGTTGAATTAGCTTTGGCTATTTGGATTGGGATGTCTTGAGTTACCAACTGAGAATGCTACAGAGCTTAGAGAATGATATTCTGTACCCCAGATGATTGCTTAAAGACTACACGGAAAGCCTGGATTCCCTTTCAATTTCATTAAAATGAAGTACTGAAATTTTACCCAAGTGTCTATACTATTAATTAATCCTAGAGGAATTAAATATTTTAGTGAATCAACTGTTCAAATATCTCACTGCAGTATCACTCTGTTCATTAAACTCAATCTCTTTCTGATTAACTGCATTCAATATCTCCTTTGAAGCCCCAGGCATAGCTAATAGACACTGAGTGAAGCCTGTGTGGCTCTGAGTGTCTACGGAACGACCTTATACACAGTAAAAGATTGCTCGCTCACTGGACAAATGGTTTTGAACACGTCCTGTTGAGCCACACCCAGCTTTGCTGGCAGTGTGTTTTGTAGAGAAAACAATATTGGCACATATTTGACAGTGCAGCTTTGTACTTGTAGTACAGCTTCTCTTATGATGATTGGCCGACTTGTCAAAGGTCGACCTCTCAAAGGACTAGTTGTCAAATCGGGAATCAGGAACATGACTGACTTTTCAAATTTCAATAAAGCAGCACCAACAAGTCTTGCAATTTATTTTCAATATTTACAGTTTATACATATAAAGTAATAAGATGTGTTATTATGTAAAATGGCTTTGTTTTATTCAATGCAACTAACTGCAGCTCCACCGGAATAACACAAGAAGCATACATCTATGGTTGGCCAGTAAAATTAAATGATCATATGTGAACATGTGCTTCCCCATTTTAAAAACCACCAGCCACCACTGTTCTGGTACACAATAGTTTATTTTCTGGAATAAACTATTGATTTTAGCTTACACTTGGCTGAATACAGCCAATTTATAATGGTATTCAATACATTCCACTCCTACTAAAACTCAGTACAAGCGCACAAATGGATTCAGAAGAACAGCCCAGGGCATTTAGAGCTAAGTGGACACAGGTGGTTCATGCTGAGTGCTTGTGTGTAAGAGTCCATATCCACACAGAGTTCCAGTGTGATTTACAGGCTGGCCTGGGGCCTTCAGAGGGGTCATAAACGGAGGGCATCAAAGTTTGCAGGCTGACTGCATCTGACCATTGGACCAGTTTTACAGAATGTCCCAAGGATATTAATCAATGCCCAGAAAGGTGCCCCCTGTCAGTGATCTACCCCCTCATAGCTGTATGCATGGTGAGAGGCGATCTGCACTGAAATGTGCTGGACTGCATTCACTGTCAGAATACAGCACAGATCACAAAAATACTTAAAATAGCAACAATGGTTACATCATCTAGTTTTAGTCCGACTGCCATTTTATTACCCTTTTTCAAGTTGTTTGAAATTTTACTCTACCATCTGAGACACATAATCTAGGAGAATCTGTGCAAACACGTGCTTCCTCCATGACATGTAATCGTCACAAAGCAGCTGAAAGTGCATTGACAAGAGCATTACCTGTCCTATATATCTGTCTACACGAGCTAGAAGATGCCTGCAAATGTCGAGTCGCTATGATCGACAGGGGAGAGATTAAAGCCATCCTTCCATCTCAGACAGCAGGTCCAATTATCCCCTCTGATTCCAAGCCATGGAAGGGTGTGGGTCATTTATTGCCATTTTAAGATCAAGACAGGTATTAAGTCATAGAAAAAAATCTGAAAACCTCACATGATAGCAGACAATAATATACAGACAGCATATCAATTTCTCCCAAATGCTACAGACCATGCAATTGCATTGTAAGCCTGGACAGTCACATTCCTCTAGAACAAGGTCTCTTTAACTCTTAATATTCACATGTCACATAACCGCAATCATTAAAATGTAACCTAATCATTGTACTCGGATTACTACATTTCTTATCCGAATTTATGTTATAGGGCATTGTTATGTCCAATCCACAGCAGTGCATCTATTCATAGATCATAGATCACTGGTTGAACTAAATCTGATTCCTCTTCATTCATACTGCGCGAGGGCAGATCCAGGCAAATCCAGTCACTACTGCAATGCAACATCTGAGTCACTCTGCTCGGTGAACTGTGGCATGGAGCCATATGAAAGCCATTACAGGTCATTACCAGACTAAAGATGGTTTGATTTTCGTATAATGCTTACTGCACGTACATTCCTTGCTTAATCTGGAGCATTAGAGCTCATCCAAGCCGTGTTCGAGAAACGCGTAGTAACAAGGCGGGGTCGTATGTGCAACATGTAGGCTCCATATAACACAACCTATAACGAAACATCCACCCCGCGCATAACGTTAGCACTACATTTCATCTGCACGCATTATTTACTCCTTTCTTTTCTCATTACCTTCGGTTGCATAGTTGTGGTCGCGAAGGAAGCTGTTGTTGATCTTGCGGTTGTCACTCTCTTCCTCCATTTATGATGCCGTTATATCGGAAGCTTAAGGTGGACATACAAGAATCCATCGTGAACGCAAACATCAGCATGTGATCAGCGGCTCCATGGCGCTCTTTCTAAAGTCCATCGCCTCGTTGTTGAAGATGTGTGAGCGAACAGATGATGCCGCTGGCTGGGGCACGTCCGCCTTAGGGGGCATCAACTGTAAAGCGAGATCAGAGGCACGCAGCGGTGTGCAGTCAGTCAGCAAGTCATTCCACCGAGTGGACCCACTTCCTAAATCCGCCGACGTCCTTGATGGGAGAAGTGAAGAAGACAGAAGAAACTGCACGCCAGGGTTTCCGCTGTGGATCAAGGGCGCTGAGCTGCAATGAGGATTTTAGTTAAACGGGATTTTCCACCTTCTGGACCGAAGAGGGGGTGGAGTTTAGCTCTGAATCCGTCTTACAGCTATCGCCTTCGATTTTCTGTTTTAGCTGGTCGAACATTAATCATAGCTGTGCTGTGGTTTTGGCCTCTGTGACTGGATCGTTTTTGTCTAGTAACACCAACGCCAGAGAGTCACATTACGGTCCCCGTACCTTAGCCCCCTGCAGCGCCTGCGTGTAAACCCCGCCCATTCACAGTAGCGCTGTCCAGTCCTGAAGTGACAGCACGTGCCAACACGATCCGAGTACCCATTAACTCTCTACTGGAAATATAGTTCACTTTGATGGTCCAAAACTGCACAGTGGGGAATGACACACCTCCACGAATAGCACAATTAATTAAATCAATTACTAGCTCCGTATCCTCTCAAAGAACCTTCTTTATTTTAAATAACCGTTAAGAGCCACTATACAAGTAAGGCACTGCCTAACAGTAGTGTAAATAGCTACATGATCCAGACTGACATTACGCTTACCCGAGAAAGCCTGACAAAATCTAGAAAACATACATTTTAGACAGACTGATTTCTTTTTAGGACACTACGTCTCCTTAAAGTGATCGCAGACCAGACGCTGATTAATTGGATTAGGAGGCTTGCCGTGGGCGCTTGAACTCCGGGAAGATCTCATTTACATGGTGCTTTTAATATAAGACTCTGCTGGGACTTTCTCCAATACACTCATTCTCTAAAGCCGTGGTCTTCTGCATATTTTATACCGTTAATCTGCCTGATGGCACTGCCTAAAACGTAAAAGAAATATGCACACACTGGAATATTTGATACCTACTCCAGCTATGTGTGTAAATCTCTGATTACTGCTCATGTAGCAACAACAGTGCAGTGCTGTATGAAATGAATCTACACACTGTGTTTTTATGCATACTTGGATAGACTATGGAATACAGTCATGAACAATTAATGGATGACCAACTGCAAGAATATGGCCTTCCTCCTCACACACTCCGATTGGTATATAATGGAGTAGAAATACACCCAACACTAAATCCTGCTTGTCACGTTTACTTTTTATACACTGTAAAATCTGTAATAATAACAACAAATGAAATATTTGTTTTAAGACATTTACTGAGAATCCCCAACTAGGAAAACATATTTCTGACACAAATATCCACACTCACACACCAAAATCACGTATAGTAGTCATTAATTCATATATACATACACTCACTGGCTACCTACTAGGTTGAGATTATTTGAGCTTTGTGACATTGAGTGTTATCCTGCTTGAAATAGACATCAGAAGATGGGTACACTGTGGTCATAAAAGGATGGACATGGTCAGCAACAATACTTAGGTAGGCTGTGGCATTTACATGATGCTATCAAGATGCCCAAGGTGGGCCAAAAAATATCCCTCACACCATTACACCACCACCACAAGCCGGAACCACTCATACAAGTCATGTTCATGTTGTTTATGCCAAATTATGACCCTACTATTTGAATGTTACAGCATAAACCGAGACTCTTCTACACAGCTCAGTTGTAGTTAGTGGTTATTTGAGTTACTGTTGCCTTTATATCAGCTCAAACCAGTTTGGCCATTCTTCTCTGACCTCTGACAATTACAAGGCATCTTCATCTGAGAACTGCAGCTCTCTCAAAATTTTCTAGTTTTTGAACCATTCTTTGTAAATCCTAGAGATGGCTGTGTGTAAAACTCCCAGTAGATCAGCAGACTTTAAAATACTCAGTCCAGCCTATCTAGCACCAACAACCATGCCACGTTCAAAGTAACTTCAATCGCTTTCCTTGCCTGTTCTGTTGCTGAGTTTGAACTTCAGCAGGTCATCTTGACCATGTCTACATGCCTAAATGTTTTAATTAACAACACAAAAATAGTATTTAAGTAAAACTGGAATATTAGTGGAATACAGTTACCCAAAATAGTGGTGAAGGGGTGGACTAAGTTCATATGTATATATGATATATTTCATTTGATGGGTAAATATTTGCTGAGAAATATATATTAATTTAACAATAGATTGGCCAATCATGGACACTGCCGCCTATGCTTCTAAAGATGCCACCCACACATATGTCCACTTCCAGGTAAGATATGGGTCTGTTGGTAACACTCCTGCTGTGCAGTGTTTGTTTATTCAGCACCTTTAATACACCAAAGTCAATTGGTTTGTTTGCAGTATTGCTGCAGCACAGTTACAGTTTAGGATATTTGGCTCAGTATCTCTCTCTCTCTCTCTCTCTCTCTCTCTCTCTCTGTGTGTGTGTGTGTGTGTGTGTGTGTGTGTGTGTGTGTGTGTGTGTGTGTGTATGGGTCACCCCCTGGGTAACGCAATGGAACGTTTACACCTTTATATCCAATAAGCTACACCTATGCAGCTAGATGATTGCCTGAGTCTACTCTGATTAAAGTCTATACTACAAAAAGACTTAAAACTGTTTCTTCTTGGTCAGATTTTGCAGGTTCTCTGTGATACACATGGAACCTTCACAGAACACTGCTTCAGCCATCCTGACTCTCCTTTCACATCCCTTATCATTATTTAACCAGGATGGCAAAAATCAATACTTTTCTGTCGGAAGAAGGGGGGCTGAGCTGATGAGAAATCCCACCTGGCACCTTCTGATGATCAACAGAATGGCTTGGTATCTGTCTGGTCACAAAAGGAGGGAGAAATTGATGGATAAGAAGGGAAGAAAGATGGAAGAGGAAAGCAGATAAGCAAATGGAAACTGTGTTTGTGAATAAAGGGAAATGCTGTTTTATAGTATAATTATTAAGAAACTGGAGATGAAGCATCAGAGACAGAAGTGGTGCTCTAATCACACACATAGCTTCTTCATATCTTTAGGACAACTATTCTAAAATAAGACACAATATGGTCTTAATGTGGCATGAACCATTTTTCTACAGTGGGCATTCAAGGAGTCAACATGCTGTAATAAAGCTGAAGTATTGCATTTTCTATTTCATTCCAATGCTACCAGCTGGATGGAAGACTGGTTTGCCCTCCAACCCGCTTATGTGTCAGTGTTCATATCTGAGACTTCATTTCAAAGCTTTGGCAGTCCCATGGTCATGGACCTTACCCTATATGCAGTGATGTGCATCCGGGCAGCACTACAAAACATGGGAAACAATTACACCACCATGGTAATTCAGTCATGGGCAATTTCTTGCATTGATTTGTAGTAATAGTTTGACCTGGGGGTGCCTCTCAATGTCTACTATCAGGTAATGGCAGCTTCTAGAACAAGTCACACATGCTAGGTGAGCAAATGGTTAGGACTCTGATTTGAAATAGTCATGGCATTATCATGTGTTATATCAGTGACTCATTATTGATTATGTTCTAAATGATGTTTTCACTAAAATGAGCATACATGGTACACATTGTTATTGTTCTACAGTTAAAGCCTAGCATAGGATGCTTGCTATCATCGGAATAAAGTAATACTTAAATACAAATTTAAAAAAGATTTGCTTATACAGGGCTGCCTACACATTATGCACTAAACCCTGTCTTAAAGTATTCACAGTAATAGGATTTGCATGGCAGACCATCTGTAGGACAGGGCTATTCATTTCTAACACTGGAACACACATGGAATACATTAATATGGCATACTGTTTTATTATGCACTTTATGAAATGTAGCAGAATACATCCCAATACAATCACAAAGCAATATAATCTCACCTTTTTCTAAAATGTAAAACACTACACAGGGAGTACACAAAAAAACATAGGAGACATTGTGATAGGGTGGAAGTGAGTGGGGGAAGCCAGACAGAGAGCAGCACAACCAGATGGATGTGTCATTGTGGATGAACGCAAAAAAAAAAAAAAAAAAAAAACGCAACCCAGAGGCCAGTCTTTTCCTCAGTTTACACATGATATCATTCCAATTAAAGCACTGAATGGGACACTCAGTCTTTGTGCTCCTCACTGGCATTTACACTGATCACCTGATTTATGAAAATAGTCAGAAGTGACATCTCATCGATGTTGCAGTAATTTATAAGGCATGCGTGCATGGATTTCATGTAAAAGAGAACCCCCAAGAATTAGGAATGCATATAAAAGATAACCCTCCCATGTTATTACAAAATAAGGTGAACACCACCACATGTAAGAGAACAGATCAATACAGAGGGGGCCAATAGTCTGTTCAATATAGATATATAGATATATAGAATAGAAATGTTCGTCATTTCAAATCATTTATTCAGAAAAGAAATGGAGTGAAAAGCTCTGAAAAAAATCTATTGATACATTTCAGAATTGATTAGTTTTTTGCATGCTCCTATTTTGATGTAATGACAGCATGCACTTGAGCTGGCTCCACAAGTCTGTTTTAAATCTGATGATCCACATCATCCCAGCATGATTTCACCATCTTCCAATGAGCAGCTTATGATGTTCATGAAGGCTGGACTTCCTCTGTTTTCAGGTGCCACATAAATGCTTAATGGGCTTTAGATTGGTGACCGTGGAAGAAAGCCCATGACAGCCAGGACTCTTTGATCTTCTTTGGTCTTCAAGTAGTAGCTGCAAAAGCTTTGAGGTGTGTTTTAGGTTATTATCCTGCTGCAGTATGAATCATTCTCCACAATGACATAAACAAGCATATTCTCTAGTGCTCTCAGACTCCCACTCACTACTTTTCAGAGTTCAAATGTAAGGACTGTTTATAGCTATAACTATGTGGTATTAATATATTGATATTCTGTTTCTAGTCCCCCACAGCCAGAGGCTTTATAAAGTGGTTTCTATGGTTACTCATGTTGCTGTGTACAGGTTGCTTATAATATCACATGCAGTAGGCTATAAATATTCATTATTCTCCAAATTGTAACCATAGTTTATTAGCTACAGTTATATTAGTAATCATTTAATCAACATATGGTTGAAGGGGTGTAATTAAGAAAATTTAATTTCAATCATTCATTTTCATTACAGCTTAATCCAATTCAAGCCAGCAGGGAGCCAGAGACAAACTGGTAGCACAAGGAGGAAGGCAAGAACCAACTCTAGACAAGGAGCCACTAGACATAGGCACACGCGCGCACACACACACACACACACACACACACACACACACACACACACACACACACACACACACACACACACACACACGGACACTTTAGAGACACAAATTCATCTACATGTCTTTGAAAACTGGAGTAGAGTCTGGCCCAGGAATCGAACCAGGATCTCTAGAGCTGTGAGGTGACAGCATGCCAGCCACTGTGCCACAGTGCCAGTCAGAAAAGAATTAACAAAGATATTATTGCAGAATGACATGAAGCCTACCTCTGATGCAGCCAGCGGTGTAGGGCAGTGACTGGCACAGTGGCTAAGGTACTGAGCTATTGACCAGAAGTTTAATTCTTAACACCAACATGCTGATGCCTTTACCCTTAACTGCTTGAAATGAATTTTGTAAGATTATATCAGCTGTACAGTACATTGTGCTGGATAATGGTGTCTGCTAAAAGTGTAATGCAACAGTTTCTTTGGGTGTGAAATTAAGATGTAATGCGCGTAGGGTAACTTTCTAATTCTTTAGTCTGTTTGTTTTAATGGGTTGCATGGGTCTTCTTTTCTATCATATTCATTTCATTGTTAACTCCAAACTCTGCTGCCCTCTACCAAGCTTAACAGCTTCCCATTGGATACAATCTAAGGTAAAAATCCATGTACTGTTACGGTCCAAACATCCCAAGCCGGGGGACGTCGCCGGCCGCGTCAACATGGCGGTCGCACTACTATAAATAGCGCTTCCTAATGCCGCCCGCTGGCGCACTATCGATCCCTATACATAAACCTATTCGGTACGACACAGAGAACCTCAGTAGCGATTCCCGTTAGGGCTTACCGGTACGACTGGTCCGATAAGCGGATCAGCCGAGTAGAGCTCGGGAGACTCGAGGTAATATTGTCAGGGAATTAGGTAGGAAAATAGGGACAGATCATCGCTACTGACCTCTCTTCCTCCTAAAGTCCGCTGCGCTCCCCGCGGCCGCTCGCCGTTGCCCAGCCTCTCTCCCTCCGGCTTGCTGCTGTCCCTGCGTGCCTTCCTTCCCTCGGGCAAGTGCCTTATCCTTCGCTTTGCTGCTTGTTTGTTTGGCGCTGCGCGCCCCGTGCAGCGCGGCCGGAGCTTCGGGCTAACGCTACGGCTATCCCTGGGTCTCCTCAGAGATCCCCCACCCCCACCGCCCCACCGCCCGCGCATGCGCGGCTCGTCCGCGGAGTTCGCTGTTCAGCGATTCTCCTTTGTGTTTCATTTAATTCAACCAAACCTAACCGCCCTCCCATTTCAGGGGCATTTGTTGTTTAGGTTCATATCAATTCCCTTGCTTATTATAGGCCCTTTTGGCGCCCGCTGCCTTGTTTGAGTCCGTTGTGTAACGGCCGCCTCCGTTTGCCCCTTACTCCCTTATTCAGCTGTCGGCCCCCTCTTCTTCTCTTCTCTCACGGCCACTTGGTGTAGTGGTAACTCACTCGCCACACACTGCACTGAAGCGCAGGATCGAATCCCGGCCTCAGACGCTCACACGAGCGTCAGGGCTTTCTCCGTTGGACTGCAATCCGTTCCCCCTCCGCTACACCAAGGTGTATTCGCTTCTTTCTTTATCTCTTATTATCAAATTCCTTTTGCTCCATATTTTGTGTTCCCTTTTTCCTGCATTTGAGTCCTCCTTCCTCATCCCCTTTCCCTCGACCAGTGCCCCTTCCCCTGGTCGGTTCATAACAGTATAGTGCGCCCAGTATGGACTCAGCAGGTGCACCTCCCCCTCAACCCTCCCCAACGGCAGGGACTGTGCTCCAGCACCATGGCGTCACCCTTGGTCGGCATGAGCAGCAACTAACGGCTCTAGTGCAACAGGTGCAGGACCTTACCTTGGCGGTCACTCAGCTGACGGCCAAGCTCGCAAGTACGCCTCCACCTCAGGGGGTGCCTGCTCCTCCTCCTCCTGCCCCGGCCCCTAGGGCCGTAGCCACGGGGGATACCCCTATCGCCGCCCCCGAGAGGTTCGCGTGGGAAGCGGAATGCTGCAAGGGATTTCTACTGCAATGCTCGCTGACGTTTGAGTTGCAGCCCTCCCGCTTTCCCACGCAACGCTCTCGGGTGGCTTATATCATCTCCCTGCTTTCGGGCCGTGCCTTGGCCTGGGCCACGGCCCAGTGGGAGTCGGGCTCTGAGGTCTGCAATACTGAAACCGCCTTTACCCAAGCCATTAAGGAAACGTTTTTTCATCCCCATGGCGGGCGGGACGCCGCGACTCGACTCACTGAGCTCGTTCAGGGCTCACGCTCGGCGGCCAAGTACGCCATCGATTTTCAGACCCTGGCCGCTGAGAGCGGTTGGAATGACCCGGCCCTTATGGCGGTCTTCCAGAAGGGCCTCAGTGAGGGTCTCAAGGACGACCTGGCCACACGTGATCCTCCTGCGACCCTCAATGACCTCTATGCCCTCGCTACGTCCCTGGATACCCGCCGACGCCAGAAGGCCCGGGAAAAGGCCGCCGCCCGCGGGTCTCGGTACCCCGTTTGGCTTGCTCGGGCCCAAGTCATATACCCTCCGACCAGCAGAGACGCCGAGGAACCCATGGACCTGGCCAGGGCCGGTTCCTCCCCTTCGGGCTCCAGGGCGAGATCTCCACGCCGGTCGGGAAACGCAAGGGCCGGGACCGGGCGGGGAGGCCGGTCCTAGACGCGCCCGAACCACCCCAGTCCGGTCTCTTCCTACAGGCCAGTATTGGCCCGGGAGGGGGTCCCCTCAAGGCCATTCGGGCCCTGATCGATTCTGGGGCCGCCGGCAACTTTATTGACGTTCGCCTTGCCCAACAGCTCCACGCTCGGTTGGAGGTTCTCCAGCGGCCCCGGACGTTTAGGGCCCTGGATGGTCGTTCCTTGGGTTGCGGTCCCGTTACGCACCAGACCTCCCCCCTCCAGGTGGTCATCGGGGACCACACCGAGCTGCTGCCTCTCCTGGTCACCCAAACACCCCATAACCAACTGGTTTTGGGACTTCCCTGGCTCCAACACCACAACCCCTCTATTGACTGGCAGTCCGGCTCGGTCTTTTCTTGGTCCCCTAGGTGTCTGGAGGCCTGCCTCATTCCCCCGCCTACTCCTCCGGTGCAACAGCCCGGGCCACCTCCTCCTCCTCAGTCCCAGCCCAGTACAAGGATTTGGGCAAGGGTGTTCAGCAAAGGGGAAGCCTGCGTCTCCCTCCGCACCGAACAGGAGGCCTGCGGTCGTACATCGCCGAGGCCTTTACGTGCGGGGTTCATTTCGACCGTCCTCTTCCTCCCGCATGGGCGGGCTTTGCCCTTCCTCCCTACGCTTTTCCTTGGCTCCCCTCTTTTCTTCTGCTCTTCCTCTGTTCCCTACCTCTCTCTTCGCTCCTTCGTTCGCGGGCTGCCGTCCGCTCCGTGCCTCTCTCTTTGAGTCTCATATGTACCCTCTCTATCGTTTTGCATCCCGCTTCGCTGTAAGTCCTGGTAGTCGAGGTCCCGTCGACGGTTGGCCATGCGGTCCGTACATCGCCGTGGCCTTAGGTGCGGGGTTCATTTCGACTCGTCCTCTCTCCCGCATGGTCGGGCTTCTTTTTTGTGGGGGAAAAGGCGGGTCCCCCCTTCGTCCCGGCGTTGACTAACGTGGCCCCTCAACGCCCATAACGGTCAAGGACCGTTACCTACCCCCCCCCTTCCCGCTTATTAAAACGGGCTTTTGAGGCGCTCCAGGGTGCCAGAATTTTCACCAAACTGGACCTCAGGAGCGCCTACAACCTTGTCCGTGTTTTCCGGCCAGGAAACGAGTGGAAGACGGCTTTCCTTCCTTACGCCCCATGCCACGGGGCATTATGAGGGTGGTACCTGGTCATGCCCTTCGGCCTCAATGAATGCCCCCGCCGTCTTCCAACGTCTCATTAACGACGTCTTGCGAGAGGCCCTCGACCGGTATGTCTACGTCCTACCTCGACGACATCCTCATCTTCAGCACAGACAAAAGGCGGGAACACATCCGGCAACGTCTGCCGCGTCCTCCAGCTTCTCCTCGCCAACCGCCTATTTGTGAAGTTGGAGAAGTCGGTGTTCCATGTCTCCTCTGTCTTCCTTCTTGGGGTTTGTGGTCCTCCCATGGGTGTCTGAGTCATGGACCCGGCCAAGACCCAGCCGGTGGCGGAGTGGCCCCGTCCCTCTTCGGTGCGGCAGGTCCAGCAGCGTTCCTGGGCTTTGCCAATTTCTTTTTCCGTCGGTTCGTTAGGACTTCAGGACCAACACCGCCGTCCCGCCTCACCTCCCTCAACCCGTAAGAAAGGTCCGGGTCATTCCGTTGGTCGGAGGAGGCGGAACGGGCCTTCCTGGAGATCAAGAGGCTCCTGACCAATCCGCCCGTGCTTTGCTTCCCTGACCCCGAGGAGGCGTTCGTCGCGAGGTAGGGTAGACGCTGTCCGAAGTGGAGTTGGGCCGCTCTCGTCCCAACGGACCCGCTCCAGCCCACCATCCCTCCGCCCCTGCGCCTATTTTTTCCCGGTGCTTGACACCCGCCCGATCCGCAAAATTACCCGGTCGGCGACCGGGAACTCCTGGCCATAAAACTGGCCCTTAGAGGAGTGGCGCCACTGGTTGGAGGGGGCCAAGCACCCGTTTCCTGGTCTGGACGGACCACAATAAAGCTGGCATACATACAGCATCGCCAAACGCCTTAACGCCCGTCATGCTCTCGTTGGTCGCTGTTCTTTGCCCAGGTTCAAACTTCACGGTATCCTTCCGGCCAGGCTCTAGGACCGTGAAGGCCCGATGCCCTCTCCAGGCAGTGGGATCCCCCGAGGCGCCCTACCGCCTGACCCCATACTTCCCTCTGCTCGGTTCGTCGGTGCCCTCACCTGGGAGGTCGAACCAGGCCATCACCAGGGGCCTCCGCCGTGAACCTGACCCATGGGAATGGCCCACCAGGCCGCAGGTTCGTTCCTGCTTCTGCTCGCAGGGAAGTCAATGGCGCTGGGGCCACGAGGCCCCCTTCACGGCGGCACCCGGGAGGCGCTCGGACTTACGAGTTTCCTCAGACGGACCTTCTGGTGGTCCGGCATGGAGGCGGACATCAAGGCCTTCGTCGCGCCTCCTTGCGAGGTTTGTGCCCGAACAAGACCCCCCCGGCAGCGACCAGTGGCCTCCTTCAGCCAGCCACTTCCTGTCCCCCCCCCTCCTCGGCCCTGGTCCCACATATCGCTTGGACTTCATTTACGGGCTTCCCCCCCCTCTCGGGTTGCACCGTCATCCTCGTGGTTCGTCGACCGATTGGGGGACAAGGCCTGGCAAGTTTGTGGCATTGCCCAAGCTCCCACGGCACGGGAGACGGCTGACCTCGTCCTCCTCCATGTCCGCCCGGGTTCACGGCCTGCCCAGTGCAGCGCGGCCGGAGCTTCGGCTAATGCTACGGCTATCCCTGGGTCTCCTCAGAGATCCCCCCCCACCGCGCATGCGCGGCTCGTCCGCGAGTTCGCTGTTCAGCGATCTTCTTTTGTTTCATTTAATTCAACCAAACCTAACCGCCCTCCCATTTCAGGGGCATTTGTTTGTTAGGTTCATATCAATTCCCATTGCTTATTATAGGCCCTTTTTGGCACTCGCTGCCTTTGTTTGAGTCCGTTGTGTACGGCGCCTCCGTTTGCCCTTACTCCCTTATTCAGCTGCGCCCCCCTCTTCTCTCACGGTCACTTGGTGTAGTGGTAACTCACTCGCCACACACTGCACTGAAGCGCAGGATCGAATCCCGGCCTCAGACGCTCACACGAGCGTCAGGGCTTTCTCCGTTGGACTGCAATCCGTTCCCCCTCCGCTACACCTAGGTGTATTCGCTTCTTTCTTTATCTCTTATTATCAAATTCCTTTTGCTCCATATTTTGTGTTCCCTTTTTCCTGCATTTGAGTCCTCCTTCCTCATCCCCTTTCCCTTGACCAGTGCCCCTTCCCCTGGTCGGTTCATAATATGTACCGTATTTTTCGGACCATAAAGCGCACCGGATTATAACACGCAATATCAACGATCGCCTGCTAACGGGTATATTTTCATACATAAAGCGCACTGGGTTATAAGACGCATTAAATGAAACAAAACTCTTAAGTTCCCTCGGAAGCTCAGTTTGATCTTCTTTACCTGGCGCAGGGCGTCTTCTTGCTTTCTCCACTTCCGTACCATTGATTCGTTAATGTTGAATTCTCTCGCAGCTGCTCTATGTCCATGTTGTACTGCGTGACTGATAGCGTTGAGTTTGAAATCCGCTTCGAAAATGAATGAATGAATGCACACACCCTAATGCTGAAGCACATACCGTATTACTCCTCGATGCTGCGCATTACGGTTGCCGTAAGCTTCGTAATTTACCAAGACCGTGCTAAAACATTTTGACAGATTTATGAGTGCCGTGTACCATCTACTATCGGTTCTACGTCAGAAAGCATAACCAGAATTAATTCATACATTAGACGCACCGCATTTTAAGGCGCACTGTCGATTTTTGAGAAAGTTAAAGGATTTTAAGTGCGCCTTATGGTCCGAAAAATACGGTAATCTGTTTCTTCTAATGTCTGTTTTTCTAATTTCATATAGGTCAGTATTTGTCCCCATCTCTTTAGTACCTTATTTTATTACTTTTACTTACACTATCTCCTACCAGGGTTTTAGTTAGATGTGTTCATAGGTCACAGCCTATTAACTACCATGAGGTAATGTCTGCTAAGAAGAATACAAAGCACTTCTATAAGTAGCTCTGGAAATGGGCCACAGCTAAAGGCTGTAAATGTGAATGTACCTATGCATGTTATATGGCTTTTACTTCACTGGGAACACTGACATAGAACTATAATTAAGCATTTTGATGTCCTGTTGTACGGAATAAATGTAGACCTGACAGTCAACCAGAAACAAGTTCCCACCACCATGGAATAAGCACAAATATTCATGACCGCTGCAACAACACAAGCTATGATCAGCCATACACCTATTGAACATGGATAAACATAACCACACACAAAAAACACATTTAAAAACCTTTAAAGAATATGGTGAATTAGACAAAAAGCATTTCCAATCAGTGTTTCATAGGAGCTTCCCCCTACGTATCAGGCATGGAACTGCTCTGGGAGAAATACTTTACCATCACACTGGTTGCTAGGAAACTGCTGGTGCTGCAACATGTCTATGCAGCACAGAATCTCTCTATATAATTAGGTCATTAAAAATAATAAATGTAATTTTTTTCAAATATTTGTTCTAACACTCTACAAGCAGATCTGATAGTTATTTCTAGAATAAGGTTAATATAACATGAACACCAAGAATTATGGTGGAAATGACCAGCTTATTTGATTACTTGTGATTTGGATAGATGCTGACATGACTACAAGTATGATTTCATTAAGCATGAAAAACAAGGGGTACTTTCTTGACAGAGCCATCAAAACTCCATATTTGCATACACATAATTTATAGAGCCACAATGTTTATCCATGGAACCAGGTTGCAATTTATTTTACAGCTCTATAATTACTTTTTTACAATATTCTACACTAATGTTTAGAGATAATTACTTTCTTCGTGTCAGCACACTTTAAATCTCCATATAGCTTCACCATTACATGAATGTTAATCACCTTATATTAACTGGTAAGTAACTGGGCTATCACACTTGTAAATGGCATGTGATAACGTGTTTTCCTCTCACTGTGTAAATGTCCACTACTATTGTAATATTGTAAATGTGGCTAGCTGTAGCTGTAGTAATTATCTGTAATATAACTCACAGCCTATTTGCAATTCTGTACACCCGCTGGCGTAAGACTCTTTGTCTGTGGTCTAACAACTTGGTTCTTCATGTTGGGAGTTAAAAGATCAGACGACTGTCTGGATTGAATGAAATAATCTAATAATAAATATTTAAACAGAGTGAATACACAAAAGAGAGTGTAATGCCCACAGCCATGTGGACTCCCATAACACTGTGGATTTTCAAAAACCCAGCCCAGACTTCACTGCTCTCACACACACCCTGTAATCTGCAGGACAAACTCATTTGGCCACGCAGCTGCCACCGGAAATCACAGGGTGGGAGCTTGGTGTAGCCATGCCCACAGGGATGCCAAGCTGTCAACAGATGACCTGACTCCGGCCACCCGTTATGATTTTCTCGCCTTCTTTCTGTCTGTCTGACTAAATTACTCACTCTGGCCTCCTCCCCCTCCCTCTTATTCTCATATCATATATCTTCCTAACCCTGATGCATAAAGCCAGGGGCTGTTTTAGAGATGCACTCAGAATTTGGTTTCAGATATATATATTTTTTTATGACACAGATTGCTAAAGCCCATGTCTGGCTTGTATGAATTAAACAGCAGGGAAATAAAGCTTACTTTCCCTGACGCAAATTTGATCAGACAACTTATTCATAGTGCACTTGTGCAGCTAAGTCCGGATACATGTAAGCACGATTGGGCGTGTTCCCAGCCTTGTGATTGACTAGCTTCCTGTTCATTGTACATGCTTGTCTGCACCTTGTGAAGTCCAGGTTCGACTCCAAGACCAGGATAAGGGACTGGGGTAGCCTAGCGGGTAAGGTACTGGACTATGGACCAGAAGGTCCAGGGTTCAAATCCCACCTCTGCCAGGCTGCCACTGTTGGCTCCTTGAGCAAGACCCTTAACCCACAATTGCTTGGACTGTATCAATTGTAAGTCGTCGTGGATAAGGGCGTCTGCTAAATGCTGTAAATGTAAATGTAAGTAAGCATAACCTGGAATAACCTGGAGAAAAAACTTCAAACTTCTCTATTCATGGAATGAAGCAAATAACATATTTGGCACATACAAATGAACTTGTCTTATAACTGACTAGATCGCAAGTGATAACAATTAGGTTAATTGGCAGTTATCAGCCAAACAAAACTATGATATCTGAGATTTACAACATATTTCTACTAATTTTAATGAGCAACTCAGCTTCGTGGATAACCACCCTATTTTTACAGACACGTTTTAAAATGGTTTAAACATATGTATTAAAAAATTGCAAAAACGGTGTCATAGTTCAGTTTGTTCTCTTCAGAGATTATATTAATATATTTTTACTTAAAACATTAACGAAACACATCATTCCATTAGTGTGCCAAAATTTTTGCATTAGACTCAAAGTGTTAATGGCGAGTGAGGGGAATATTGGGTTCAGGGTTTAAATAAGAACCTGAAGCTACAGTGTGCATGTGTGACAGACATGAGCGGCCAGTGCCATATGGTGTTCATTATGTAGTAGCCAAAACAACAGCACTGTCCTTTACAAAGGAATGGATTTGACTGGAAAGGTCTTTATGAAAGTGTGAGTGGTGGGGAGAGTTCAAATGTAAAAGGGAGAAAGAACGTAGAAAATAAAGTCATTATTAAGTCATAATAAAGTCATTCCTACAGTCGCTGAAAAAAGACAAAAGAAAAAAGTGTATATAATTACTACATGAATAAAAACAAACAAACATCAATGCGTCCAAAAGATTGTACTGATATATATACTGTACTTATATATTATACTGAGATATATATATACTGAATTATATATATATATATATATATATAGATATATATATATATATATATATATATATATATATATATATATTACATCAGTACAATCTTTTGGACACACTGATGTTTTTTTTTTTATTCATGTAGTAATTATATACACTTTTTTCTTTTGTCTTTTTTCAGTGTATATGTATATGTATACTGTATATATATATATACACATACATACATATAGATTACATCAGTACAATCCATATCCAGTATCTTGCTCTAATTTGCCATTCTTTTCAAACTCCTGCACCCGTTCCTCATTGTCCCTCATCACTCAATCAGTACAAGGTCTCACCTTTCCTAATATTGAACTCAGCCTTGCACATTGGTACCTCTGCCTTCATTGGCACTTCTTACCCTTGCTGAGCATGGACTGTTTATCTTTGTTGCTCTAGCTCGCTCATTCTTCTTTGTATGCCCTGATTCACTGTTTATTAAAGACACCTCTTATTCTGTGTTCACCTCCGCTTTCTGACTGTCTTAGAGACATTTAGTTATTATACACCCACAGTGTACCCACAGTTACATTACACGTTATACATTATACGATATACACATTATACACACAGTGCACCTACAGGTAAATGGAAAAGACTGAACACTACAAGTGACAAACCTAAATACAGCATTTGATAAACCATTTGTTACGGTTCGCCATATTAGAAACTGACGAACGCACCCACACGAAGGTGTGTCACGGGACTCCCGCGGCTTAGGGAGAGTGACACTGACGTGGAAAGCGAAAGGACGAGGTTGATACTCTGACCCGCAAAATTAACACTGGCGTATGGGCGATCGCACCAAGCATGCCCAGCGCGACTCCTAATAGTACTCTCCCAAAAGGAGTGGCGTCTCAACACCCCTAAGCGAGATTAGAACCTCTTCCTCCTCCTCCTAGACTGTCGTACACGCTCTGGGTTGAGCGAGGGACGAAAAAGGGGGCCCCAGTAGACGGGAGGCACTAAAACACCGAGGTCGACTTGGGGGTGGGCCATCACGGACCAGGCACGCAGCTAGGCGGGCTCAGGTTCGCAGCTAGTATGTACAGATCGGGACGAGGGGTGACGAACTGCAGGTCGATCCAGGCCTCTCCCTGGCCCGCTGTGTAAGATGGGTATCTGCATGGATGGCCAAATCATACAGATTAGCCAGGGAGGAAGGGTCCACAAAAAAGAACAGCTTATCTATAACCTCCTCACTAAGGCCATACTTAAAATTGTCCATTATCGCTCGGTCTCTAAAACCAGTCTCTACGGCCAGCTTGTGGAAATCATCCACATATTCAGCAACCTACCTGGATCCCTGAAAAACAACAAAAATACTGGGCGGCTCAGGTGGCCGGGCCCAAGTGCAGAGCTCCACTTCTCCGGAGGGCAACAAATGCCCCCACGGAGCCTTGGTGGTTTGCCAACATGGAGTGCTGTGAAGGCGTGCCACCTTCGCGCGGGGAGCACTACTTCCCGCGATTGTGGTGAGGAGGGCTGACTTAAAGCCCAAAAGGGCTGCTGCCGAGTGAGAGAGGAGGTGGAGGACTGTTGCTGCAGCAAGCAATCCAAAGCCACCAAGGAGACGGCGGGGCCTTGAGGATGGCAAGGGAAGCAGGAAGCGAGGACTTGCCCTACACTACAGTAGTGCTTGAAAGTTCATATAAAATTATTTCTTTATAAAGTTCTTGAAAATATTATACTTGATCATTTATTTATTGAGACAAATTATCCAATATGACATATTAGTGACTGACAAAAGTATGTGAACCTCTAGGATTAGCAGTTAATTTGAAGGTGAAATCAGAGTCAGGTGTTTTCAGTCAATGGGATGACAATCAGGTGTGAGTGGGCATCCTGTTTTATTTAAAGAACAGGGATCTATCAAAGTTTGCTCTCCACAACACACGTTTGTGGAAGTGTATCATGGCACGAACAAAGGAGATTTCTGAGGACCTCAGAAAGAGAGTTGTTGATGCTCATCAGGCTGGAAAAGTTTACAAAACCATCTCTAAAGAGTTTGGACTCCACCAATCCACAGTCAGACAGATTGCGTACAAATGGAGGAAATTCCATTTGAAAGTCCATTGTTACCCTCCCCAGGAGTGGTCGACCGACAAAGATCACTCCCGAAGCAATGCGTGTAATAGTTGTCGAGGCCACAAAGGACCCCAGGGTAACTTCTAAGCAACTGAAGGCCTCTCTCACTAATATTAATGTTAATGTTATTAATGCTCATGAGTCCACCATCAGAAGAACACTGAACAACAATGATGTGCATGGCAGGGTTGCAAGGAGAAAACCACTGCTCTCCAAAAAGAATATTGCTGCTCGTCTGCAGTTTGCTAAAGATCACGTGGACAAGCCAGAAGGCTACTGGAAGTACTTTTTGGTTTAAAAGAAAAGCGTTATGTTTGGAAAAATAAAACACTGCATTCCAGCATAAGTGCAAACTGTGAAACATGGTGGTGGCAGTATCATGATTGGGCCTGTTTTGCTGCATCTGGGCAGGACGGCTTGCTATCATTGATGGAACAATGAATTCTGAATTATATCAGAGAATTCTAAAGGAAAATGTCAGGACATCTGTCCATAAACTGAGTCTCAAGAGAAGATGGGTCATGCAGCAAGACAACGACCCTAAGCACACAAGTCGTTCTACCAAAGAATGGTTAAAGAAGTATAAAGTTAATGTTTTGGAATGGCCAAGTCAAAGTCCTGACCTTAATCCAATCGAAATGTTGTGGAAGGACCTGAAGTGAGCAGTTAATGTGAGGAAACCCACCAACATCCCAGAGTTGAAGCTGTTCTGTATGGAGGAATGGGCTAAAATTCCTCTAAGCCAGTGTGCAGGACTGATCAACAGTTACAGGAAAACGTTTAGTTGCAGTTATTGCTGCACAGGGGGGTCACACCAGATACTAAAAGTAAAGGGTCACATACTTTTGCCACTCACTAATATGTAATATTGGATCATTTTCCTCAATAAATAAATGACCAAGTATAACATGTTGTCTCATTTGTTTAACTGGGTTCTCTTGATCTACTTTAAGGACTTGTGTAAAAATCTGATGATGTTTGCATCATATTTATACAGAAATATAAAAATTCTGAAGCGTTCACAATCTTTCAAGCACGACTGTATATATAAAGTTTGTTCTATTCAGAGCTTGTGGTCTATTAATGAAGAAAATCTACTAGCCTAGTGACAGCAAGCAATATAATTGCAATCCGAGGGCGTTTTTATTGACTTGCAATCAACCCCACTTTATTGGGCCATGTGCCACAGTAAATTGTTGCTGTGCCCCACTAAAATCATGATGGTAATAAGTCAATTTTATCCTAGATTGCTGAGCAGACCTACAGCACACACCACACAAATTCACTACAGTCACTACGTTTCCATTAATGCCCCAATGAAAAAAAAAAAATTCTTCATTTCTCATCCATACCAGAGTAATGACCAGTGTTATCACTTAATCTATTTAGTGTTTAACATGCTTATTTTTTTATTCACAGTACAGCTGCGCCCCTCGAAACTCTGTGTGCGCCCAGTACTACAGACAGTCTAGAAACGGCCCCGTTGCAAGACATGATTCATATACAGCCATACATGACTGCAGAACTTACATAACACTACCATCTGCTGACTAGATGTAGCAGTCATTGAAATAACACCTTCAATATCCATTCTGTCCTCTAGAGGGCGATGGATCCTTAACATTGCATTAAACCATTAGTTGTACCACCCACAGTTAATGGTATATTTTAAGAGGAAAACCGTTGAGCGTGTTCTGTACTGTGTCCTCCACCCCCTGTGAGTTTATGTCAGAGGGCACAGCTGCAGAGGACAGGAAACGTGTACACACAAAACCATTTCATTTGTTAAGATAAATAAACAGAAACAGAGGGAGAGGAAAACAACACACACACACACACACACACACACACACACACACACACACACACACACACACACACACAAGTGATGTCCTTGAACTGGGTCCTTAGGGAGATGAAAATAGAAGCTCACAAGGCTCAGGTCCTGCCCACTGAGTCAGCAATTTCACCTATTACATGGCCGTCATGCCTCCCTCAATCACACCCCTCAAACTTGTCATGTTACTCTACATGGCAGGCAAATCATGAATCCCTCAACACGACACTCTCACTGTTGCATAAGCGATAGTATAGAACAATCAGGGACAATACTTGGGTACTATTAACTGGGATGTTCTATTAATCAAAGCCCTGGGGAACCACAGGACGGGATCAATGACACTCTCCAGACCCCTGCTGCTGCTGAGAACACAGTGTACACAGAACACGTAAACAGAGATAAAAGCCCAGCCCACAATGTCACTGTTTAATTCAGCCACCCAACACTGTGTTTAAAATGGCATAGTTATTTACTGACTACTGCTTAGTGCATACACTGTATATTTCTTTTGTGTGCAATATGTGCGTGATATTTTGTATTCTACTATACTGTTCAAATGTCTTAGGTCACCATCAATTCGATATACCATTGTTTAGCAACGGTATAATGACAATATATAATTATTTCTCAATTTAATTTGAAAAAACTGAAAAAAAAAAACCCCATTGGGCTAACATACCAATTCACGTTTTTTCTTTATACCCTTACTCAAAATGTTGCATATTTTATACAATTCATGGCATACTATTCAAAAATGCATTTTGAACACGAGTGGTGCATTAGTTATTAAATTGTTCATCCCATCTTTCCAACAAATCGTCGAGGCAGTCCAACAAATCATCAACTTTCTGTAACAGAGCTGTCCCACAGAGTAACACCACAAGTAACTGTAACTGCTGTTATAAGGGAAAATTCCTAGAGCAGGACCACACAGTGCATAACAATCATCTGTCCTTAGTTTCAATACTTGCTACCTCTGGAAGTAACATCAACACATAGACTGAATGGACAAAAGTATTGGGACACACCTCTTAATCATTGGAAACGAATGACATGCAGAATCCACACAGAAAAGAAGGACCCAGATCACTCCATCTGGGAACTGAACCCAGGAACTTTTCGCTGTGAGGCGGCAGTGCTACTCACCGAGCCACTGTGCCACCTGCAAAATACATTACTATTAATCTAAATCCGGGTGAACAGTAGCACCAGTGACTATTGTTGTAAATCAAATATAATTCATTTCCTTTTATTGATCTGAACTGTGTTGATAAAAACCAACATCTAATTCTCTTATTAGAAGTTTTTATCCGCATGTACAGCAGGTCTACAATATGGAACTTGTAGGTGCAGAGGCTTTACTTACAGGAAGCAAAGCTTAAGATATTTTTAAATGAACAAATGTAGCTAACTAATTCAAGGTGACTTCTCTCCTCAACAATTTTCATGTCACAAGTTAGGAAAGGGGTTTTGCATTGTGGTTTATCTAGCTCCGATATCAGTGAAGAGCTATTTTTAAGAGTCGTTTGGCTTGGAGTCAAGACAGGATCCACTTAAAACATGTCAACATGTGGAAGATGTACAATCCCAAATCAGAAAAGTTGGGACAGTATGGAAAATGAAATACTGGACATGGAAAAAAGACAAGTCCAGAAGCAGTGTCAGCATCTCTGGGCTTGGAGGCATCTGGGATGGACCACCACACAGTGAAAACATGTATTGTTGTCAGACCAATCAGTATTCCAGATCTTTTTCGGAAGAAATGCAGGCTGTGTGTGCACTGGACCAAAAGACAAAAAGAACAATCCAGACTACTAGTCCAAACGACTGGCTTTGTCATGGTATGGGGTTGTGTCGGTGCCCTTGGGAAAGGTCATTTAAACTTCTGTAGCATTAATTCAGAAAAGTACATTGAGGTTTTACAGCAACATAAGCTGCCTTCAAGATCTTTTCCAGGGACGTCATTTTTCAACAAGACAATACAAAACAAGCTAAATCAGAAAAAGTTAGGACTGAATTGTGTAAATCCCTTTGAGAAACATTTCAATATTTTTCTTACACATTTGATTGTGCAAGTTCTCCTACTTAGAAAGATGACAGAGGTCTGTAATTTTCATCATAGGAACACTTCAACTATGAGAGACAAAATGAGAAAGAAAATCCAGGAAATCACATTGTAGGATTTTTAAAGAATTAAATTGTAAATCATGGTGGAAAATAAGTATTTGGTCACCCACAAAAGCAAGATTTCTGGTTCTCACAGAACTGTAACTTCTTCTTTTAAAAGCTCTTCTGTCGTCCACTTGTTACCTGTATTAATCGCACCTGTTTGACCTCGTTATCTGTATAAAAGACACCTGTTCACAGCCTCAAACAGTCAGTCCAAACTCAACCATGGCCAAGACCAAAGAGCTGTTTGAAGAACACCAGGAAGAAAATTGTAGACCTGCACCAGGCTGGGAAGAGTCCATCTAAAATAGGCAAGCAAGTTGGTGTGAATAAATAAACTGTGGGAGCAATTGTAAGAAAATGGAAGACATACAAGACCATTAATAATCTCTCTCGATCTGGGGCCCCACGCAAGATCTCATCTCGTGAGGTCAAAATGAGAACGGTGAGCAAAAATCCCAGAACTACATGGAGGGACCTGATGAATGACCTGCAGAGAGCTGGGACCAAAGTAACAAAGGCTACCATCAGTAACACACTACGCCGAGAGGGACTCAGATCCTGCAGTGCCAGGCGTGTCCCCCTGCTTAAGCCAGTACATGTCCAGCCCCGTCTGAAGTTTGCCAGAGAGCATATGGATGATCCAGAAGAGGATTGGGAGAACATCATGTGGTCAGATGAAACCATAATGGAACTTTTTGGTAAAAACTCAACTCGTTGTGTTTGGAGGAAAAAGGATGCTGAGTTGCATCCGAAGAACACCATACCTACTGTGTAGCATGGGATTGGAAACATAATGCTTTGGGGCTGTTTTTCTGCAAAGGGGACAGGACGACTGATCCGTGTTAAGGGACGAATGAACGGGGTGAACCAGCTACAGTGTGTGCAAACCTTACAGGAAACGTTTGACCTCTGTCATTGCTAACAAAGATTATGTTACAAAGTATTGAGCTGAACTTTTGTCATTGACCAAATATTTATTTTCCACCATAATTTACAATGAAACTCTTTAAAATTCCTACAATGTGATTTCCAGGATTTCCTCATTTTGTCTCTCATAGTTGAAGTGTACCTATGATGAAAATTACAGACCTCTCTCATCTTTCCAAGTAGGAGAACTTGCACAATCAGTGGTTGACTAAATACTTTTTAGCCCAACTGAAAAGGGGCAGCTGTTTAGCCTTTTGAAAGGGGCAGCTGTTTATTTATGTTTTCCACAGCATTTTGTAAATTTCTGTTTTGAAATGTTAATAGGCATTGTGAAGCTGCCTGAGGTTGGGTGTGTTTCAAGAGCAGACTGTTTGACAGAAGTATCTGTGTAAGACTGGGTGGAGGCAGATTGAATAAATGGCCAGTAATAGGGGAAGCTTTCATATCTGGTTACATGTTGCTACAGATTGTCAATACTAAAAGATTCTTTACAAAACTCCATTATGGTAACCTGTGTGACATCAATCCACACACCACAAATTTGTCTTTCTATCATTCAGGGGACTTTCCACTGCCATAACATTATTTTAGCTCATTAATGTTCATATTGCACAGACACACGCACAGACATAAACTCACACAATGTCAGAGTTCTAATTGCATCGGCTTGCTGACTGATTTTCCTGGAAACAGACAGGGACTGACACATCTGACTCACTTTCTTTCAGGAACATTCTAAAAATTCCCTCATAAATTGGTATAATACCATGGCTGTAGCACACAGAGCTGCTTTAATTTTTTCATTTACATCAGAAACCCTGGATTGCTGGTATCTTCTGCTAAAAAGACCTCAAAAATCTGGCATTAAACATAAAACAAAGTCATAAGTTCACAAAAAATGAAAGGTTTGAAAGAGATATTTGAAGTACAACTGGCAGCAGTGCTGATATTGGTTGAGTGTTATTGCCAGTGAATAGGCAGCAGAGTGCTCTACAGAAAATTGTTATCTTTGTTTGCTGTGTTTGTGGTCTGGTTCATGCAGTTTCTACTGTTTAAATGTTTAAGCTTCTGCTTCATGTATCTGCTGTTTTTTTTTTAAAGCTTCCTCTTCCTTCCCACACTGGGAAGTATCTTCACAAGTCTTTGGAAGGATCTCTCGGAATTTGGCTTCCATTAGTGAGGTGGACCACTCATGTGGGCAATAAGGCGTGACATGCATTGGCATTGCAATTCATCCCAAAGGTGATTGATGGGACTCTGATCTGGGCTTCCTGCAGGAAAGACATGCTGTCAATATTTGAACCTAAATAAGGGATGGGCTGTTATTCCTTGTCTCTTTACAATAAAGTGACTGTCACACCTAATATCACTCAGCAGTTGTTTAAAAATGTAGGCCAACAAGTGGAATCAGGTGCGGCTCATTCTCGGTTGGAATAAAAACCTGAACACACTGGCCCTCCTGACCTACACAGTAATGTGCACACACTGATTGCCTAACATTGTCCTATTTGTATCTGTCTGTAACATGAACCAGTAAATCCAAAAGCCACAGCATAATGTACATAACTGTTTGTAAACCAGTGCAAAAACATCGGTCCTTATAAGGAAAATTGTTTCTGTTGAACCCAAGCTAATAGAGTCAAAATATTTGCCTTAGGGTACTGAGGTTAAAGTTAGGGATAAAGTTAAGTGTAGGTATGGCAATAAATAGCTACAGTATTATTAAGTGTGTGGAAAGTCACCACAATGACAGAAAGACTACTGTGGTAGCCTAGTGGTTAAGGTACTGGACTATGGACCAGAAGGTCCAGGGTTCAAATCCCACCTCTCCCAAGCTGCCACTGTTGGGTCCTTGAGCAAGACCCTTAACCCACAATAGCTTGGATTGTAAGACTGTATCAGTTGTAAGTCGCTCTGGAAAAGGGCGTCTGCTAAATGCAGTAAATGTAAATGTAAAGACTACATTTTTGTCTGCAATGTTTGTGTGCAATTTGTAGATTTCCTGGAAAGGTCTGTCACAGTTACCCTTTTACCCTGATTTCTCAGTCTAAAGGCCTTTTCACACCAAGAACAGTTTTTACACTGTGGTAACCTAGCGGGTAAGGTACTGGACTATGGACCAGAAGGTCCAGGGTTCAAATCCCACCTCTGCCAAGCTGCCACTGTTGGGTCCTTCAGCAAGGCCCTTAACCCACAATTGCTTGGATTCTAAGACTGTATCAATTGTAAGTCGCTCTGGATAAGGGCGTCTGCTAAATGCTGTAAATGTAAATGTAAAAAAACATGTAATTTTAACGTAGTGGGACCTTCACACCAAGTCCAATGCATATTTCGTCTAAACATTCTGAAAGCTCCCTGTCCACTTTTGATTTCCCTTCTCTTAATGTGTCACAGAGATTTCGTCTTGTCTTTTTCACATCACAAACATAAAAAATCCAACACAGGAGCAAAGAATAGTGCAGGATGCACAGATAATTCTTAAATCCCAAATACTCCATGACTTTAGAAACGTGAAGTGGTGTCACTTTGGTTGCAAGACACCTCATCAATAACAGGCCATGCTGTTGGACGTCTTTTGAAATGGCCACAACTTTCCATGGTAAGCAAAATATTAACATCTGCATAAATGCACATTTCCACAGGGGAAAAAAAATCAATATCAATGAAGCTATAGGGGAAAATGTGAAACAAATATTTGTTGCGATATCCTGAAAATCCAAATTCAGAATACAATGAATAGATAAATACAGTGTCTGAGCGTGCATCCATGTATTGATCCCACCACTCCTGGCTCAGATTTCACATCCACATATTCCTATCCAGTAAAGTCATTATTAAAATCTTTGCCCTCTTTTGCCTTCTTTCTCTCATCATAATTTGCTTCCGAATTTGCAACCAGCCTCCACTACACATTAACATGACCAAGTGCCTGTTACTGCTGACGCCATTTTGATTGTTTACCTCTGGATGAGCGGGTCACAGGACAAAGCAGTGCTTTTACATGCATGTGCATCAGTTTAGGAGCATGAACTGTTCAGACGAATCTCGGATAGATGTCACATTAAAAAAATAGTGTAAACAACCTAAAAAATGTAATTTGGTGAGAAAATCAGATTTGGGCGACTTTTACCTGCTGTGTGAATGTAGCCTTGGTGACTCGGTGGATGTAAAGTACCTACTTCTCCATTAATCTGTACTCACCACCAAATCATGTACATTATGTACAGTAGACAAGAACTGGGCACACATCTGCCTCTGTCCTTGGTGCTGAATCCAATCAATAATTTGTGTTGTACATGCAGTGTGGCTTTTTAGTGCAACACAAGCACAAAGTGAGCTCTTGATACACAAACACGTTAAGTGTCATTTATTTTGGGGTTTTTTTTACACATAAAACAGTGCACTCCACACCTCAGAAGTGAAGAGTGTGAAAGCAATGTGTGTGTGTGTGTGTGTGTGTGTGTGTGTGTGTGTGTGTCTCAGAGAGAGAGAGAGAGAGAAAGAGATGTACAGCAACTTTGGGAACTTGACTGTACAGAACCAACCCACTGTAAAATATAAAAAGAGAACAGAATGCTGACAAATATAGCTTTGCTGATTCATTTGCCTTTCTCTCTTGCTGCCTAAAGTCACTGGTCAAGCAGAGACTTTCTAAAGCAGCCTATTTCTCAAGCAGAGTGTTTCCTGGCTGTACAGAACAGAAAGAATAGAGCTGCTTATCTCGGCACACTGCACAGCTAGTGCTGTTGAACCTCTCAAGCCCAAGCATTTAGCCTGAGTATAAATACAGATTAACCTGGCAGCCTCCCTGCCTCTTCTCTCCTCGAGTGTCTTCTAATCACTTGGCCTGTTGTGGGTCTCTGTTCTTACAACCCCAAAATAGAAAAAGGTGGGACATTATGGAAAATGTAAAATAATAAAATGCAGTGTTTCTTACATTTACTTTGACTTTAATTACATCTCAGATGGTATGGACCCAAGATATTTCATGTGTTGTCTAGTCAACTTGATTTCATTTGTTAATAAACATCCATTGCTGCCTTTCAGGTGTGCAACACATTCCAAAAAAAGGTTGCTCGGTAAAGCACTTTGTAACGTTGCCATTCTCACAACACTTAAAAGACATTTTGGCACTGAGGATACCAAGTGATGAAGAGTTCCAGTTGTTATTTTGTGCCTTTTTTCCTGAAAAACATGTCTGCAACAGTACAGGTCATTGTTGATGCATTTTTCATTTCAAAATTCTCCCCACATTATCAACATTGGGACAATTCTGGACTGCTTGAAGGCCGGTCCAGTAACCATACCTTTTCTTCCATAGCCATGCCTTTGAAATGTGCACAGCATGTAGTTTTGCATTGTCATGTTGAAAAATGCATTGACATCTCTGTTGTATAGATGCAGCTCATGTTGCTCTAAAATATCAATGTACTTTTCTGCATTAATGCTGCCATCAGAAAAGCTTAAATTACCTTTGCTAAAGACACTGACACAACACCATACCATGACAGACCCTGACCTTTGGACTTGTTGCTGATAACAGTCTGGAGGGTCTTTTCGTTTTTGTTCAGTAGTAGACGGCGTCCATTTCTTCCAAAAATGGGGATGGCAGGGTGGCACAGCGTCAGCGTCCCCAGTTCAATCCCAACCTCAGTCTCTGCATGTGCTCCCCATGTCCACCTGGGTTTCCTCCCACTGACCAAAGACAAACAATTTTCCAAGGCAGGAACAACCTTAGGCAGGCCACCAATCCATTGTAAGGCACACACACTTTGGAATGTGGGAGGAAACCGGAGTTCCCGGAGTAAATACGGACACGTGGAGGACATGCAAACTGCCAAGGACGGGACCAAATGGGATCAGCTTCTTTTTTGCACCGGAAAGTTTTAAGTGCCATTTGTGAATGTACCTCTGTATGGCAGTGGCCCCATCTTTTTTTTATTCATTACTAGCCCTAAATAGCCCCTGTCCAAACCTTTTTCGGAATCTGTGTAAGCCTGAAAAACGATTGGATGCATATTAACAAATGAACTGAAACTGACCAGACAAAGCATGAAATATATTGGGTTCATACTGTCTGCAAAAAAATAAAAGTCAAAGAAACTTAAAATTTGCATTCTCCATGCTGTCCCACCTTTTTCTGATTTGTAAAAAGCCGTAGATTATGCACACCCTGTCATACACTCCACACTAGTTAGAGTACTACTACTGTATACTACTTAGAATATGTCATGTCCTGCTTATACTCAAACTAGTCATGTAATGACTAGAAACTGGCATCTAGTACAGTATTTTTTTCTTGCTAAATTTAATGGCTTGACCACTGACAGAGGACAACATTTCCTGGCTGGAGTCTGGATATGTGGAAATAATTTTCACCCGACTGTTACAAACGTTACAGTCAAATTACACCATAGATGTGTCTAGCCCCTTTTTAGGGCTCAAGCATGTTCTTCCTTCACAAGTGGACAAGGAGAGCTGGTCTCATTGGCCTAAATCTTTGATTGTAGAATCACGCCTGAACTGTACAAAAATCCCAAATAAAATAAAAACTGTACACATATGAATGTGTATGGAAACCACTAAACAATTACACTACATACAGGACAGATATAACACAAATACAAAGCCATAAAAGCCAAGACAGGGGACCTGCAGAATGACCTTCTAAGATAAACTTACGACTGCTCCCATGAGGCTTTACCTCACCAAGGTCTTATCGTCATTTCCTTCCTTCTCTCCCTCAGACACACGCTTTGTTCCAAATGGCAAACCATGCATACTATTCACACTAAATATTTCTTAACTAAAAAATGTATTATGCAGTGTGCAAACGTGGATGTTTCCACAATGCAAAGACACCTGGATTATGTATTACTCTGACAAATTTCTAAGTATGTTATCAGAGATCTTTACATGTAATTTTGTTTACCTTAAAAAAAACAACATATAAAACCACTGTTTATAGGGAAATGTTCCAGTCTATAGAGTGTACATACGACCTAAACTCTGATCATACCAAGCTGTACACTTTATTTTTAGGTTTTTTGTAGTACCACTTGTTTGTACAGGAATGTGTTATCCTATTGTGAGTTTCCTGAAGTGGGTTTCAACTAAAATTATGCCTAAACTACTCATAATGAAACATGAAAGCAAAAGATTTTTCATTATTTAATCAATACAGTATTAAGGTTTTTATGGTTATGCTGTTCTAACATTTTATGTGCAATCCTTCAGAACAGGGTTTCAATTAAAGTATTCAAAATCAAATGTTAAATGTTTAAAAAGCCTCAGATTAGATCATAAAACATAGGTTGTAATGCATGTCCTTACTTAATACATATTTAAGTACTGGTCATCAGCAATGGGATTAACAAATCTACCATTTCCAGTCCAATCAACTGTGACAAATTTTATGCTGTAGACTTACTGCATATTGAATGAAATGGCACATTCATCATCCATGTTAACATGATATACAAATTGTCTTAAAGCACAACACTGCATCAAGGGTCACTACTGATCCTGCAGGAACTCAAACTGAATGACGCAGAAGGTACGGGATTCCAAAAGCTGTCGGCC
Source organism: Ancistrus triradiatus (assembly GCA_025084515.1). NCBI lineage: Eukaryota > Metazoa > Chordata > Actinopteri > Siluriformes > Loricariidae > Ancistrus > Ancistrus triradiatus. Next base: position 80,889 of record JAJAGP010000245.1, on the reverse strand, counting down.
CATGAATGATGGAAGGGGTATGCTCTAATCCGCCCCAGAATGTAGGTACACAGCCAAGACCAAAAACCATCCAGCCTTGTGTGACATAAGGGCTGGAATATGCCAGAACCATCCCCCAACCCAAGCAACTGGGCCAGGTCATTGAGAGAGTTAAGGTTTGATGTGCTGAGCTACAATAGCTGTGTCCCACCTCTGACAAGGTGGTAGTCAAGGCTTCCCTCTGGGCATCTGTCTTGTGGGCTTATCTTTCAGCTGGGTTTCCTGACCTGGCAGCTAGGCATGGATAGTTTCTGGTCTTGGGCTTTGGGGTTTCTGAGTTTATGCTGGATCAGCTGCACCCTGGAACAGCTACCATTAACTAATAAAATGCTTGTTGTTGGAGAAGGATTCATGCTGCAGCAGGATAATGACAAAAGCAGCAACAATTACTTGAAGACCAAAGAAATTCTGACTATTTCCTCTTAGAGTATTATGCTAATTACATGATTTCGGATAAAGAAACCTTTTATTATATTTGAGATAAATGCAAAATACAAGCATTTTCACTAGTGGTCTTGGACTTTTGGCTCCACTATTTCACTACACTACTTTATTTTGCTACTATATTAAATACTAATGAATATAAAATAACTTATAGGACCAAAAACTGAAACTAGTAGTGTAAAGTGGTATTCCTTTGACTGCTAATACATAAAACGTTTCTTTGCATACTTTGCAGTTGGTGTATAGCAGAATAACATTTTTACATTAGTTTCAGGTTTTCTAAATGGACATATGTTCATCTTTTAAATCCATGGACTGTATGATCAGGTTTGATTATATGAATAGTTTTATAAAGAAGGTCTTAAACGTCAAAACACCGGGAGAAATTTAATGGTGTCAAACAGTTAATCCACCAAACCCCATGTAACTACTTACATTTCTGCCTGTCATGACAAAAACAAGCAGCTAAACTGGAAAATAAAATAACTGAGCCCTTCAGCTCTCAGTGGTCAGCTCACTGTAATCAAATTGCTTGCCTCAAAAGCCCCCAATGTTCCAATAGCCACTGTTAAACTGCAGCTGTCGATGATGCATTTCCGGTTGAAATCCCTGAGCATTTCCAAAAAACAAAACAAAACAAGGCTGGATACACATATAATCAACACAACACAGGTCATTTTCCAAAATAACATCCACCTTAAATTACAGTCAACACGTCCACCCTGGAGACTGCTGACCACAACTAATCAAGTATCACAAACAAACACACACACACACACGCGTTCTTGGTAGTAGTATGTTTATGGGGACATTCCACTGACATAATGATAACTGTAGTATATTAATTCTGTACATACTCCGAACTTTAACCACAGTAACCAAAACAAATATTTGGGGTATTTTGGTTTTACAAATAAAAGTTGCATATCTCCGTAAACAAAGTTGTGGGGACCAGTAAAAGTCAAAAATATCCTATGTTCATAAAAGTCTACTTTAAGACTTCGGGGTCAGTTCATAAATATCCACCACCACCCCACCACCCCTACTTTCTATAATTATAAATAATGCGAATGCTGTGAATGCTTGGCTGTACCCTGAAGCATAAGCTACTCTGTTAGTCTGCACTGTTTTTCTGTTTTTGTCCAGGTTACAGCAGTAGCATATCAATTTAGGTCAGCAGCCCCCCTCTCTTCCCCCTCACATTTCATTTGCTTCCTGTGAAGAAAGCCAAAAGTGCACTTCATTTTCCAACCAATGGGAAGAAAAAACAGACATAATCCAGTTCTTTTTCATTCCTTCAAAACAGACAGATGACTATCCATAACAGCCCCCACTGTCATCATTCTCACCAGCCAGTTCTAAATTCACAGCCTGCAGCAAGTTTGCTCTCCAGCTCTGTCTCCTCTCACTTCGGTTAACTGCTAATCATCTTTCCTTGCACCGTGGTGCTAGCACCAACTGTGGTGTTTAGTGGAAATGAACTACTTCGAAAACCGGCAGCTCTATTATGAGTTTCTCCAGATGAGAAGGGTCCTTGGTGTAATTCCAGTTCTAATCTAGATCAAGCAGCTACTACAAACCTGCAGCTTATACCAGGATAATCCACAAACCTGGTGTATGACAATGGACTGCTTTCTTCAAGCCCATCCACAGCTCAAATTTAGGCCAACACTGACTTGGAAACTCAAGTATAGTAGTGCTTCAAAGTTTGTGATCCCTTTAGATGTTTCTATATTTGTATTTCTATATGACCCAAACATCATCAGATCACACAAGTCCTAAAAGTAGATAAAGAGAACCAAGTTAACCAAATGAGAAAAATATTATACGTGGTCATTTATTTATTGAGGAAAATGATCCAATATTACATATTAGTGACTGGCAAAAGTATGTGAACCTTTGCTTTCAGTATCTGGTGTGACCCCCCTGTGCAGCAATAACTGCAGCTAAACGTTTCCAGTAACTGTTGATCAGTCCTGCACACCGGCTTGGAGGAATTTTATCCCATTCCTCCGTACAGAACAGCTTCAACTCTGGGATGTTGGTGGGTTTCCTCACATTAGCTGCTCGCTTCAGATCCTTCCACAACATTTCCATTGGATTAAGGTCAGGACTTTCACAAACATAAAGCTTTTCCTTTAAACCACAATGTTCTATTTTGGTCTCATCCGTATAGAAAACATTCTTCCAATGGCCTTCTGGCTTGTCCATGTGATCTTTAGCAAACTGCAGACGAGCAGCAATGTTCTTTTTGGAGAGCAGTGGCTTTCTCCTTGCAACCATGCCATGCACACCATTGTTGTTCAGTGTTCTTCTGATGGTGGACTCATGAACATTAACATTAGCCAATGTGAGAGAGGCCTTCAGTTGCTTAGAAGTTACCCTGGGGTCCTTTGTGACCTCGCCAACTAGTACACGCCTTGTTCTTGGAGTGATCTTTGTTGGTTGACCACTCCTGGGGAGGGTAATAGTGGTCTTGAATTTCCTCCATTTGTACACAATCTGTCTGACTGTGGATTGGTGGAGTCCAAACTCTTTAGAGATGGTTTTGTAACCTTTGCTAGCCTGATGAGCATCAACAACTCTTTTTCTGAGGTCCTCAGAAATCTCCTTTGTTCGTGCCATGATACACTTCCACAAACGTGTTGTGAAGAGCAGATCCCTGTTCTTTAAATAAAACAGGGTGCCCACTCACACCTGATTGTCATCCCATTGATTGAAAATACCTGACTAATTTCACCTTCAAATTAACTGCTAATCCTAGAGGTTCACATACTTTTTACATATTTTCCTCAATAAATAATGTATGAAAATGTATACTAAGTATAATATTTTTGTCCCATTTGTTTATAATAAGTGCAATATTTTTGAACATTCTAAAGGGTTTCAAGCACCACTGTACATCCAATTTAATATACAATGTGTAAATACAGCTGGAATAGTCTAAATCATTCATTCATTCATTCATTCATTCATTCATTCACTCATTTTCTTAACCGCTTAATCCTTTTGCAGGATCAAGGGTAGGCTGCTGCCTAGCTGGCGGCACAGGGCATAATGCAGGAACAACCATAGACAGGGTGCCAATCATAGGCCGCATGCACTCACACACTCGGTGCAATTTAGAGACACCAATTAACCTAACACGCATGTCTTTGGACTGTGTTAGGAAACCGGAGTACCCTTAGTAAACTTATGCAAACATGGGGGGACATGCGAACTCCACACAGAAAGGACCCAGACCGCTCCACCTGGGATTTAACCCAGGACCGTCTTGCTGTGAGGCGACTGGTACCCACCAAGCCACCGTGCCACCCAAGTTAGATTTAAGTTTTATAAAAAAAAAAATATTTATGTTAGGGTGTAATGAGACAAAAGATAAGGATTTTCTATAGGCAGTCTACTCCACTGTCTCACACTCAATAGTCTACAGTTTACAAAATGACCACTGTTAATACAAGAAACTACTGTACAGACTCAGCTGAAGATGCTTTCTTTGTAGAATGTAGACAGGTTATATAACAAGCGCAACCTGTCAGTACGCATGAGTATGTTGCATTGGCAAGCATTGAATTTGAAAATTTGCCAGGTTTGATTTGATAATGTAATTAACCAAATTAATTATAAAGCATTAGCACTGCATATATGTGATTCAAACATCAAGAGAACATTTCTGCTGATACATTGCAGATTAATGCTTACTAATAATTACAGAGAACCTCTTTGAAGAAGAGCACAAAGCATGCTCAGTCACATGTTTTTCCCAGAAGTCATTCATTTAAGCATGTGTCTTGAAGAATTGGCCACAGGCTAATATAGAAACAAATGTAAAATACTTCAATAATAAGTACTGCTGTGGGTTCCATATATGAGATAGTTGGGTAAATAAGATGTATTTTTACTGTTCTTTTTTACTACATCAAAGACAGGTTTTTAAGTCTAGGCTTAAATAGTCCCAACAAGGAGGATATTTCAACAGCTCAAATGCTTTGTAAGTCATTGTCTTACTTTTTACTTGACTTTTACTATTGACTTTTACAGCAGAGTTTCAGGAATATATCATCCTGTTTTCGAGTCACTGTCATTTGATATTTTAAAGTCATCTCATTCTCAGGTCAAAAGTCCAACGTGTCCTTCATTCACACCAAGTCCTAAATGAGATTGCATTACTAGGTTGCTGAGGTTCAAACAAGTCTCCAGCATGGTGCCTTGCTCTGAGCAGTCAAGAAAGTAAAAAGGACAAGCCCTGAAGTTTTAAAATGCAGTGTGAAGGCTTAAGTCCAAGTTCAGGGATATTCACTTGACCAAATCATGTTCCTCTACTTGAGTCAGGTCACTTTGCACTGAAAACATTACATTAACAGAGTGTATCCTGTTTTGTTTGTCACTTCCAAAATGGACAATACAAAGCATCTCTGGCCATTAGCATGTATATCTGCTCACAAACACGCACACACCTACACACAGCCAGGTCCCAAGCATTTGATCCTTACCTTCGGCGTGACAGGTTGAGGAAAGGATGGTGCTCGGAGGTCGAAAGATGTAAGGCAGATAACGGGAGAAACATTTCATCTTTCACTTTGTCTTTTTATTTCCTCAGGACAGTCCTGCTGTATGATCCACATGTGTAAAGAAACGTGCATTAAAATAACCAGTCGCGCCCTTAACAGAGTTACTGAAACATGAAACTATCGCTGGCTGATGCTCCTTGGGCGGCTGTTCCTCTCACAGCTGTTCCTCTCATCCGTGTGTTGTGTTTTCCCTCCGCTCCGTTTCACTCCTACTTGCTCTGGAGGATGGGCTGGCTAGCGACTTTCAGGGTGGGGCAGTTCAGGGGTCAGAGATAAAAATGAACAGAACTGGGGCATCTATTCCTGCCCCATGACACAGCATCTACAGAGACTGACCGCTCCTCAGCGAGTCTGCAAGCGAGTACATGAATCATGCGAACAGAATGGACCTTCATACCAGCCCATTGGTTCCCGTAACCGTCAAGTTTAAGAATCTGTCACGGGTTACAAATAATCGAGATAAATAAGTTGCTAATTAAAAGCCTATTTAAAAGCACAAGAAACAATAAAGGTATACAACGCAGAATTATTGCGCCAGACTACAAACTTCTCAAAGTATAATTCAAAGCACAGCCAACTGCGCCCTCTGTTGGTCATTTTAATACATAACCACATCTTGCATTATGTAATGCAAACTACACCTTTAGCAGATCGAAGAAAATATTTTAACGTAGTCTCGATTGGAAACAATTGACTTGCATATTAATACAATATACAATAATACAAGGAGATTTCAGGGGCAGTGAGTAGACTGATGCCCTTTAATGCCAGCCAATGCACTAAACTGTCGGAGCACACCAGCACCTACATGCAATACCAGTGAATAAAACTATGAAAATGAGTTTATCATGAACAAAACCTGCAAGAAACAACATTTAAACCATATACAAAAACTAGAAGCCTGTATAAGATTAAATTATTTTCCTACGCACAAGAAGGCATACAAAACATATCAACAGTTACACAAATTATCCTTCATTCCATAATGCATGCATTTATTCAGTAATTAAATGGCAGTCCTGGGCACAATGTGGGAACATGTGCACACACATAGGCTACACGCACACTGGGACACTTTAGAAAGGTCCAGGCTGAAAATCAAGCTGGAGACCTCTGGAACTGTGAGGCGACGGTGCTAACCTCTGCAACACCATGCTGACTACACAAATTAGCCTATACCAAATTAAATTACCAATGATAATGGCAAGGTAGCAGGCAAATCTCATAATCAATACCAATGCATCTTTTAACACTTAAAATTTCAAATATGCAATATTCAGCAAGTTGACTGTTGTAGTATTGAGACAAAGAACGGACTCTAAATGATCCACAGATTGCAACTGAAATCAAAACTGTGTAGCTATAAGCTATGGGAACAGGTGCCATCTGGTCTCTTCCCTGGAGCATCACCATATCAAAGAGTTGAATTCTCTCTCTCTCTCTCTCTCTCTCTCTCTCTCTCTCTCTCTCTCACACACACACACACACACACACACACACACACACACAAACACTTCCCTCCTCCTCACTTTGACACACTGTCTGACTCACTGTTGGGAGCATTCAGCTGCACTAAAATCTCAATGAATATGTATGAGAAGGGTTGCTAATTATAGATTGACATACAGGGATACATTGGCTAGTGCTTATAAAACATGATCAAGTTTTGAGATTACATTACAGAGATAATACGAATACAGGCATTTAATGTTAACAGCTGGCCACAGATATCATATGAACATTGCATAACAATGTATATTGTCATACTGATTGTAGCAATGTCACAGCAAAATTGGCCATGTTTTTAGAGACACATTATGACATGAAACCATGATTTGATGCAAAGCATAATGTTTTAAAAAACTATTTATATAATGCAAACTGTATTATATGTTTCAAAGGTTTACTACTGCTATGGTAAATCCATGATTTGGGAACCTGGTGGTATAGTTTCACAGGAATAACATAATGATTAATATGAGCACTGCAGTATTGTTATAGCATATTTAACACAATAACATTAGTATAGTAAACAAAGGAAATGCTGTATTAGAGTTTTCAGCTGAAGAACAAAAAGACCAGCAAAACACCTTTGCTGTTCTCGTGATTTTTTATTGATGAGTTGTCATAAACATTTATGGTTTTGATGGTTGTCAAGCATTAGCTGAATGGTTTAACTGTCTGACGAGCAAAAGCTTGATTGTGAAGCTGGATGACAAGCATGCCAGCATCCTTTTTCGATGACTAACGTGTCATTGTCTAAAACATGATGGCCATGATTGTGATCAGCTCTGCTTGTCTTTTTAGCAGTGGAAGTACTATTATAATGTACCACATACACATTGTAAATAACGTCCCTGTAAAGTCAAGGTAGTACTATGATTAAGAATTTGATAACCGTGGTTGTCATGAAGAACCATAGTAAACTCATGATATATGGCTATTATAGTGTATCTATACAGCCAAAACATTCAATCCACCTCCTTGTTTCTACAATCACTGTGTATTTTATTAGCTCCACTTACTGTATAGGTGGGCTTTGTAGTTTTATAGTTATAGACTGTAGTCCATCTTTTGCTCTGCATACTTTGTTAGAGCCCTTTCATCCTGTTCTTCAATGGTTAGTTATTTAGGTATTATTAGTTGGTGTCATCATCTAGTCCTTCATCAGTGCTCACTTTTAGCCATACATTTTTGGTTCAGCAGTGGCACTGAGGTGTTTAAAGACTCCAGAGTCAGTGTTATGTCTGAACTTGTACCAGCATAAAATGAACCAACACTCCACCATCTTGCCAATGTCACTGCAGTGCTGAGAATGATCCACCACCCAATTAATACCTGCTCCTGAGTCCTGTGGAGTCTTAACAAAGTATGCAGAGAAACAGATGGTCTACATAGAGATAGTAATTACACATACAGACGGTAATTAAATGACTACAGAGTACATCTACTGGTCCTTCTAAAAAAATTAGCATATTGTGATAAAGTTAATTCTTTTCCGTAATGTAATGATAAAAATTAAACTTTCATATATTTTAGATTCATTGCACACAAACTGAAATATTTCAAGTCTTTTATTGTTTTAATTAATACTGATGATTTGGAATACAGCTCATAAAAACCCAAAAATCTCCACAACAATTAGCATTTTTCATTCCGACCAATAAAAGAAAAGTGTTTTTAATACAAAAAAAAGTCACCGTCAGATTATTATGTCATTTATGCACTCATAACTTGGTCGGGAACCTTTTGCAGAAATGACTGCTTCAATGCGGGTGGCATGGAGGCAATCAGCCTGTGGCACTGCTGAGGTGTTATGGAGGCCAGGATTGCTTCGATAGCGGCCTTAAGCTCATTCCAGAGTGTTGGGTATGGCGCTCTCAAATTTCTCTTCACAATATCCCACAGATTCTCTATCGGGGTTTCAGGTCAGGAGAGTTGGCAGGCCAATTGAGCACAGTAATTTACCATGGTAAGTAAAACATTACCAGCGGTTTTGGCACTGAATCGAGCAGGTGCCAGTGTCGTGCCTTGAAAAAGAACTCTCATCTCATAAAAACTCTTCAGCGATGGAAGATGAAGTGCTCCAAAATCTCCTGATAGCTAGTTGCATTGGACCCTTGCCCTTGATAGAACACAGTGGACCAACACCAGCAGCTGACATGGGCACCACAGACCCATCACGACTGTGGTTACTGACACTGGACTCAGACATTTTGGCCATTCCTTCTCCCCAGTCTTCCTCCAGACTCTGGCACCTTGATTACGATGACATGCAAAAATGTGCTTTCATCCGAAAAAAGTACTTTGGACCAATGAAGAGCAAAGTCCAGTGCTGCTTCCTGTTAGCCAGGTCAGGCGATTCTGCCGCGTTTCTGGTTCAAAAGTGGCTTGACCTGGGGATGAGGCACCCCGAGCCCATTTCTGCACACGCCTTGCCACGGTGGTTATGGAATCGGCCCCCTTTCCACAATCCTCCTCAGGGTCCGGTCCACCTTTCTTGTTGTTGCAGCGTTTTCTGCCCACCACTTGTTCCTTCCACAGACTTCCCACCGGAGGTGCCTTGAGACAGCAATCTGGGAAAGCCTATTCGTTCAGAAATTTCTTCTGTGTCTTACCCTTTGCTTGAGGGTGTCAATGATGGCCTTCTGGACAGCAGTCAGGTCGGCAGTCTTACCCATGATTGCGGTTTTGAGTAATGAACCAGGCTGGGAGTTTTCAAAAGCCTCAGGAATCTTTTGCAGGTGTTTAGAGTTAATTCGTTGATTCAGATGATTAGGTTAATAGCTCGTTTAGAGAACCTTTTCATGATATGCTAATATTTATCATTACATTATGGAAAAGAATTAACTTGATCACAATATGCTAATGTTTTGAGAAGGACCAGTATATAGAACGTGAGACTGACATTATGGCCAGTGAATTGACACCGAGAGAGAGAGAGAGAGAGAGAGAGAGAGAGAGAGAGAGAGAGAGAGAGAGAGAGAGAGATTGATTGATTGATTGATTGGTGGGCTAGTTTGAGCAAGAGAAAACTCATTGTTTTGTTTACTGGTCTTTGCTTACTGTATTGAATTGGTATTTGAATTTGTATCTGTATTGGAAGAGGCAAGTACTTCCTTAAAATAGCAGTCTGCATATGTTGGCATACTAAGCAGACGCATACAGTGCGTTTTACAACGAAACAAATATATCTGGTCTGGTCTTACCTTCAGCTGCGTTCACTTCAGTCGGACCCTTCACCTGAGAAAAGCACCAGTACGTTTTCCCTGCAGTGCCCCCACGTCCTCGATTAATCATAGCAGAAATCTTATTCAGTACCAGCAGGAAGTCCCGTAAACATTACCACGACCTCGGCATCACACGTGGAAGTATTTTACCTAGCATACGGTTCTCCTTTTCAACAGATATGTTTACTGTGCTGCGGCGTTCAAAGAAAATGATGGACGACTGAAATGATTGAGGTGTTTGTTCAGCACATAGCGCTCCTTCACGTCAGAGAAGTATTTGCATTGTCAATCAAAGCGGGTTCTTGTGGAAGTTTATCAGTGCTTCTCTGTGTCAGCTGGAGATGAAGCTTTAATACTATGCAGTTTTGGACCGCCTTCAGATTGTCGTTTTGATATGAACCATGTAGTCCCTGCTAAAATAGCAAAGACCAGGACACTTTCCTCCGAAGTGCCGCCATCGACTTTCCTGCTTAGACTCAGGATCCTTGAGTGACTCTAGGATCGGACTACTTAATGCCGATGTGCATATTTTACATTGTATTTGAACTATGACTCCATGACTTTAGTTTCATTCTTAGATTTATCATCTGGGTCCCTTTTTGAATCTTGGTCCTCCCAAGGTTTTGGACCGTAACACTTAGGGAGTCTTTCCTTGCCTAGGCTTGCTCAATTTGGGATTGGATGTAGATATTAAGAGATAATCCAAAATTGTAAAGTTGCTTTGAGACAATGCTCCATTGTAAAAAGCGCTATATAAATAAATCTGACTTGACTTGACTTGACTTTCCATATACTGGCCCAAGCTGGTTTATGCTGTTAGTACAGGTCCGGTGTTTGTTTGACACATGGTCTTACTGGTTCACCAGCAATAATTTGGTTATACTGCTAAACTTGCACATCTTCTCTGACCAGTAAAATCTTGCCAGTCTGTTAGCTGAGCATACCACCATTCCAGTATATAATGACGGTGGCCATCACAATACCGCCCCAACTGCTGATGTGATGGATGAGGATTTACAGAGCCAGCTGCAACATCTGTGGGCAAATCTGCCACAGGATACCACACACAATCTGTTTGCCTCTAACACCCAACTGTACAGTTCTCCCCTATAAACTTATCCTTTTGCTGTAATATTGCCATCACCAACATATATCATCATACATTCATTACATATAAAGTTTCATATATAGATATATATAATATTATATATATATATATATATATATATATATATATATATACAATCATTTTATATACCTCATGCATTGTATTATTATTATTAATAGTAGTAGTAGTAGTAGAAGTGACTTTAATTTTGAACTTCAGAGTGGGTTCCCACAGTTTCAGTCGTTCTTCCGTCACGCTATGAGTACGGTTCCACAGAGCTTGAAATACCGACAAGTACCGTGTTTACAAACATACATTTTGTAATTACTCTGTATGGCAAGTCAGACTCTTTGTAGTTTACATAACAGAATGTGGCGACTGAAAGCAGTTCGACACAAAGCCAGCAAATCCGTTCTGGACTTGGAGGAGTTTAAACACAAGCGGAGAGAACATGAAAAAGGTTTGGATGCGTTGCCTTGTGGTGTTCTGGGGGGTATTTCAGAAAGCAGGTTTAGTGAAAACTCAGAGTTAGTTGACTCAGACTTTACGGATACTCTAGGTTTTCGGTTCCACGAAGCAAGTTCAGCGTAACTTGGAGTCAGTTACTCAAGCAACATACTCCGTGAAGCTAAGCTGCTCGCTAGCAGGTTTACTTCAACTGAGTTTCTCACATCGAAGCACAAACCCCGCTTTAATGTTTCATCGTTCCCTGTTATCTGTGTGAGCCTCAGCGTTTCTCAGCACAGTCGATCATTTCTATTAACAATCTTCTCCGCTCTCAATCGCTCATTTGACACTCTGTAGACATGCTCTGATTTCGGAGCAAATTCTTTGTGTTGCGCTCCAGGTTTTTGCCAAGGGGAGTTTGCTATACAAAACCAGTGATGCTGAGCATATTTCTAAAGCAACCGTCTGTCGGGCTGTCACATTCTTGCATTAAAACGGTTAATATAAACCTTTGTGGTGTTCCAAAGTCACAGAGCCATAAGCCTGATCAAAGAAGAATTCCACAGAATTCCAGCTATCAGTCTAAGCAACAAGTAATTTATTTATTTTGAAGCTTCGAGACTTGAATCAGTTAATATGATTTTAATATTAATATGATTTTAGGGTTTCCAAGTGTGATTTCCAAGTGTGTTCCAGCCCCACACATGATGTTCATCTGCTGGAGCTCCACTCAAGCTGCTTCCGTCATCAGCTCCAGCCCCACCATACGCGGGCCACTTAATGTCGATGTGCAAACTTCACATTTTATTCGAACTTTGACTCCATGACTTTAGTTTTGCTCTTAGATTTATCATCTACGCCGCCCAAGGAGGTTGGGTCCCTTTTTGAGTCTTGGTCCTCCCAAGGTTTCTTCCTAGAACTAGGGAGTTTTTCCTTGCCACTGTCGCCCTAGGCTTGCTCAATTTGGGATTGGACGTAGTTATTAGGAGATAATCTAAACTTGTAAAGTTGCTTTGGGACAGTGCTCCATTGTAAAAAGCTAAATAAATCTGACTTGACTTGACTTGATTGGCTGCATAGGTGGTGCTCTTTGCTAGGAAGTGAATAGCAAGTTTTCCCACAACATTAATGTGCAGGTAGGCCTAAATAATAGCAGTTGCGCATTAAAAATGAAAAACAATTCACAATACAGCCACTGCAGTTAATTACTGTTCTGCAGTGTGAAGATCATATGTGATACAGCCCACATCATCAGCGACATGGAAGCAAAGTGGCCTGGGTCTGTGCATGACTTGTAAAGTTTTCATGAGTGTACAGTGAGTGCTAGATTTGCCCATGGTGAATATATACAGTACATATAACCATATCCTCTCATAATCAATATTTAGTTCTGTTTGCCATTGATAATTTAAACAGTATCCTTGTATTATCTATTATAGGAGAGTTTGGTAATTACAGACAAGGTTCCCCTGCCAGCCCTATTTGCTGACCCCTTGCCCTGATCTTGAGCCTGGCCCACTGCAATGTTATAACTTGGTTCACTGCAGGACATGAGCCAGGGTAGAGATGACCATTGGGGATCTCAGTGGCTGGTGATCAGACAATGTCCCACTCATCCAGTGACCAATCCTGAAATAAATCCTGACCACATCGCTGCTGCATGAGATGGAAGAGCAGTGAGAGACACAATCTGTTACCATCATTTCTGATTAGTTTATCACCTCCCCAGTGTCAAATAAAAACAATCTGGCTGCCTTTTTATGAAGTCTTCTTTATTTCCTGCAAGTACAAATGCAGTACAGAAGTTAATATCTTTTATGTTCCTCAAGTAAAATCATCCACCTGTGGGCACCTCATCCACCTTTAACTGATGTTCCAGCAGTTGTATTTCCATTATTGTCTTTTATATCTGCAACCTTATGTGGTTCATTTCTAAATTAGATTTTTCAATTTGTTTCTAAAAAATACACCTTTTATGGGGAGCTACAGGAACACAAAAAATGACATTGAATATCACAGTGCTAGGTCTACGTCATGGGCCAATTCTGAACCACATCTTACTGAGGTACATTGTGCTGTGGAGGTGGCTCTTTCCCATTGTCATTTCCAGCAGCACTCTGTATGATTAACTGTTAGATGTTATTTTCAAGGTGTAAACCACTGTATCTTCCCTCGTTGTGGCAGCTTACCAGCTTTCCTCATTACCTTCCTGCAATACAAATGAACAATTTTCTGTGGAGTATTGAAAGTCCTTACAAATGCATGGAACTCTGTTATGGCTCTACCAGATTACACCAACAATAACTGGTAGAAAATGTAGAAGACTAGACAGTTACATTATAACTTTGACTAATGTTACTAATTTAAACAAGACAATGTACCTAATTAGACTTTTGTTTCTACAACAGTGTGCATCACAGTTTTTCAGATATGTAACTCTGAGTCTCCATGAAATTGGAAGAATCTGGAAAAGAACAACATTCAATTACAAAAAATTGTACTGTTACAAGAAAATCTGTGTGCCAAGTTGTGTCTAGTAATGGATGGGTGGGCATCACTGATCCCACAGTGGCAAAACGATGAATGTACATAAGTTTATATCCATAATTTGAATGACTACCCTCTTACGTAGGCTACTGCGTCCTGGGGGTGGTTGGGTCAGATGAGCTTCCAGGGTTGCCTTCAGCAACAGGTCACCCAGTGTTTTGAATGAGGGCCATTTCTTCAGCCTCTGTGAGAGGTGGTGGACGACCCCCACCTGTTTTTTAGCCCTCAGCCTTTTTATATTGGCTATAATGGAGGTCAAATTCGAACACGTCCAACACTGAACAAATTTTTAGACTTGTATGTATAAAGGCATGTAGGTGTTGCTTTCATATAGACAATATGAAATACTTTCAGTGTTGGAATGGCTGAACAATTTACTCTTTTTCTCTCTTAGGAACTTTCATTAGCTACTTACATATGTGACACATCCACTGAGTATTATTTAATTAGGTACGGTAGGCTAAACAACATCACGATTGCATGTAATGATATTATACCTTATCTGTTTATATATTTCTATATTCTATATTTTCAGTTCCTGATAAGTAGCTACATTTTGTGCTTGTTGGGTTGCACCTGCATAAATATTAACATGTGCACTCATGCACATGCACGTGAAATAAAATAAGTGGAACACTCGGAATAAAACTTTTTTCAGTTATTACACATGCCATTGACTCGGGCAATGCCAGCATGCCAGCTCACGCTCTTTTGCTACTGTATTATTTTTTTCCTAAATATATGCTCATATTATATATATATATATATATACACACACCTATTTCTAACTCCACTGGGTTGAAGTGCGAGGACCGAGCCTGTTGTTTTCTCCCGTTGCCGTGCTGATTCGTGTTATTTGTGTTCCATTGATGAGAGCTTTGTATCTGCTCGTGCACGAGCTTTACTCAGGGTTAAAGTAACTCGGAGTTGACTGAACTAAACGTTATCCGCCGTTCTGAAACCGAAAACTTTGACAGTTCAGGATTGGTTAACCCAGAGTTCAGGTTTGAATTCAGAGGTTGTTAAACCTGCTTTCTGAAATACTCCTGTGGTGTTCGTCTTGTAATGAGACGTGTGTGTGTTACAAGTAGCACTTATCTGATGCATTTTATGTGCTTCTGTTTTTTTAAACCCTCCAGCGCTGAGACAGGCGAGGAGAGACAGGCAACTGATTAGTAAGAGACTTCTGCTCAATGAAGACGAGCAAGAGAAAGATCTGATGGAAACAAACTTTGTTCTTCTGTCTCCAGATCAGGTAACACTAACTGTGTCCACATTTGTTCAGTTAGCTGTCACTTTATCTGAACCTGCTTATAGGTCAGACAGAATACAATCCAAGGGTAATGCTGTTACAAAAGCTATGCTGCAAAAAAAGTTGGAACAGTTTACCAAAAGCAAGTTTTAAAAAGGACAAACGGAGCAAAAGCAGTGAAGACTTGGGTTGGAGTAACTGTTAGGCACAAAGCAGTAAGTTGTTCATAGAGCCAATCAAACAGTGACAGCAAGCAGAAGGACCACCATATATCCCAACATATGCACTCGCTGATCACTTTATTAGGTACACACACCATAGGGATGCACTTTTCTTTATTTCTGTGTTTCTATAGTTACCGACTAGTCCATATGTTTCTCTACATACTTTGTTAGTCCCCTCTACTCTGTTCTCTAATGGTCAGGACCAGCACAAATCAGGTACTATTTAGGTGGTGGATCATTCTCAGCACTGCAGTGACACCGATGCGGTGGTGGTGTGTTAGTGTGTGTTGTGCTCATATGAGTGGATCAGACACAGCAGTGCTGCTGGAGTTTTTAAACACTGTGTTCACTCACTTGGCACTCTATTAGACCCATCTACCATACTTCTCCACCTTGTAAATGTAGAGTCAGAGACAGTAGCTCATCTGTTTGTTAGTCATCCTCTAATCCTTCATCGATGCTCACAGTATGCTGGTGGTTGGACATTTTTGGTTGGTGGACTATTTTCAGTCCAGCAGTGATACTGAGGCGTTTAAAAACTCCCAACTTCATTGCTGTGTCTGGTCCAATTGTACCAGCACAACACACACTAACACACAAGCACCACATCAGTGACACTGCAGTGCTGAGAATGATCCACCATCCAAATAGTACCTGATCTGTGGGGGTCCTGACTATTAGAGAACAGAGTAAATAAGATTAGCAAAGTATGAAACAGAAAGAGATGGACTACAGTCTGTAACAGTAGAACTCGAGAGGGCATCTCTGTGGTAAGTGGAACTGATAAAATGGACACTGAGTGTAGAAACAAGGAGGTCAAGGTTGTTGTTGTTTTATAAGTAACTTAATAACTGGTATTGAAGGTGAACTAATGGAGGTTGACTAATTTGGTAGATTGTCAACAAACCTATTTATTGTACCTTATATGATAGTAAGTTTGTTGCGGTAGCAAAGCAAATGACAGGTTTTGGCTGAATGAGGTGAGATAATGATCTGTTATCATCTCAACCTGTTGTGGGATCATTCTATTTTCTATATCTGTTACAAAAGCCACTATTAGTCGAGAGTAGGTGTACCTAATAAAGTGAAAAGCCACACAGAGCCTGCATATCAGGGGAAAATCTCAGTATTGTTCATAAACATTATGTTTCCTCAAAGTGATGAAAAGTATGTGCGTATGTGTGCATCCAGATCCGTGAGATGTTACATAACGTGCAGTGTGGTGGAGAGGAGAAGGCAGCTCATCTGGCTAAACTTAGGAGGATGCTAAGGGATTCTCGGACTCACCTCGTCTTTACAAAGTAAACCCATCATCCACACTCACCTAGATTCCGGATTAGTTTATGATGCATGCTACTGAAAATGAATCCTTGGTAAAGATGGGTTAAAAAGGTTATGAAAAAATGTCTATGTTTATTGTTTAGTAGTTTATTAGCACGGCTACAAAAATTTACCGTATACAAATGACAGCATTCACATGTTGTATTACAAACACCAAGAATATTAGACATCTCTCACTGACCTCTTTCTACTCAAAAACTAGAAGTTCTTAACAAGGCATAATACAATATGCTACTCGTGGTATGATTTGTGGTTTCAGCTACACCATTCGAATGAAACTAACGAGAGTCTGTTGGGAGGGGGTTTGGGGTGTGCATTGTTGTAATGGTATTCAATATAATTAAATATATATAATATATATTCAGTATAATATTCTTTCAGGGCGATTAAAAGAGATGTGAAGGTGTGGATGGGACTGATATGGTCAGTGTATTCACAATAGCAATTCTGAGACATTGAAAGCTATAAATTATTGCTTATATAATTTATTAATCTTACGTGAAGATATGACAGTTAAGAGATGAAACAAGTCATGGAATAGCCTATTAATAATATAGAAACATCTAATTTTCTGTTGCATTCGACCTACTTCACCTTTCATAAAATAAAATGTCCTCGTTTCAAATACATCATGCCAGAAATTCACGGAGATGGACGAATTCAGATCTAAAACAGGCTACTTTTAAGTCCGGTTTATAGTGTGTTTGTAATTTATGCTTTTGAAATATGGTTTCCACCAATAAATAAATAAACAGAACATTATGCTGAAAGATGGAAGAGACAAAAAGCGTTCTTATCTAACAGCCTCACCACATCAACTATAAACACGACAACTAGTGACGCATTGAACGAACGCAAGTTGATCTTGTAACTAATCTATTTGGTGCCTTGTAGTGACCATTATGTATCAATGACAGCGTACTTGTCTGAAGGCTCTGTGGCCTTTTGACCTCTCGGACGTTGCCCAAGTCTTGAGTTAGGACTTCGAAGTCTACAACATTCAGGTGAACTTTATAAAAGGGTAAAACATAAATGGGAACAAGTCTAGGATTGTGTGGTATGACAGTATTCCGGAATACTGCAGCATTAAAAATTGGTAACGGTATTTTTAAAATGTGACGCACCAAACTTCTGCTTCAGCTGCTGGATTTAGCTACTTAATCAGTTGTCAGTGAATTCTTGTTTTACTTGCTTATACTTGTGCCTTTTTTAATCTAATCACAAACACAAGTGCACTGAAGGCTTTTGGTACTTTGAGTGGAATCGGGTTTTGTGATCAATTGAGAGAAAAATTAAGTGTTTTCTTAACAAACACTCAAGGTAGGTTTGAGTGAACTCTGGACTGTGGTAGCCTTAGTGGTTAAGGTACTGGACTATGGACCAAAAGGTCCAGGGATCAAATCCCTCCTCTGCCAAGCTGCCACTGTTGGCTCCTTGAGCAAGGTCCTTAACCCACAATTGCTTGGATTGTAAGATTGCTTCAGTTGTAGGTTGCTCTGGATTTGGCGTCTGCTGAATAATATAAATGTAAATGAAAGGATGGTTATTCAGAAAATAGCCACTTCCCCACTATTAATTTGGTGGCACGTCTGTGATGATGTGGGATTTGTTTTCCTTAAATTTCCAGGTATATTTTTAAACATGATTAATAAATAATATTATTAATTAATAGTCTTATTAATCAATCATGATAAACTCCATCAGTGACTATTCACAAAAAGAGCATGGTTACATTAATACCAGTCAGACACATTTAGACTGATGTCAGAATAAACCCATGCAGACACTGGGAAGACATGCAAACTCCACACAGGCAGAGTTCGAGGCTGGGATCTAACCAAGGATCTCTGGAGCTGTGAGGCTACCTCGCTAACCACCTGCATTGCCGTGGGTTGGGTACAAGTCTGAGGGACGTGAGGCCGAATACCTAGTGCTACAACAACAGCCCCTACCCAGCCCTGTGGTGAAGTGGGGTCCTGTTTAGGGCACACTTAGATCTGCATGTTCTCCGTGGGATAGCTGTTGAAACATGTGACCTTGATCAGGATTATAGAGGAAGATTATGTGTTACCTTTGCAAAGAGAGGTTGTAATAAATGCAGGGGTGCTAAAAATTGGGTACAACTGATTATTTTTAATAAAACGTTTTACATTTATTTCAAATAAAGGTTAGGTTGCTCATTCCTGGTATATGATTAAGATGATTAACCACAAAGACATAGTATGCTTTTTTTTAATCCACCTTTACCAGGTGTGCTAATAATTCTGAAGCTGACTGTGTGACAAATAAACTGCTCCTTCTACCAGTACATACAAGCTTCATGGGCTTTATTTCCTGGACAGCAGTGGATCATTTCCTGTGAATGTATGTTATGCACTGTGTGCATGTCTACTCGTCTGTGTCTTCAGATTGGAGAACAGTATGTACGTGCTGGTTGGGCAACTAAGTGGCAACAATGCCCAGTGCCAGCTAGAAGCAGCGCGGTGTCTCCATGTGCTCTCCCACTCTCCTCATCCTGGTGTGGGACAGTTGTGCTTGTCTGCCACTCCTTACCTTCTAACATATCTCTCCAGCCCGAGTGCCAAACTCACGGTTAGTGTGAGAGATTCTCAGCATGCCCAGCATTTTTGTACAGTATATATACACCTCAACCTTTTTCCACTTTCCCCCCTGCTTTCTACATGCTACCCAGGAGCTTTGTCTGTACACATTAGGAAATCTATGGACAGAAGGTGCTGTAGTAAGAGAGAAGCTGCTAGCCCAAGGCATCATATCTGCCCTGGCTACCTGCATTCAGGTAAGCGGTTTAAACCTCACTTTCTAAGTGGCTGAGCACCCTGATTTACCTGCTCATTTCTGATTATAGACCTCACAGTTATTTTACAAGTTTGAAACTATTTGATGGCAGTGTGTCTGTAAATGTAAGTGTACAAAACTAGCTTTGTGTCTCATCCTTAGAGTCAGAGATGTAACCTGGCAGTGGTGGAGGCAGCTGGCTTTACTTTGTCCCAGATACTTCAGGATGGAGATACAGCAGACACAGTTATTCAGTGAGTTACAGATTTTTGATATCTAGTAAATATAAATATAAACAGGGAGGCAGTTATTGTAGCTCCACAGACACGGGTTTGAGTTTGTGGATTTTGCTTGTTCTCCGCGTGTCTGTGTGCATTCTCTCCGGGTACTCCGGCGTCCTCCCACATTTAAAGATGTGTGTTAGGTCAGTTGGTGTCTCTAAGCTGTCCCAGTGTGAGTGAGTGTGTGTGCATGTGCCCTGTGATGGACTGGTGCTCTCTCTAGGGTTGGTTTCCACCTTGCATTCTGTGCTGCCATTTGACCCCGATCCCGACTTAGATTTGAGTGAATGAGAGATAAATGCAAGCAGAATTCCAACATTCCCTTTGCCTTGCCATGCACATCCTGGTCAGCATCATGGATTGATAGGGGTAATGGGTCCCAGAATTGACCAGGCGCAGGAGAAAATGTACCCTGGACAGAATTCCAGTCTATCGCAAGGCTCAGAAGGGGTCTTTGTTGCAGTGATATGACCCAAGTGGTGGAAAGCTCTGCCGATGCTCAAACCTGGGCCAACATGGTGGTGGGCTAGCGAAATTCCACTGTGCAATCTGGGCGCCATGTTCTTTTTGCAAAACTGAAGTAATTGCTAAATAGATAATGGTCAAGAAAACAATTGAATTCACATAAGTTATGTTATCACTGAAACACAAAGTGTGGTTGAAATGTGCACTATATGGAGAAAAGTATTGGGACACCTACACATTACACGTACAGGAGCTTGTATAATGTCCTTTTCTAAAACAACAGGACGACTCTATATATACATGTATGTATATATATACAGTATATACACACACAAAGGTGTTCAATGGGGATGAGGTCAGGGTGCTGTGCAGACCAGATCTTCCACACCAAACTCGTCCATCCATGCCTTTATGGTCTTCGCTTTGTGCACTGGGGCACAGTCATGCTGGAACAGAAAAGGGCCTTCCCCCAACTGTACCCACAAAGGGGTCTCGGCCAACCCCTGAAAAACAACCCCACAGCATTATCCCTCCTCCACCAAACTTTACATTTACACAATGCAGTCAGGCAGGTAACATTCTCATTACATTCACCAAACTGAGGCTCTTTCATCAGACTGCCAGGTAGAGAAGCGTGATTCTTCATGCCACAAACCTCGTCTCCACTGCATCTTAGTCCAGTGGCGGTGTGCTTTACATCACTACATCGTACGCCTGCCATTGTGCTCGGTGATGTAACGCTTGCATGAAGCTGGTCAGCCATGGACGCCTATGTTGTTAAGTTCCCGGTGCTCAGTTTGTGCTGATGTTAATGCCGGTGGAGGTTTGGAACTCTGCACTTTCAGTCAAAGCGTTGGTGGCTTTTACAATTATCCCTCTCAGCACTCGGCGACCCCTCTCAGTAACTTTGTGATCTGTCACTTCGTGGCTGAGATGGTGTGGTTCCTAAACAGTTTCACTTTTCAATAGTACCACTCACAGTTGATTGTGGAATAGCAAGAAGGAGGTATTTCACAAACTGACTTGGAATGGTGACATCCTATTATAGTACCACACTCAAATTCAGTGAGCTCTTTAGAATGACCTGTTCTTTCACGAATGTTTGTAAAGGCACACTGCATTGCTGTGTTTGATTTTATACACCTGTGGCAATGGGAATTAATTATTCAGTGGTTAAAAGGTCTGTCTCAATACTTTTGGCCATATCATGTATTTTATGTAGTGTAATGCTGTTAAATCTTGTTTGTCTTTCAGGTTGGTCATGAACTCTGGTTTGGTCCCTCATTTGATTTCAGTTTTGACACCAGATCCTGAGTATGGTCTGGGGGCAGCGATAGAATGTGCCTGGTGTTTACATTATATAGTGTCACGGTATGATATTTGTTTGTTATTCTGCAGCTTTCTATTTAGTATGTTCCAACAAACATTAAGGCTATTTAATGCTGTTGTTTATTATACAGTGCGTAAACTAATTTATTCATGAATTTGTAACCTCTAACTGATCCTAGGCCAGTAGGTAATTTTAGAATGATTTCTAGAAATGAGGGCTTTCAATAATGAACCTTGTCTTGTGATATGTACAGAAGCTGCCACTGTGTTAGATTATTTGTGTTTAATGTTGCTTGTTTTCTACAGTACTGATAATTCCACCTTGGTATCTGAGGGACTTCTCTCACAATGCAGTAACCTTTTGATCACACTAGGAGAGGCTGTTGCTAAAGGAAGTGCTGAGGAGGGTCTGGAACTGGTGAGTTATCATTACCGAGCCTTGTAGTATATTTATGACTTTCTCATTTGTTCAGTTTGATACTTCTAGAGTATGTACATATATAATTTTCATGGAATGCCAGTGTTTGAAGATATTTTGTCTAACTTTGCCCTTTAGCTGATTTGGCCCCTGCAGCGCTGCGTGGGTAATCTGCTGACAAGTGGGGTGTGTGAGGCAGCTGGATACCCAGTGGGTGTAGAGGATGTCCGTCTCTTAGCTGCTCTGTGTGCGTTTAGCCAGACTTACCTATCCTTCCACTGTGCTCTGAGCCGGGAGAGCCTGTGGGTCCTCAACAACCTCACAGGTATTATCAACAATACAACGATGGTACAGTGGTGCTTTGAAGTTTGTGAACCGTTTAGAATTTTCTATATTTCTGCATAAATATGACCTAAAACATCATCAGATTTTCACACAAGTCCTAAAATTCTATAAAGTGAACCCAGTTAAACAAATGACACAAACTTATTATACTTGGTCGTTTATTTATTGAGGAAAATGATCCAATATTACATATTAGTGAGTGGCAAAAGTATGTGAACCTTTGCTTTCAGTATCTGGTGTGACCCCCCCTGTGCAGCAATAACTGTAACTAAATGTTTCCTGTAACTGTTGATCAGTCCTGCACACCGGCTTGGAGGAATTTTAGCCCATTCCTCCGTACAGAACAGCTTCAACTCTGGGATGTTGATGGGTTTCCTCACATTAACACAACATTTCAGTTGGATTCAGGTCAGGACTTTGACTTGGCAATTCCAAAATATTAACTTTATTATTCTTTAATCATTATTTGGTAGAACGACTTGTGTGCTTAGGGTCGTTGTCTTGCTGCTTGACCCACCTTCTCTTGAGATTCAGTTCATGGACAGATGATATAATTCAGAATTCATTGTTCCATCAATGATGGCAAGCCGTCCTGGCCCAGATGCAGCAAAACAGGCCCAAACCATGATACTACCGCCACCATGTTTCACAGATGGGATAAGGTTCTTATGCTGGAATGCAGTGTTTTCCTTTCTCCAAACATGATGCTTTTCTTTTAAACCAAAAAGTTCTATTTTGGTCTCATCCGTCCACAAAACATTCTTCCAATAGCTTTCTGGCTTGTCCATGTGATCTTTAGCAAGCTGCAGAAGAGCAGCAATGTTCTTTTTGGAGAGCAGTGGCTTTCTCCTTGCAACCCTGCCATGCACACCATTGTTGCTCAGTGTTCTTCTGATGGTGGACTCATGAACATTAACATTAGCCAATGTGAGAGAGGCCTTCAGTTACTTAGAAGTTACCCTGGGGTCCTTTGTGACCTCGACAATTATTACACACCTTACTCTTGGATTGATCTTTGTTGGTCGACCACTCCTGGGGAGGGTAACAATGGTCTTGAATTTTCTCCTTTTGTACACAATCGGTCTGACTGTGGATTGGTGGAGTCCAAACTCTTCAGAGATGCTTCTTTAACCTTTTCCAGCCTGATGAGCATCAACAGCTCTTTTTCTGATTTCCTCAGAAATCTCATTTGTTCGTGCCATGATACACTTCCACAAACATGTGTTGTGAAGAGCAGACTTTGACAGATCCCTGTTCTTTAAATAAAACAGGGTGCCCACTCACACCTGATTGTCATCCCACTGATTGAAAACACCTGACTCTAATTTCACCTTTAAATTAACTGCTAATCCTAGAGGTTCACATACTTTTGCCACTCACTAATATCTAATATTGGATCATTTTCCTCAATAAATAAATGACCACGTATAATATTTTTGTCTCATTTGTTTAACTGGGTTCTCTTTATCTACTTTTAGGACTTGTGTGAAAACCTGATGTTTTAGATCATATTTATGCAGAAATATAGAAAATTCTAAAGGGTTCACAAACTTTCAAGCACCACTGTATAAGTTCTCGCAAACAATGACTCACACATTGTAAAAGTAAAGCCACTGAATCTGATCCAATGAAAGAAACCTTTATTCTCAGTTGTCCTCATTGTTTGCAGCTGCCTCACCTGTGTTCTGCTCGGCTTTACTGTTCTTCAAAATGGTGCCTGCTCTACTCCAGCTTTTGCCGTTCTCCAAAGGAATTAATACTATGGTGAGAGGAACTTACAGTACTGCAGTGGCAATGTAATCAACTTTATTGTATTACCAGTAGTATTATAGCCAAAACGGCCGAGTCCGAGTCAAGACCGGAGTGGCTGAGACCAAGACGAGACCAAGACTAGATTAAGATTCTCTTTCATCGTATAAGAATAAAAATATATAGCTTAAAGTTATTAACTTATAGTCTTAGTCAAACTAAGGCATTGTAACTTTTGCAAGTAAATTATGATGATTCTGTTTCCCTTCTTCTGTCAAACGTAATCAGAATTCACCACATAAAGTCAGCTGAATATAACCAACAACATCCATTCTATGCATTTTTATTATTATCTGTGAAACAATAATAATAATAATGATAATTCCATATGTTGTGGACATGGTAAAATAAAGCCATCGGTGTCAGACTATTCAAAATTGGACACTGATCAAGAAGAGCGGTAACTTGTTTTTGCCTGTTAGAGAATCTGAGTGCAGATTTTATTTAGTCATGTAGAGACAGGACTGATTTATTCTGCTTGAATGGATTGTTAATATTCAGTAACGACAGAAAAAAAGTTCAGTTTATAATTAACATTACCTCATACAGACACATTGGACTCGGTCTCAACAGCAATTTCCAAGTCCACCTTATCCCGAGACCAAGATAAGACCGAGTCCAAATGAGTACTATAACACTAATTACCAGTTTGTTGTTGATGTCTAGTCATTGTTGTTCCAATTCTTGTACTTAGCTTCATGAGCTTTTCAATCTTTATTTGTAGTCTATGATTACGTTTTGTGTTGAATAAACATAATACTGAATTGAAATATTCACCATCTATGTGGATAGGTGCTGAGAGTTCTGGGTAATATTGCCAGTAATGGTTCAGGGTACTGTGTTGAGCTGTCCCAGGCAGGTGTGCTTCCTGCCCTTTGTGCCACACTCAAAATGGCTGAGTCAGATGTGGTAGCTCTAAGTCTGGAAGTGTTGCACCTGCTGACTGCAAGTAGCCCACAGGTAGGTAGTAGACGAGCCTTTGATGCCTTTTAACATTTGCTATTTGCATGACACTGAAGCTATCACACACAAGGATTCTTAGTTCTACTGTATGACAGAAGCTTTTATTTAGGGACAACCAAAGTTTCTAGTTTGTATCACAATGTGGCAAATATGCGATTCCTGACAATGCTATTGTAAGTTTGCCTACTTTATTATTGATTGCCTTTATGCAAGCCAAATTAACCCTTCTTCCACCTTTACGCAGGTAGCCGGAGAGTTCCTTCAACTTAATGGTGTTCCTCTACTGGAAGCAATTCAGTATAACAATCAAGAAGAGCAGCGTCTGAGGGCGTCCTATATCTTAGAGAACTCGCTCCTTACTTAGTCAATGGTTACAGTAGAACATACAGAGTACAGAACAGTCAAAGCCTGGTATTTGAATTTACCTCATTCCTTAAAATGGCTCAGAGTAGTGAATATTCAGATAAGGAGAGCCCTATATCCATTATATGTCATTGGCATCTTCAAAACTCTTCATGCTTTTAGTCATGTCAGCTTAAGGTTGTCATTCTCTCTCTCTCTCTCTGTCTCTCTCTCTCTCTCTGTCTCTCTCTCTCTCTCTCTCTCTCTCTCTTCCTCTCTGTCTCTGTCTCTCTCTCTCTCTCTCTTTCTCTCTCTCTCTCTTTCTCTCTCTCTCTCTCTCTCTCTGTGTCTCTGTCTCTCTCTTTCTCTCTCTCTCTCTCTCTCTCTGTCTCTGTCTCTCTCTCTCTTTGTCTCTCTCTCTCTCTCTTCCTCTCTCTCTCTCTTTGATTCCTGATTGTTAACCCAATATTTCATTTACCATATATTCATTCAAATATGTGAAATAAGGGCAAAGTATGTGTAAAGTTATATCAACTATTAAACAACTTCCTGTGTGCCTTCATGAACAAAATGTACCTAATTAGAAGGCATTCTCGAAACAATCTTTGCTAGAGTTTTAAGAAATGAGGTCACTTCTGTTAGTCAGTCCAGTCCAGCAACGTTCATGTTGGTGTTTGGAAGAATTCTTGCTTTTTTGATAAAACGTGTTCAATATGCAACTCTTGGCTTTGTTTTTAAAGCTGGACAACCTGTTATAATGTTGATGTGAGGACAAACTGCGTGGATTTTAAATATCACAACATATTTAATGTATTGTTTGACAATGCACTTTTGTGTTATATTGTATATACTCCATAGAGAGTAATTTATCTTCATATGCTGTCATTTGTATAATAAAGGTTTTGACTTGGTATGCAGGTCTAATTTTCATCATTAATGGGTGTTTTCCCAGTGCATACATTAGCAGGACCCAACAGAACTAAGATTCTATTTCATGTTGGTCAACTCTGTTCCATTATCACTATTTGGGTTTGATTAGAGTAATAGATTTTTACACATCTCCTTAGTAATAACAGGCTTGCATCTGGATGGCAGAAAATAACTACTTTCTAGCTCTAGTGCCACCCCTTCCTGGTATTACTTGTGTGGTTACGATAATTTGTAGACGTAATGGACCATTATTCTTTATATTTACATTTAGCAGTCATGCAGTTTTCATGGAGTTTCACATTGGGTGCTTTATTATTTATTATATTTGATAATGTGCTGTCGTATTTTATGAATTAGCAATTGGAATATAAAAACATGGATCATGTACCTTTTTTATTTACAGTGTATTAATTTGGCACAATCTAACCAGCTCTCGAACTAAAATTATTTATGGAGAGCTGAAAATAGCTTACAGTGGTTTATATAAAGTGAGGTTTTATAACTGCTGCTTTTATCATTGTGCCATTATATCAGCCTGTGGGATCATGAATACACACTAAACGATTAATTTCAGCAGCTTTTGTCCAGCTTTTCTCTTAAAAAAATCAAGTCAGAGATACGACACCGAATATTTTTTGTTTAATGGCTAAACATTCTAGCTTGGTGAATAATACCTCAATTAAATTGAACTAAATCATGTAAATTGTGTCATATTTTTTCCAGATCAAGCAGAGATCACATCCTTGTAATGTGCATATCTAAAACAGATACCTGCACAAGTCTGAAGATGCAAATTAGCATGCAGTTAAAGGGAGTCCTTACAAATCTTAACAAGCTGTTGGACTTGGCTAACTGAAAGAAAACAGCCCCAACGAGAGACTGGTCAATTGAAACAATGAAAAGGATCATAAAACTACTTCAAGACGGAAATCCATCAAGGAGTGTGGGAAAAGATGTTGGTGATTCGTAGTCAAAATGGCAAGGTTATAAAAGGGAAACATACAGGTAGAACAAGAAAGTTGATAAATCACCAGAATAGAAAACCTTAAGCAATATGCCTTGAAAATAGATGATGCACAGCAAAACAAATGTTTAGAAACAAGACAATGCCTGTGATAGAACTGCCATTCTAATAAACATATAGGAATGACTGCCTGAAAAAAAAATCTAATTTCCCCATGCATTATGACATTTGGTAACATGTCAGGTACAGGAACTGGAGGCATGGCCTTCATTAACGCAACAGTCAACGCATAGGCATACATTGACATTTTGCCCACTTTCCTCATTTCATAGATAGAAAATAGTTTTGGTGATAATGAAGTCCTCTTCCGGCTGAGCAAAGGGTGTTAAAGCTGTTCTCCGGGAAACGCATATCAACTAACAAATGACATGGTCGAGATGGTCCATACAGTCCAGATCTCTGATTGAAAATGTGTGGTGATTACTCAAGAAAGTTGGAACTGGCTTGATGTAGAATACTTGTATTGTTTTTCATCCATTATAACAGCCTGAGCAACAAATTAGTAATTGTGACTTTTTGGTTGAGGATTCCATATTTTTCACTACATTGAGCGATTATGTTTTTTACTCTAATTGATCTGGAAAAAAGCATGCCATTAATTAAAATAATTTAATTTAATTTGTTTGACGTGTGTAGCCAGAATGTTCCGCTATTAAACTAAAAGTTTTGATATCATAGATATTTGTTTGTTTCAAGTGAAGTAAACAAGTTGACTGAACATAAAAGTGTGGAGATTCCATAATTATTTGCTAGGGTTTGTATAGGGGTTTCAAAGAGCTATTCAGTGTTGAAGGTACGATGGTTGGAGCCAAATACAGAACAATCCTCAAAGAAAACCTGCTCCATTCTGCAGTAGACTTTAGACAAGGGTGGAAGCTCACCTTCCAACAAGACATCAATGGTAAGTTGACTGCCAAAGCAGCAGGAGTGGTTCAAAGGCAAGAAGAGCCCAGATGTAATGGAAAGTGCTTTTAGAAGAAAAAAGGCTGTTGCAGCAGCAAAGGTGGGGCACAAACCCAATACTGATACCCTTATTTTAGAAGTATTTTGTGGTATGCACAAACTTTTATCTATCATCATCATTTTCCTGGCGCCTGTCCTGCCAGATGCGTGGTCTGCCCACCGCCACTTGATGTGACCGAGAATACTCCAGCCGATGCATCGTTATGTCTGTCGCCAGAGACCACACTCAAACCAGGCCAATCTAGTGTAATCAATTAACCTAACTTGCATGTCTTTGGACTGTGAGAGGAAACCGGAGCACCCGGAGTAAACCCACACGGACACAGGGAGGACCCAATCCGCTCCACCCTGGGATTGAACCCAGGACCTTCTTGCTGTGAGGCAGCTATGCTACCCACCGTGCCGCCCACAAACTTTTATCTATAATCGTGTCTAAAGGCAATAGTAATACATGATGACCGTTTCAGTTATTGAAATACTAGTGACAAAATATGCTGGTCAAGGTGGAATTCGGTGCCATCCAATAAAAATGAAACATTCTTTATCCATAGGTGGCAGTTTTTCTTCAATAAGCACTAATACTAGTAATGAGAAGAATTTAAGCATTGTCCTGCATGAGCGCTCTCGACACACCTTTTCAAATGTTCCTACCTATGGCGTTCTTAAAAATGTTGCAGCACTTTGTTGTAAGTACAGTACAACAAAAAGTACATTTGGTTCTGCATCCAGTGGAAAAAGCACAACTTATTTCCAGGGAATGTTTAAGACTTTTATTTTGGAAAATGGTTTAACAACAAACCAAAACTGAGCAGTTGTAGCAAGAATTAAAATGTTACTCTGTATAAAAGAGTTACAATCCAAAACTAAAGAATAATGTATATTCGAGTTTATTTTATTACTTAAAAAATTTAAGTGACGAGTTCACGGCGGTTCACCTGCATACTTTCTGCTCTGTTTGCAGCTGTCCCAGAGGCGTCTGTTATGAAACTGCTAACCGTGTAACACAAGGGTACGTTTCCATTGCCGATGTCATTGTAAGCTTAGTTTATAGTTGACACAATGTAGAACAGTATTTAATCACTTTGTGTACATTAATTAAGATATGCTTTGAAAGATCTTTAAAACACTCGCTGTTATATACCGATAATGTAAGGCTAACCGCCTGGGCTTGTTAAAGTAATTAAATAATTGCGCTTTAAAACCGACATTAAGTTTAAGGTCAAACTTATGTTGCTAACTTTTCTGCGATGCCTTAAATGACCGGTTTGATGCAAATCTGGCCTTAAGCGGTCATTAAATACAACCCTCATACTCTGTACTAAGTAGTACCCTCACCAATGATGTTTTAGGCTGTCATACTCTTTAGTACGCTAGTATGCTCTCCTACAAACAAGCTAGGCCAACTTTAAAGATGAGTTTAATTACACACCATCCAAACTATGGTTTAGCTCTACGTGCTGACCGTGAATTGTTTTGACAGGTGCTTATTAGTTTCTGTCAGAATGATCTATTAAATATGTCCATTAAAATAAATATCTAATTCTGTCAAGCTTTGACATTAATAGGTAGTGACACTACTGGTAAATGGCAGCGCATTCGAAGATATATATATTCAAAAATAATTTAATTAGGGGCACTTTTACGTTCCCCGGTTATAAATTCATGTTAGAAATACTTTATTACAAAATAAATAGCTTGGGTATTAAAACTATGACTTGTTGCATCACCAACAAATTTATGCATGCAAATCATTATGATTCCAATTTTTTAAATGTGTTAAACATTATGTTTTAAAACTTCTCTGCTCCAATAAAATAATAAAAAGTGATCGGTTCATTAAAAAAATCACAATGTGTTTTTTATAATAACTTACAAAGACTAGGGGTGGGTGCTGGAAAGGACTTCACAATATGATATGCATCACGATAGATGGGTAATGATACAATCATGTCAAGATACATTGCAGCATGATGCATATTGCGATATTCCACATAGTTCACTGAAAATATGAAAACAGCTGAAATACAAGTTACAATATGAGTCGTCTTAATACATCACATTCATAATTCAGCAGACAAATTGAGTCAAAACCCTGTGCTGCGACATCTTCAAGAGTGGAGATTGTAGTTCTCACTTCTTTGGGAAAAAAAAAATCAATACTTTGAGCTGACAATCGATGTAGTATATTGTGAAAATAAATATCTCGATATATTGCTGTATTGTTAGCACAGCCCTAATTTTTTAACAACATATTATCGTTCTCAACTTTACCTT
The DNA here is from genome assembly GCA_025084515.1 of Ancistrus triradiatus. NCBI lineage: Eukaryota > Metazoa > Chordata > Actinopteri > Siluriformes > Loricariidae > Ancistrus > Ancistrus triradiatus. The sequence goes on along the minus strand of JAJAGP010000245.1, from coordinate 50,247 downwards.
CATTACAGCAACAGCCTATGATTTCTGTAGCAAATTACTTGACGATAGTTATTTCATAACTATGGAAACAAAGACTGACAGGGGAGCACATGTCAGCCGTTTTGATGTCTGGAGTTGTGAGTCATTTAATCTTGTATTGCTCCTGAGTCGTTACCATTTACGCCATTAATGCAGTATTTTATACGAAAAACTGAAACGTTCATATTATTTATATGTATTTAAAGTGAATCTTAGACTAGCTGTTTATGCACTTATTGATTATTGTCTTGTAGTAGCTGTGTGCAGTATGTCAACCCAGTCCGTCGATGCAAACAGTTCACCATTGGACCCTCACTGATATTGTTTGGGTTCTAAATCATTAATAGCACTATGGAGTCAGTGTTGTGCTGGCACAAGCCTATAAGATGCAGTGTCAATCCATCAGCAGTATCCTGTGGTCAGAAAAGAAATCTGGATAAAGGAATCAGGGATTCGAAACTGTTTTGTCTACTGGGCCACAACAGTAGCCCAAACCACATGCCCTTGGGTTGCAGACTGAGAAAAGCTGTAGGCTTTAATGGGAAGTCAACAGAATTTCACCAAATAAGTTTTGTTTGAGAGCCGAACATTCTGGTTTCGTGAAGTGCACCTCAGACGAATCAACTTAAAGTATTTCAAGTAATAAATTCATCCAGAACTAGGCCATTCCCAACAAAAGATCCAAAGCTGTTTCCATGTATTCCTAAATGTCGTGCTATATTTTATTTATTCTGTAGATTCTATTTCAGACTACCGCTTTCCTGAAGGAGTGGTAGCATGATGCAATTGGAGGCCCCTCTGCGCCTCTGTCACAGCTGTCTGTGGTACAAGTGCTCCCAGCGGCTCTTGTCTCTATCTGCAGCACACAGGTACCTCTGTCCAGCTCTAATACAGTCAGCTAATGCGCAGCTCAGCTTGTATTTGTTCTTGTATGCTTAGGCATGCAGCCATGTCCATAATTATTGATTTGTTCTAAGGAGATTTAAAAACCATTATCAGAACTTTAACAATGCCAGTAATTCTGGATCTGACTGTACATATTCCCGAGTGTGTTATAAGAGACATTCGTAGATGTTCAGAAATGGCAGCATTATAAATAGAACGCACTGGTGCAAGTAGTGTGCAGAAAGATCCACACTGCATCTACACATTCAGGACAATCAAACATAATTTGTAGTTGTAGAAAATGATCAATTAATGAAAGACAACATAGTTTGATCCGTTTGTTACAGTGGGTTATATGAAAGCATTACATTTTGATGACACAAACAGTGTAAAAGACAATAATAGTTGATTGTGATATTACTCATTTACATGGATCCATTCATTTCTTTTATTGGGATATTTTGTTTGGCTTCATTATATCCAACATATGTCTCATATCTGTACCATGCCACTTAAAGTTTAAGTAAATAGCTCACAGAAAATGGTTTAGAAGACATACTGTATGTGAAATTTCTAGTAGCAATGAGTGGAAATCCTGCAAATCCCGAGGCTGCATAAAGTACATATAGTAATACAGGTAGAGAATTAATCACTGCAGGAGAATCTGACTATAATTCAGAAACCTTTATAGAATACATTTGTTGACTGTGTTCTTATCAGAACGTGTCTATAGAAACTGGTTGTTTTTTTTTTAGTTTAATTCAATATTATGTTGTTATTGCCATCTTGTAAGTAATGACCGCTGTTTCCATGCTCCTTCCTTGGCAGGTCATCCGCAAGTTACTATGACCTTCTTGGAGTTAAATCTGATGCATCAGTGGAGGAAATAAAGAATGCATTTTTTGACAAGTCCAAAAAGGTTTGCTTTCACTTTTAACTTGTTTGTAATTGAATGTGATTGAATGGAATGGGACTGTGGTAGCCTAGCGGGTAAGGTACTGGACTATGGACCACAAGGTCCAGGGTTCAAATCCCACCTCTGCTAAGCTGCCACTGTTGGGTCCTTGAGCAAGGCCCTTAACCCACAATTGCTTGGATTGTAAGATTGTATCAATTGTAAGTCGCTCTGGATAAGGGCGTCTGCTAAATGCTGTAAATGTTAATGTAAATGTAAGAATCATCTAACTTTGATTCCACCCATTCACTTATCAGGTATCAGGACAAAACAGTTATATTTAAAGTACCTAAGAACACTCTGTGTTGGCTAATTAAAGGAATATAGTGATTTATGTACTTCTAGAATATACAGTGGGGCCCAAAGGTCTGATAAAACTAGTGAAAATGCTTCTGTTTTGCCGTTGTCTATAATTTAATTCAGTTTCCCCAACAAATCATATAATCAGCATATCAACTGAGTGAATCTGACTGTCATGGACTTTCCTCCACAATCACCTGACCTAAACCCCAATGAGCATTTACAGGAAAACCAAGCATTCAGTAACGTCACAAGATGCTCTTTCATTTATTGTGAAATCATGCTGGAATAACATGGATCGTCAGATTTACTCCTGGAGTCTATGCCAGCTCGAGTGCAAGGTCTTTACAGCAAAAGGGGAAAACATCGAAGAACGGTGTTTTTAAGAGTGTTTTGAGACAAAATGCAAAATAGAAGCACTTTTACTAGTGGTCTCAGACTTTTGGCCCCCACTATGTATATAAAAATTATTTGGGATAAACATCAGTGTAAAGAGTACACAATGAATGGTAACTTGGACAGTTTGGAAAGCAGCAGGGATAGAGTTCTTGAGACCTTTTAGTGTCTGGGCATAATGCCTTGTTTGCTGCTTTTCAATCGATTAAATGATTAGATTAATTCTGAACACCTTAAAATTGTATCTAAAACTGACAGTTGCTGTTTTCAGAAGGCTTTAAGTGGTCTTTGTTTGAGCCAGAGTTGGGATTCTCAAGGACAGTCTGTGCTGTTAAAGGTACATCATGCATTTATGTGGCCTGTTTAATTATTCTGATGGAACTGAATGATCCTGTTAATAATTTCTACACTGTGCACATGCAAGAACATTTGCACTCAGATTATTCTCTTAAAGAAAATGTGTGTGGCTTTTGTCTTTGAGTCTGCTCTGTTTGCAGAGTGGGAGAGTGCGTGTATGTATGTGTGTATATAAGGGATGAGTTTCATGTTTCTCTACATCTTTGTGGTTTGTATGGGTTCGGGGCAGACATGAGGGTGCTGCATTCATAACGTGTGTAGATGAAAGCATCATAGAAGACATGAGAAGACAGCAGAGAGGAGGCACATAAAAGAAAAACTCACGACTGAACCTGTTCTCAGTGCATTTGTGTACAAGTATGCGCTGTTTAACGTCCACATGATTGACGTCTGTTTGCTTTAATGGTCGGCGTCTTAAAGAATTATAATATGAAATAAAAATCTGTCTTGTATACGTCTTATTGATGCCTGAATGACAAAAAAGTAGTATGAGTGACCCCTTGTGACACCTGCTGACAGAAAACAGAATCACAGGCAGAAAACAACATGGTAACGTCTAGGGCTGCAACAACGAATCGATAATAATCGATTATTAAAAGCGTCGACAACGAATTTCATTATCGATTCGTTGTGTTGCATGATTTATGTGTCCCCCGCCTTATCATATCCGCTTACGTTACTTGCGGCACTTGTGGTCAGCGCTGGAAAAAAAACACGAGCGATTGAAGCGAGGCGGAGCCGGTGCGGACGCGGAATCTTCAAAATAAGTTAGCATTAAGGCTATGTCCACACGTACACGGGTATTTTCTAAAACGGGGGTTTTCAAATTCGTTTATTAAAAACATCGCGTCCACACAAGCACTGTTTAAATAACAAACTTCGTCCACATGAAAACGCAAAAACGCGCGGAGTCGCTGTCAAGAGCAATTCCAAACCAGCAGTCCTATATGCCGGCGAAGCAGCTCACTCAGCGACAACAGCGACATCCTATGCATACGAACATTTTCTCGCCATTCTTCTTCAACAACCACTTCGTTTTGAAAGCTGTCCCACCAATGAGAGGTCCGACCGGGGTCTCGTCCCAAACCGGCGACGCTGGGGGCGGGAACTGCTTCATGGGTGTGATGGATATAGTAGTGACCTCCGTAGCGCATTCTGACACCTCTGTTCTTCAGTGTAATGAAAAAGTAATAATTGTACATTTATTTGTAGATTTGTAACAAGTTCGGTCAGCAGTGTTACAGCTGGCACTATTTTGGCTACGTCCGCTATTGTACAAAATCGCCTCATGTAAACAAAGGAGATAACGGCGCACAAATGACATTACAAGCAAGAAACTCCGTTTTCCCCAGTCCACACGACAATGCTGAAAACGGAGTTTCTGAAAATCTTCACTCT